>CM039678.1:82895585-83424163 GCA_022496015.1 Hordeum marinum | reverse complement strand
AGCAAGGAAGAACACAAATACTTTTTCCTTGTCTAGTCCTGAATCATAACATTCAATGATTGTCATTTCTTAGAGCCTGTTTAGATGGGAATTTCACGAGTTTCATATCGGAACAACACAATTTCCTGCAAAATTTATGTGAAATTATTATGTTCCAACTTCCAAACATGCCCTTGTCATAGTAGTGCAACCACCGACCTTCATTTTATAGATGTGCACCAAGAAAAGAAAAAAGATGAGGACATGTTTTGCTACATCCCATTTATTTCTAAAATCTACAGCCAACTTAGGCTATGGGTCTCTGCCACTACAATATTTTGTAGTGAATAGTAAGACAGACATTATTACCAACAAAGAAAAGTGGCGCAGCGACTGGAGTACCCTTTTTATGCGAAACATAAAACAGAGTGTAGATGTGTGGCAGTAGCCGATACCGTCTTAGTAGCGCGAGACGGCAAACTTCCTCACACTGAAATATGCATTAACTGTTAGAAATAGCCAATGGCATCTCTATTAAGAAATTAACAATGCTAAAAGGCATAGGAGGATCTTGATGTACAAATAAATTAGAATACGCAAAACGTCAGCACTATATATTACTAAATGAAAAGGGTTTGTCATAATATAGGCACAGTAGTAACAAATTTTAGGAAGGGAAAAAAGAGTTGTCCTCAGAGTGCATGAACAATAATTTATTTTTGTGGCTACATGACTTGCATTCTCTGTGACAAGAGAGTGTCACAAAAGCTAAAAGGCAAGTTCTATAGGACGGCGGTTCGACCCGCAATGTTGTATGAAGCTGAATGTTGGCCGACTAAAAGGCGACACGTGCATCAATTAGGTGTGACGGAGATGTGCATGTTGAGATGGATGTGTGGTCACACAAGGAAGAACCAAGTCCGAAATGATGATATAAAAGATAGAGTTGGGATAGCACCGATTGAAGAGAAACTTGTCCAACATCGTCTGAGATGGTTTGGGCATATTCATCGCAGGCCTCCAAAAGCTCCAGTGCATAGAGGACGCTCAAAGCATGCTGAAAATGTCAAAAGAGATCGGGGCAGACGAAACTTGGCATGTGAGGAGTCCGTAAAGAGAGATCTGAAGGACTGGAGTATCGCCAAAGAACTAGCCATGGACAAGGATGCATGGAAGCTTCCTATCCATGTGCCAAAACCATGAGTTGATCGCGAGATCTGATGGGTTTCACTTCTAGCCTATCCCAACTTGTTTGGGACTAAAGGTTTTGTTGTTGTTGTTGTTGTTGTTGTTGTTGTTGTTGTTGTTGTTGTTGTTGTTGCTATTGTTGTTGTTGTTGCTACATGACTTGCATAATAAAATGGAGGGAATGTTGTGTGAAATGTATGTTAATCTCATGAATAAGAAAGCTCTCCTATAGATTTGACTTGTAAACTAAGAAGAAGAAAATAATGGATATACTAACACCTTATGTATCAAAATGTAGCATATAAGAAACAATCAAAGACATTGAAGCTTCTAGGAGTGCAACAAGGTTCTGTTTATGTGCGCATAGTGTGGATGAGGGACATGAAACACGCAAATAGTACCTCTTCACCAAAGGACCATGGCTCATGATCCACGGTTCCAGCTTCAGAATGGCCACGTGAGAAAGGAAACAACGCACCTGTTAGGAATGAGCAACTAATATTCACCGAGGGCCAAAGGCCATTACATATACATGTGGGTAAAGTGCAGAAAACCCCTTATACAATGGGGAAGTACCGAAAAGGGACTATACACATCTAACACCCCCCCCCCCTCAAACTCATGGTGGATCGACAACACTGAGTTTAGAGAGAAGAAAATCATGTTGTGCTCGAGTCTGTGCCTTCGTGAAGAAATCCGCCAACTGTAACTCAGATGGCACATAGTGGAGATTGAGAGTCTGATCATGCACAACAACACGTACAAAGTGGGCATCCACACCGATGTGCTTGGTGAGCTCATGCTTCACCGAGTCACGCGCAATACTGATAGCACCGGTACTGTCTGACAGTAAGGGAGTCGAGGTGGTAGCAGACACACCAAAATCCTCAAGTAACCACCGTAACCAGATCACCTCAGCCGTCAACATAGCCATGGCTCGTAACTCAGTCTCTATACTCGAGCGGGAAACAGCAGTTTGTTTCTTTGTCTTCCAGGCAATAAGAGAGCCACCAAGAAAGACACAGTAAGCAGACAGCGAGCGTCGATCAGAGGGATCACTAGCCCAGGTAGCATTAGAGTAGGCCTGGAACTCAAGAGAGCTGGAGCGGGGAAAGAAAAGGCGGCGAGAGATCGTGCCACGAAGATATCGTAGAACACGGAGGAGATGACTATAGTGGATAGAGGTGGGGGCTGAAACGAACTGACTCAGGATGTGAACAGGATAGGAGATGTCAGGACGCGTAATAGCAAGATAGACAAGACTGCCAACGAGGTGACGATAGCGAGTGGGATTAGGAAGAGGGTCACTATCAGAGGCACGAAGCTGAACGTTGAGCTCCATAGGAGTCACAACTGTGCGCTCATCACCGAGAGCAGGGCGAGAAAGAAGATCCTGAATATATTTTTCTTGGGAGATGTAGAAGCCATCAGAGGTCGAGGAGATCTCAATCCCAAGAAAATAGCAAAGTGGACCAAGATCAGTCATGCGGAACTGGTCGCGAAGGCGAGCCTTAACAAAGGCAATGTAGTCAGAGTCGTCACCAGTGATGATCATGTCATCAACATAGAGAAGGAGAAGAGTCCGACCACGAGGAGACGTGTGAACGAACAAAGCAGGATCATGATCACTAGGCAAGAAGCCCGCGGCAGTCACGACAGAGGCGAACCGTTCGAACCAGGCACGAGGGGCCTGTTTAAGACCATAGAGAGAGCGGCAAAGTCGGCAGTCCATACCATCAGGAATAGAGTACCCTGGGGGTGGCTGCATATAAACCTCCTCACGCAACTCACCATTGAGAAAGGCGTTCTGAACGTCAAGCTGAGACACAGACCAATGACGCACAGAAGCTACAGCAAGGAGAGTGCGGACAGTGGTCATGTGAGCCACAAGAGCGAATGTCTCATCATAATCGCGTCCCTGTTCCTGCTAAAAACCATGAGCCACAAGACGAGCTTTGTAGCGCTCAAGAGAACCATCAGAGCGAGTCTTAATCTTATAGACCCACTTGCATGTGATGGGACGAACACCAGAAGGAAGGGAAACCAGATCCCACGTGCCAGAATGCTCAAGGGCAGCAATCTCCTAGGCCATCGCAAGCTGCCATTCAGGCTGAGTCAGGGCATCCCGATAGGAAGTCGGCTCAGCAACAATAGAGAGGTCGTACTTGGCAGGAGAATAGCGATCAAGAGGGGGTCGAGGTCGAGCACAGAGATTATGAACCGGTGGAGGCGTGGAAGGAGGAACATCGAAAGTGGAAGATGTGTCAGGAGAATCATCCTCAACACGAGGGCGGCGAGTGTAGTGGAGAGGAAAAGGAGAGGCCAACGGACCGCAGAGAGGATGGTGGAGAGGAGGATGGAGGGATTGTGGTGTCGGTGGCATATGAGGAAGAGTGAGACGGGTCGGAGGAAGGGGAGAGACCTAAGGCACAGAGGAGGATATATCAGGAAGGAGAAGGAAAGAAATATCGTCCACAAAGAAACTCGAGGAGGAAGGGCGGGGGTAGTAAGATCGAGACTCATCAAAGGTCACACCACGCGAGATGCGCAAGCGACGACCAACAGGGTCCCAACAGCGATAGCCCTTGTGCTCATCACTGTAGCCAAGGAAAACACACTCAACCGACCGAGCAGTCAGTTTGGTGCGTTCTCGCGGGGCAAGAAGGACATAGCACACACATCCAAACATATGAAGAGCTAAGTAGTCAGGAGATCGAACAGTGAGACACTCCATAGGAATACCACCCTGCAGAGCAGTCGATGGCTGAATGTTGATGAGATAGGTGGATGCAGAAAAAGCCTCAGCCCAAAAGTGGGGTGGAAGAGAAGCGGCAATCATCAGCGCACGAGCCGTCTCAAGCAGATGACGATGCTTACGTTCGGCAACGCCATTCTGAGCATGAGCACCAGGACACGAGAACTGGTCAAGAGTATCCTGTTCCGTGAGAAAACCACGCAACAGCTGGGAGATATATTCTCCAGCGGAGTCAGCACGAAAAGTACGAATGGGCATGGAAAACTGGGTGTGAACCATGGCAGCAAAACGTTTGTATATAGAGAGAACCTCGCTATGAGATTTCATGAAGTAGAGCCAAGTGTAGCAAGAGAAATCATCAATAAACAAAACATAGTAGCGATGACCACCTTTCGAATCAAAGGGAGCAGGACCCCAGACATCAGAATGAACTAAGTCAAAAGGATGCTGAGATACGGACTCACTGGTAGGATAAGGTAACTGGGTCTGTTTGCCAAGTCTGCAACCATTACAATGTAAGGAAACATCTCCAGATACAGACCCTAAGAGGCCCTGACGAACTAGAGAAGACAAGCGAGAGCCACAGATGTGACCAAGGCAATGATGCCACTGCTGGAAGGACGCAGACGAAGAGGCAGCAAGAGCATGAGAGCTGGTAGAAGTGGTGGCAGCGGAAGGAACACAAAGCTAGTCAACTTCCCAAAGTCCCTCTGACTCACGGCGCCGGGGGCTAGCACCAACCAAAGCCTTGGTGCGACGATCCTGAATGGAGCAAGAGTCGGTATCAAGAATGACACGACAACCAGAATCAGTAAGTTGGACAGCGGAAAAAATATTCATGGTAAGACGAGGAACATGTGAAACACTAGGAACATAAAAAGATGGAGTGGAAAGAATACCACGACTAGCAACAGGAAGAGGTGTTCCATCGGCGGTAAGAACATGAACAGGCAAATCAAGAGGTCGGAGAGAAGACAGCGCGGAAGAATCAGAAGACATATGAAAGGAGGCTCCAAAATCCAGAACCCACGTAGATGTACCTGACTGTATAGATGCTGACGGTGGTGGAGAAGTGGATGCAGTCACAGCAGCAGCGGAACCAGTCGACGAGGAGCCGAAGGAAGCAAGTAGACGCTTGAGGCGTACAATGTCCTGATCAGTGAGTGACGGAGGTGAGGGAGACGCATGAGTCCCACTGGTAGAAGAGCGCCTCTGGTCTCGCTGTTTCTGGCGGCAATCAGACTCTAGGTGACCTTGCCTGGAGCAGTAGCCACAGAAAGCGTCACGGCGCGACCGACCCTTCTCAACATAAGGAGGGTGACCCACCCCTCCTGAAGGTGTGGGCAGAAGCGGTGGAGCGATGAGACGAGAAGACGACACAGGAGCTCGAGCAGCCAACACAGAGGGAACCGCAAGCAACCCAGCAGAACGGAGGCGGGTCTCCTCAGCACGAAGCTCAGCAAGCACTTCCGAGATAGGAACACGACCACGAGCAAGCAAGTGAGCGCGTCGAGGCTCAAACTCGGAACGGAGGCGAGATAAGAACTCATGGACATGCTGAAACTCCAAGTCGGACCTCATAGTCTGGCAGCAACGGCAAGTTCCACAAACAACTGTCCGAAGTGAGTCAAGCTGGCGCCAGATGGCAGAACTCTGTGTGTAGAACTCATCAATAGAAGAGTCATCCTGCTGAAGAGCGTGCTCCTGACGCACCACAAATAAGTAGAGCGCATCACCAGAGGGCTGATAGCGCTGACAGAGGTAAGACCACATCGCAGCAACAGTACCGAGGCTCATGAACTCCGAAGCAAACTGAGGGAGGACACTCGCAGTGAGAACAGTAGCAGCTCGAGCATCATCATTGCACCACTGAGTGTAAGCAGACAGACCATCCTGATAGAGAGAAAGAGCATCGGAATAGGCTGATACCTGCTGATCATAAGCATCCACCGTAGCATCATCAAGAGCCTTGGCTGCATCCCGATCAGCCTGGGAAGCACCAGCAGCAAGAACAGGTGGCACCGGTGGTGTAGGAGCCATGGGAGTGACCGAGCAGGGCGGACAGGGGACCTCGCCAGAGAGAACGCCCCATAGGAGAAGGCCGCGCATGTGGATCCGCATGAAGCCCGCAAACTCAGCATAGTTGGTGCCATCGAAGATCATCGAGCACTAAGGAACAACAACGTAGCCTGAGGAGGACATGGCGAGCTCTTTTTTTGGTCAACGCCCCGATTTGGATTGGGGGCGAGACCTCACCGGCCGGCGGGGCGCGACAGAGCCAGCCGCAAGGCACCAGCAGCCGGGTGCAGCTGGGCGCAGGACGGGCGGGCGGGGTGCAGGCCGGGCGGGGCGCAGGCCGAGCGGGCGGGGCGCAGGCCGGGCGAGCCGGCGGTGGCCGGAGAAGAGGCCAGGCACGACCGGCTGCAGCAGCCGCGGGCGGGGCAGCCAGCGAGTGGAGACGGCTCGAGGCGGCGCGCGGAGGAGCCTCCGGGCGCCTGCGGGCGCGGGCTGGGCATGGCCGGCCTCGCCGGGCCTGCTCGAGCTGCAGCTGCGGGAGCAGAAGCTGCGAGGAGCAGCAGCAGCGGCTTCGGTCGGGCGCGGGTGAGGTGCAGACGGGGCGCAAACGGCCGGCGACGGCCGCGGAAGAGATGGCCGGCGGCAGGGGAGGAGATGGCCGGAGACGGGGGCGGAGATGGCCGGCGATGGGGAGCTAGGCACGGAGCTGCGAGTGTGCGGGAGCGGGAGAGAAACCTAAGCATCTGATACCATGTTAGGAATGAGCAACTAATATTCACTGAGGGCCAAAGGCCATTACATATACATGTGGGTAAAGTGCAAAAACCCCTTATACAATGGGGAAGTACCGAAAAGGGACTACACATCTAACAACACCCACTCCCATCCATCTTCCAAAAAGTCTTGGAGTAGCATTTCCAGCAAACCCACCAATATCAGGACCCGACAGCGGCTGACCACTCAAACCCTGATTGGATATAACCACATTATTGATTCCTAGAAATGTATGATTATCATACCTAGTAATGGACAATGTGATGGTTTTAATTTTTTTATGTCAACAGATTGAGAATGATTTGCTTGAAGTAATCAGAAACAAGAAACAAGCTTGCATAGTTGCAATGAAAGTAAAATTAAAAGAACAATAGAAATTTGTAACTAATACAGGTGGCAATGGTCGATTGCAGTAATGCAATCAAGAACGTTGCTTTAAGATCACAAGATTATGATCATGGCACAATCAAATCACATGATTAATGTTGTGTTCATCTGTTCATTCAAACAATTGAGTACACTTCTGTTTTAAAATGAACTGGGTAAAAAATGGCACCCCCTCCAGTCTATATTAGTACAAAGTTGTACTAAATCAGTGCCAATTAATATGTATTAGAGGGAGTAAATGACTTGGTGCTTGATATGCATTTCAGTGAGGAGGGAGGGCTATCTTTGACTTCAAGAAATAATTTACATCATCGCTAAGGAAATCATTAACTGGAAGCTGCTCAGTTGGCTGGCGAGTAGGGGATTAATAGGCTAATCGGTAAGTTAATCAAAAAATCGAATGGTTTATCAATTTATCGGCTATTTGGTGACCCTACAAGTAGGTATTAATCAACAAGATAACTGGTTAATCGGACGAATTCTTGAATAGGGATTTACATACCAACTGAAGAACCATTGATAGACTCATGTGCAAATGCTCCCAATTAGAGAGATTGTCACCAGTCCATGTTGCAGCATATCACTGGCTTCCTATAAAATCAGCTCGTGTAAGAACGAAAAGTCGCTTTTCTGTATTGGACATCACCATTCCTTCATAAGTAGGTCTTGCCATTAGCATTCCATAAACCTGAAAAATAAACATTAAAGCATGATCACATATGGAGAGTGAGAGCTCTACCATTGACCTGGATGACTCCTTTGATGATACTAGCAGGCGTTTTGTGAGGCGAATCCAGGAGTCGGAGGTCAATGAGGCTTTAAAGAGGATGAAAGGAGGCAAGGCGATGGGCCCCGATTGTATCCCCATTGAGGTGTGGAGAGGCCTCGGGGACATAGCGATAGTATGGCTAACCAAACTTTTCAACCTCATTTTTCGGGCAAACAAGATGCCAGAAGAATGGAGACGGAGTATATTAGTACCAATCTTCAAGAACAAGGGGAATGTTCAGAGTTGTACTAATTACCGTGGAATTAAGCTGATGAGCCATACAATGAAGCTATGGGAGAGAGTCATTGAGCACCGTGTAAGAAGAATGACAAGCGTGACCAAAAATCAGTTTGGTTTCATGCCTGGCAGATCGACCATGGAAGCCATTTTCTTGGTACGACAACTTATGGAGAGATATAGGGAGCAAAAGAAGGACCTGCATATGGTGTTCATTGACTTGGAGAAGGCCTATGATAAGATTTCGCGGAATGTTATGTGGTGGGCCTTGGAGAAACACAAAGTCCCAACAAAGTACATTACCCTCATCAAGGACATGTATGATAATGTTGTGACAAGTGTTCGAACAAGTGATGGCGACACTAACGACTTCCCCATTAAGATAGGACTGCATCAAGGGTCAGCTTTGAGCCCTTATCTTTTTTGCCTTGGTGATGGATGAGGTCACAAGGGATATACAAGGAGATATCCCATGGTGTATGCTCTTTGCGGACGATGTGGTGCTAGTCGATGAGAGCCGGACGGGGGTCAACAGGAAGTTGGAGTTATGGAGGCAAACCTTGGAATCGAAAGGTTTTAGACTTAGTAGGACTAAAACTGAGTACATGAAGTGCGCTTTCAGTACTACTAGGAACGAGGAGGGGGAGGATGTTAGCCTTGATGGGCAAGTGGTGCCTCAGAAGGACACCTTTCGATATTTGGGATCAATGTTGCAGAAGAATGGGGATATCGATGAAGATGTGAACCATCGAATTAAAGCCGGATGGATGAAGTGGCGCCAAGCTTCTGGCATTCTTTGTGACAAGAGGGTGCCACGAAAGCTAAAAGGCAAGTTCTATAGGACGGCAGTTCGACCCGCAATGTTGTATGGCGCCGAGTGTTGGCCGACTAAAAGGCGACATGTGCAACAGTTAGGTGTGGCAGAGATGCGCATGTTGAGATGGATGTGTGGCCACACAAGGAAGGACCGCATCCAGAATGATGATATACGAGATAAAGTTGGGGTAGCGCCAATTGAAGAGAAGCTTGTCCAACATCGTCTGAGATGGTTTGGGCATATTCAGCGCAGGCCTCCAGAAGCCCCCAGTGCACAGCGGACGGCTTAAGCATGCTGATAATGTCAAAAGATGCCGGGGTAGACCGAACTTGACATGGGAAGAGTCCGTAAAGAGAGATCTGAAGGACTGGAGCATCACCAAAGAACTAGCCATGGACAGGGGTGCGTGGAAGCTTGCTATCCATGTGCCAGAACCATGAGTTGGTCGCGAGATCTTATGGGTTTCACCTCTAGCATACCCCAACTTGTTTGGAACTAAAGGCTTTGTTGTTGTTGTAAAGCATGATCACATATAAAAACGTGTTTGTGTTCCATGGCCAATTTCTTTGTATTGCCAAAGCGACAGAGACATTACATTATGATAGTAAGAATGATTCTGGACAGCACCAATATCAGCATCTCCTCTATGTATATTGCTCTCAGGCATTGTTTTGGTAGTAGTCTGCGAGTTGACACCATCATTTCCATTTGCATACGGAAATATAAAATAAGATGACACAAAACAAATGAATTGTGATGAGACTATATACTGTCATAGCAGGCTCGTTCATATCATTCCATATTGCATCAACGCCGTTGGAGATGAAATCCCTTACTAATCTAGCCCATCATGTGCGGATTCTTTCAGTGGTGAAATCCGGGAAAACACAGTCACCAGGCCATACTTCCCCTGGAATTATAGGACATGGGGCATGTTCGACTGGTAAAATCAGTAAGATGACAAGGGGCTCATTTAAGGCAGTGAAACATACCAATGAATGGGCTGCCATCTGCCTTTTTAATCCACACATCATTTTCTGAACCACTTTCATACACAAAGTAACCCTTCTCTTTCTTTATTCCTGGGTCAAGCATCCAGATTGATTTACAGCCGATGGAATGTAGATCATCAACCATAGACTTTGGATCAGGGAAACGGTTCTGTAACATATCAAGTTCAGACATAATCATTGGTCGTGGAAGAAACTTGTCCCGGTGCACTTAGAACGACACTTATATAGACTATAGAATTCGTCTACAATAAATGGATTTTGACAGGCTCTATATGAAATTTTGAAGTGATATACTCCCTCCGTCCCGAAATTAGTGTCAAAAAATGTCTTACATTTTGAGACGGGGGAGGGGGTGTTATATTTTAAGCATGCTACTTTCACGTGAAGCATCTAAAACCATCCATGTAGTCAATATCCATCCAAACCACATCACAAGGAATGCCTTTCTCTCTGAATGTTCTAATAACCTGTGAAAGGACTAAATAAGTACACCATTGAAATATCATCACTAGCATATTTTTAAGCCGCCTCTGGAAGTAATGAGTATCAACAGGAAAATATCAACACTACATAGTCTTAAGCCTCATAGTGCATTCAGAGAGCACTTGCAAATTAGGAGACATCTATGAAAATCTAGTGGCAAATAAACCTTATCATAGCAATAAGTAACAAAGTGTATCAACACTACATAATCTTAAGCTTCAGAGTGCACTCACAGAGAACACTTACGAATCAGGAGTCATTTATGAAAAGCTAATGGCAAATCTACAAATTATCATAGCACAGTGCTATGCAAATATAAATCTTGAAACAAATGAGTTACAAAACATCTACAGGCCTAAGACGTATAAGAAAAAGCTTTCCAACATTTTGGTCTATTCCCTGTTAAGGGGAGTATTTAACAAAAAAACTATCACAATTGGGGTTTGTGTCCTACAGAACTACCATTTTTCTGAAAATGGCCCAAAACAACTTTTTTCCTAATTTTGTGGCAAAAAACTACCTAGTGAAAGTGATGACCGTTTTAGACGATCTAAACGCGTTTATGACAGAAGGAACCCAGCCGTCAGGGCTGACATAACAGAAAAGTCAACTCTGTTTATTTTGACTGTTAACTTGACCGTTATGACATGTGGGACCCACGCGCCAGCATCAACATTTTCTTCCTCCTCCTCTCTTTCGTTTTGTCATTTCAACAAACACCTTCGGTGCATGGGAGGGAAGCAGGTGAGCTCGAGCTAATTAGCCGCAGCCCGCCCGCCCTCCTCGTCTTCCTGCGTTCGCTGCTCCTCCACGGCGTCGGCGCCGGAGCCCACCTCCTGCTCGCGCTCGCCGTCGCGGCCCGGCTCCTATTCTCCGCAGCTCCCCGAGGCAAGGAATCAGCCGCAGCAGGGAGAGGCAGTGGCTGCTGGCCTACTGCTCGCGGGCTGCCTGCAGCACGATAACAACGGCGCTGCGGCGGCAAAGGGAGGGCGCCTGCCATGGTGGCCGACCGACCAGGCGGACGCCGCGGCGCGCACCGTACGGTGGCGTGGCTGCTGCTTGCGGCCTACCTGCAGCTCGAGTACCGCGGCCGCCGGGAGGAGCGCTTCGCCGCGCCGCTCAAGCTCTGATGGGCGCTTTTCCGTCTCCTCTCCGTCCACGCCGCGACGAGCCTCTGCTGTGGGCTCCCAGTGCCCGCCCTTCAGTGGGCGCGCGACGCCATTGAGGTCCTGCCACGTTTTCTTGCATGGCGCACCGACGTGAAATAGATCGCGTCTCAAGGGTCTGAGCATTTTGAACAGCCGCGCTAAACAAAGTCCGTGCTTAAAAAACAGTTAATTTTGCATACGTTATCGTTTCAAACGCCTCAACGGAGGCAAAAAAAACGCTCGCGCAGCAAACCTATTTCAACGCGCGGGCCAAAACGTCATCGCGCGCCGTTTATTTGCTGCGCCCGCTCTCGCGCGCTGGACTCTCGAGCGCTCGTGACGTAACTCCACCACTCCCATCCATCCGTGGCGTCGCTGCTGCCCGTGCCGCCCGGCGACTGTTCCGGCGCTTCCCCGGCCTATCCCCGCGCCGCGGCGGCTTCCTTTGCCTCCCCCTAGTCACCGTCGCCCCTCGCGCGCGGCGGTCCTCTGACGAACAGCACGTGGCCGCTCGCTGCCGCTCGGCGCACGCAAGGTGTTCGACAAAACACCCGCAAGGTATGTATTGCTCAAACTACATGAATTTGATGCATGTTGATTGTAGTTGTTTATAGCCTAGTATTGAACATTGTAGATGAGTTCGTCGTATGATTCTTCCGAAGAAGAATTTGATGGAAGAGGAGGAGGATATTGCAATAATCCTAGCTATGCACATCAATAAAAAATCGAAGCACGGTGGTTCGGTTATGGGTCGGCAGAAAATTTGGAGGGATAGGATCGATGTCCATAACAGATTGATGCGGCACTATTTTGTGGAGTCGTACTTTCGTCGCTGGTTTAGGATGAGCACCGAGTTGTTCAGGCGCATTGCAAAGAAACTAGCGAGTCATGACCAGTTTTTTCGGCAAAAGAGGAATGCCGCCGAAGAGCTCGGGCATAGCACCTTTCAGAAGGTGACAGCCGCTTTGCGTATGTTGGTATTGTTGGAGAACGTTGCATGGGAAACAAAAAAAATTCTACGCATACGCAAGATCTATCCATGGTGATGAGCATCTACGAAAGGGAGAGTGGATCTACATACCCTTGTAGATCGCTAAGCGGGAAGCGTTAAGAAACGCGGTTGGTGTAGTCGAACGTATTCGCGATCCAAATCGTCGAGCGTCCCGCGATCTCATCACGATCCGTCCCGCGATCCAATCACGATCCATCCCGCGAACTCATCACGATCCGTCCCACGATCTCATCACGATCCGTCTCGCGATCTTGATCACGGTCCTTCCGATCTAGCGCCAAACGAACGGCACCTCCGCGTTCAGCACACATACAGCTCGATGACGATCTCCGTCTTCTTGATCCAGCAAGAGGAAGCGGAGAGGTAGACGATTTATCCGGTAGCGTGACGGCGCTGCGGCGATGATGATGGAGTAATTCCGGCAGGGCTTCGCCTAAGCACTGCAAAAAACCGATCTAGAGGAGAAACTATGCACTAGAGGAACGGGTAGCACGTGGCTGAAAAACTAGTGCAAAAACCATAAAACCTCTAGTATATATAGGAGGAAGAGAGGAGGAGGCTTGGCCCTCAAGGGGCCAACCCTTGGTTTAGCCGAATCAAGGAGGAGAGGAGGACTCCTCCTCCAATCCTAGTAGGACTAGGATTCCTCCCTATTTTGCCTTTTTTCCAACTTTCTCTCTTTGGGTTTTCTCTCCTAGCCGCATGGGCCTTGTGTGGACTTCCACCAGCCCACTAAGCGCTGGTATTCACTCTGCCATAGCCCATGTAGCCTCTTGGGTCGAAATACCCCCCCCGATGGTCTTCCGGTACATTATCGACACTCCCGGTACACTACCGATGAGCCCGAAACTTTTCCGGCAACCAAAATAGGACTTCCTATATATGAATTTTTACCTCCGGACCATTCCGGAGCTCCTCGTGACATCCGGGATCTCATCCGAGACTCCAAAAAACCTTCGGTCACCACCATGCATAACTCTATACTACCGAAACGTCACCAAACCTTAAGTGTGCAAACCTTGCGGGTTCGAGAACTATGTAGACATGACAGAGACACCTCTACGGTCAATAACCAATAGCGGGACCTGGATGCCCATATTGGTTCCTACATATTCTATGAAGATCTTTATCGATCGAACTTCTATGTCAAGGATTCAGTTAATCCCGTATGATGTTCCCTTTGTTCTTCGGTATGTTACTTGCCCGAGATTCGACCGTCGGTATCTCCATATCTAGTTCAACCTCGTTACCGGCAAGTCTCTTTACTCGTTCCGTAATACAAGATCCCGTGACTAACACTTAGTCACATTGCTTGCAAGGCTTATCGTGATGTTGTATTACCGAGTGGGCCCTGAGATACCTCTCCGTCACACGGAGTAACAAATCCCAGTCTTGATCCATGCCAACTCAACAGACACCCTTAGAGATACCTGTAGAGCACCTTTATAGTCACCCACTTATGTTGCGACGTTTGATACACACAAGGCACTCTTCCGGTGTCCGTGAGTTGCATGATCTCATGGTCATAGGAACATATACTTGACATGTAGAAAACAGTAGCAATAAACTGACAAGATCATATGCTATGTTTGTAGTTTGGGTCTTGTCCATCACATCATTCTCCTAATGACATGATCCTGTTATCAAATGACATCACATGTCAATGGCTAGGAAACCTTGACCATCTTTGACCAACGAGCTAGTTCACTAGAGGCATACTAGGGACAAAGTGTTGTCTATTTACCCACACACGTAATGTGTTTCCAATCAATACAATTATAGCATGGATAATAAATAACTATCATGAACAAGGAAATATAATAATAAACACTTTATTTATTACCCCTAGGGCATATTTCCAACAGTCTCTCACTTGCACTAGAGTCAATAATCTAGTTCACATCACCATGTGATCCGCATTGTTATGAATCTAACACCCAATGAGTTCTGGGGCTCGATCATGCTTTGCATGTGAGAGAGGTCTTTTAGTCAATGGGTCTACGACATTCAGATCCGTGTGTACTTTGCAAATCTCTATGGTAAACTGTAAACACTGCTACTACACTCCACTTGGTACTATTCCAAATGGCTGCTCCACTATACGTATCCAGATTGCTACTCCGAGTCATCCGAATTGGTGTTAAAGCTTTCATCGACGTAACTCCTTACGGCGAACTCTTTATCACCTCCATAATCGAGAAACATCTCCTTAGTCCTATGGTTACTAAGGATAATTTTGACCGCTGTCCAGTGATCCATTCCTGGACAACTCTTGTACCCCTTGACAAACTCATGGCAAGGCACACACAGGTGCGGTACACAGCATGATATAATATAGAGCCTATGGCTAAAGCATAGGGGACGATGTTCGTCCTTTCTCTTTCTTCTGCCATTGTCGAGCTTTGAGTCTCACTCAACTTCACACCTTACAAATCAGGCGAGAACTCTTTCTCTGACTGCTCCATTTTGAACTCTTTTAAAATCTTGTCAAGGTATGTACTCCTTGAAAGTCTCATCAAGCATCTTGATCTATCTCTATAGATCTTGATGCTCAACAATTAGATAGCTTAATCCAGGTCTTCCTTTGAAAAATCTTTTCAAACAACCATTTATGCTTTCTAGAAATTCTACATCATTTCTGATCAACACTATGTCAACCACATATGCTTACTAGAAACTCTATAGTGCTCCCACTCACTTTATTGCAAATACAAGTTTCTCATAAACTTTGTATAGACTCAAAAACTTTGATCACCTCATCAAAGTGTATATTCCAACTCCGAGATGCTTGCTTCAGTCCATAGAAGGATCACTGAAGCTTGCTCACCTTTTAGCATCCTTAGGATAGACAAAACCTTTTGGTTGTATCACATACAACCTTTCCTCAAGTAAACCGTTAAGGAAACGATGTTTTGACATCCATCTGCCAGATTTCATAATTGAAAAATGCAGCAACTTCTAACAAAATTCCAACAGACTTTAGCATCGCTACGAGCGAGAAAGTCTCATCGTAGTCAACTCCTTGAACTTGCCGGAAACATCTTTGCGACAAGTCGAGCTTTATAAATGGTGACATTCACCATCAGCGTCTATCTTAATTTTAAAGATCCATTTGTACTCAATGACTTGCCGTCCAACGAGCAAGTCCACCAAAGTCTATACTTGGTTTTCATACATGGATCCCTTCTCGGATTTCGTGGCCTCCAACCATTTGTCGGATTCTGGGCCCATCATCGCTTCTCCATAGCTCGTAGGTTCATTGTTGTCCAACAACATGACCTCTAAGACAGGGTTGTCGTACCACTCAGGAGCAGTACACGTCCTTGTCGACCTACGAGGTTCGATAGTAACTTGATCCGAAGCTTTATGATCATCATCATTAACTTCCTCTTCAACTAACGTAGGTGTAAGAGCACATTTCTCCATGTGTAGTTTTGGGTAATTGATGACACCCCTATGGACTAATGGTTTCCTTAAGTTATATTCGAAGGATTTGTCCATAGGCACTTCTTGAAATCCATCTGTTGGGTTTCAAGGAGTTTATATGGTGACCAAGGTGGTATTCAAGGTTTATCCAAAGATTGGTCATGTGGGAGTTGAGCTTATTGCAAGCATGTCTTGAAGAAGAAGATTGTGTAAGCATTCATGTTTACCTTCAAGACATCATCTTTATGAAGAGAGAAGCTAAGATACAAGGTTGATCAATACTAAGTCAAAAAAGTGAATCAAGTTGATCAACACACAAAGTGTACAAGATGTACTGAGAGGGATCAAGTGATCCCATGGTGTTGTAAGCATTGTCCATTACGCTTTGTGTACTAAGCCATGGTCTACGTGAGAGTTCTTTGTGGGGTTAGGTATATTTCCATGGGCATGCATCAAGAGGCAGATCCCATACATCCCATGGAAGATGACATCAAGTGGAGATCGTCATCAAGGTTGCGATATGCAAGATCAAGTGAAGCATCACCGAGAGATCATGCTTGAGGCTCGCCGTTCATTGTGGTGACAATGGACTTGTGAAGATGTGCCGAAGAGTGGCTCACCCATAGTGGAGTATGGGAGAGCAATCATCTAGTCTTCATCAAGCCAACACAATCAAGAAAGGTGGTCCATCTTGAGGAAGTCAAGATCGTCATCATCTAGCTCAAGTGGACTATGCGCAAGGCTAAGGTTTGACCTTGATAGGGTTTTCTATTTTACCAGTCTCATGGTGGTAGTTGAGAGACCGGGTTATAGGATCGATTGTCGTACTATCAGGGGGGGGGGCTCTCAAGTGAGTAGCTTGATCGTATCGTTCGTTGAGAGCTCAAACCATTGCAGTCTTGGCATCATCATATTTCTTGGTTATTGGTTGGCTTTTCTCTATGTGGGTTCTTGAGCTTGTGGTTATCTTTGTGACAAGCTCTAGTTCATTGAAAACGGATTTCATATGCTTCGTCTATTGCATTTTCGGTGTTGGAAGTTTTACCGGTCTTATTCGAGGAAGGGTTCTCACCATTTTCTTATGGGACTTTTCTCATTTTCTTCTTATTGATATTTCAATCAATATTGTGTTAGCCCATGTCGTGAGCTTTCCAACAAACTTTGTTTCATTGAATTCGGAGTCCGTTTGCAAAAGTTGTGGCAGTTTTGGTGTTCTTAAAAGGCCGCAGCGGTACTACCGCGGCTAGAGCGGATGTAATTTTTTACTACCGCTCCGGAGCGGCACTACCATGGCTCCAGGAGCGGTACTACCGCTCTGGACCAAAATCTCGTGTTATTTACAGTCGTCGTAGGCACGAATGTAATTTTTAGTACCGCTCGCAAGCAGTAGTACCGCTACCCGTAGCGGTAGTACCGCTATCCATAGCGGTAGTACCGTGAGGACGAGCGATAGTACCGCTCCGGTGGTTCTACTGGCTTTTTGCCTCCTCGGTGTTGTTTTCAAAGGGGTAGCGGTAGTATCGCTCCTTGGAGCGGTAGTACCGCTCTGTGCGGGCTGTGAGGATAACGGTTGGATTTTTCTCCACCTATAAAAGGGGGTCTTCTTGCCCAATGGACCTCATCTCTTGAGCTCGTGTTCTTCCCCCATTGTTGACCTTCTTCGATCTTGCTAACTCTCAATCCCTCCAAATATTCTTGCTAGTTCTTGAGGGAAAAGAGAGAGGAGATCTAGATCCACATTTCCACCAATCACTTTCTCCTCTAAGTGAGGGGAACCCCTTGGATCTAGATCTTGGAGTTCTTCGTGTTCTTTTTCGTTCTTCCTCTCATTTCCCTCCCTAGCATTAGTTTCTTTGGTGGTATTTGGGAGAGAAGGACTTGGGCACTCCGTGTGCCCTTGCCATTGCATTTGGTGCATAGGTTTGAGTTCTCCAGAATGATACGTGGAAGTGAGAAGTTGAGAAGCTATTACTCTTGGGTGTTTGAGCACCCTAGAGCTTGTTCCTCTTGGGTGCTTTGGCGCCCTAGACGGTTGGTGGTGCCTCGAAGCTCAATCATTGTGGTGCAAAGCTCCGAGCAAGCTTCGGGGTCTCCAATTAGGTTGTGGAGATTGCCCCGAGCATTTGAGGTCACCTCGGAGCCACAATCCATTGTGGTGAAGCTTCGTGGTGTCGTTGGGAGCCTCCAATCAAGTTGTGGAGATTGCCCCAACCTTGTTTGTATGGGTTCGGTGACCACCCTCAAGGGTCCCTTAGTGGAATCATGATATCTTGCATTGTGCGAGGGCGTGAGGAGATTACGGTGGCCCTAGTGGCTTCTTGGGGAGCATTGTGCCTCCACACCGCTCCGAACGGAGATTAGCATTCGCAAGGGTGTGAACTTCAGGATACATTGTCGTCTCCATGTGCCTCGGTTATCTCTTACCCGAGCCCTTTTACTTATGCACTTTACTTTGTGATAGCCATATTGTTTCTTGTTATATATCTTGCTATCACTTAGTTGTCTATCTTGCTTAGCATAAGTTGTTGGTGCACATAGGTGAGCCTAGTTATTTTAGTTTTTTTGCTTGACTAATTAAACGATAGTTTTATTCCGCATTTGTTCAAGCCTAAACCGTAATTATTTTAAAGCGCCTATTCACCCCCCTCTAGGAGACATCCACGTCCTTTCAATTGGTATCAGAGCTAGGTCTCTCATTGTTAGGTTTAACCACCTAGAGAGTAAGGATGTCGACTAGGGTATTAGGATTCTCTGACACTCGTAGTTTTGATGACACAAATTTTGATGTTTGGGTAATTCACATGCTTAATCTCTTTAGGGGCATGGACCCAATTTTAGAGAGAATTGTAGATATGGTTTTTTCTCCTCCAAAGGATTCTCAACACATATCTTTATAGGATGAGAAAACTCTTATCTCAATGCTCAAGGTTCTAATGTGCTTTTTTATGCTTTGAGCAATGTAGTTATATTTGAACTCATGCCATTCCGGGATGGTCATGAGTTGTGGACAAAGCTTCAAGATAAATATGGTGTGTCAAAGATTTCTAGGGATGATTGTTCTCCCTCCACCTCCGGTCGTGTTGTCTTCTCAACTTCTTCTACTTCACCTACATGTGGATTGCCACAAGGTAATGAGTAGTGATGATCACTGTAATGATGATAGTGGGCTTATTGTTGATAATTCTTCTTCACTATCTTATTGCAATGCTTCATCTTTGGACTTTAACACCTCGAGCACTTTAAATGTTTCACATGCTTGTGTTCATAGTCCTTGCATATCATGTACAAATAGCTTGACTAAATCTCATGATGATATGCTTGCTATATATTGTTGCCATGATAAACATGTATCTATGTCCTCGAGTTGTTGTGCTAACAATGTAGAGGACACCCAACACTCCATGGAACAATATGTGGTCTTTAATGGTGCTTCAAGGGATCCTACATCATCATCTGTTGTTTCTCACTTTTGCCTTATGGCTAAGGCTTCAAAGGTATCTCCTACTTTGAATCCCAATATATCTTACGATGATGATGTTGATGATAATGATGAAGATAGTGATAATATTGCTTCCATAAAACTTAAGGGAGAAATGGTTTTTAAAGCTCTTAATAAGAATAATATTGCTCGTTCCAACTTCATGGAAATCATGTCTATTGCCATTGAGGGCAAGAAATATATTGAGGAGTTGGAAGCTCATCTCGAGGAGCATGAGGCCACCATTGAGAAAATGGAAGGTCATGAACGTGATTACGCTAATGAGATCGCGGAGCTATCTCAAGCTCTTGAGAATGAACAAACCACCAAGGAATCTCTTGAGGAGTCCTTCGGTCTAGAATTATCTAGATTAAAGGAATCCCATGAAAGAGCTCTCGAGGTGGCTAATGATTTTAGAACTAAAAATTATAAGCTCGAAGTTGCACATGCTAAACTCCTTGAGGACTTTGAGCACCTCGAAAATGGCTCAAGGGTCATTAAAAGTTCGCTCATTAAACTCACTGAGTCTCATGCTCAACTTAAAGTTTCATATGCTAAAGAGCTTGCCAAGTTGCCTTCTCCTCTTGTTGGTAATGATGATGCTTGTGCTACTAACTCTATTTCTTGTGAAGCATCCATATTAAAGGAGAATGTTGAGCTAAGGGCTGAACTTAAGTTGCTATCTAGTAATTATGGGAAATTGGAAGAGAGTCATGAAAAGCTTTCTAGCTATCATGGTGATCTTCTAATATCTCATAATGTGCTAAAGATAGCTCATGAGGCTAGTACTACTAAGGTAACATCAAGTGATCCTCATGTGGAAATTAGCACTACATCTAGTAGAAATGCTTTATTGCCATGTGCTAGTCCTCGTAGTTCATCTACTCATAATGTTGGTACATCTTGTGATGAATTACTTTCCTTGCCTTGTTGATCTAACAATGAAGCATATACTTCCTCTAGTACTTGTATTTATACTAACCATGTAGAGGAAATCAAAGAGCTCAAGGGCCAAGTCACTTCTTTGAAGAAAGACTTGGAAAAGAGTCATGAAGGGAAGTCCACACTCAACAATATCTTGTGTGGGAAAAAAAATCCCCAAATGACAAAGGTGGACTTGGATTCAACTCCAATAAGAAGAAGAAGTCCAGGAGAAACAACAAGAAGGGCCAAGAACAAGTCAAGAACTCGGCCAAGATTGTTTGCTTCAAGTGCAAAATAGAAGGGCACCATGTTAGATCTTGCCCATTGAAGAAGAAGACCCATAGTGACAAGCAACAAGGGAAGCGGCCACAAGTTCAATCTCATGCTCAACATCAAGTTGAAGAAAGGCCACTTGCCAAGAAGACCCAAGTCAGTGCTCCTCAAGTTGAGAAATCAATTGAGAAGAAAGTAAAGGGTAAATGTTGCTACTTATGTCGTGAGAAGGGTCACTTTGCTTCTTCATGCACTAATGGTAACTTATCCAACCCAATCATTATTGATGATATCTATTCTGTTGCGAAGGATAAGGTTGGCAATGTGTTTGCCAAGTTTGTTGGTACTCAAAGTGGTGTCAAGAAAAGAACCATTTGGGTAGCCAAGCCTATTGTGACTAACCTCTTAGGACCCAACTTGGTTGGGGACCAACAAGCTCAAACTTGATCAATAGGTATTGTTGGAGGGCATTGGTGACGTGACTACATTGTGAAGAATTGATGGTTCTTCATCATTCATATTGTCTCAAGCCAAGTCATGTGGACCATCAAGTGTCTATCATATACCAATGTTCCTCCTTGCGGTAACTTGTACTTAAATTGAATACATTGTTAGTTACTTGCCCCTTTGCATGTTGTGGTTTTGTACCTTGCATGTGTTTGTATATGTTGTGCTTCCTATTTGTTTATCTTGAGAAATCAAGTATGTATGATGGGTTGCACATCATGTATGTGTGAGTCTTGTGTAGAGACTTTTTGCATCATGTTTGTATCTTAGTTGGCTCTTTGTGAGAGATTAATGGATTATCCCATTTTTGGGGAGTGATGTGCTTTATGCACTCCACGACCCTAAAAATGTGTGTTCATGAGGAATACCACTTAGTATTGATATTACAAGATTATCTAGCTTCTATTTGGTATGTCTTCTCATGAGAAATCCAAATTATAAACGGTCCATTAATTATCTCTTGTTGGATCTCATTTGCCACTTGTTACTAACGTTGGGTTACCACATTATGGGGGAGTAATATGCTATGTGCATATTACAAGCCCATAGAATGTGTACATTTGATATATTTCCACTTAGATTTGATATTACAATTTATCTTGTTCCTAGGTGGCATGTTAGCTCTACAAGTGTCATTTTCTTATGATTTACGTGTGAAGATGATGTTGGATATCTTTGCAATCTACCAGTAGGAAATATTTTGAATTACTTCTTGTCCTTTGACAATTGGTATCCTTTTATGTGGTATAATTTTCTAATCATCTTTGCATTGTATTTTGTTTATCGTTTGTCTTCATTGCCTCTTGTGGATCTTTCTGAGCGTGCCTAGTGTTTCTATAGATATAGGGAAAGTGATGATCCCATCATGTGAATTTTGTATTGAAATGCAAATTCTATATAATGCACATCTCTTGGGGGAGCTAGCCTATTTTCTGTAGAACACTCTCTTGATGTGTTCATCATAAAAACTTTTGATCTTCATCAAGTGTGTGTTGGTGGGAGGCAAGCCTTCTCTCTATGGTGCTTTGTGCCATCATGAAAATTTGCAGAGGGTTTGGTTTGTTTGGAACCTAGCTCTCTTTTGGGAACTTGATACCTCTTGTTTTCCTTCAATTGGTATCTTGTTTCCTTCTATTTGGCATGTGTCAATGGATATCTCATTCCTTGATGTATCTTTTAGTTGGTATTCGTCAAGTGATATTTTTTTCGTTTGGTATCTTATTTTCACTTGATACCTTTTCTTTCGGCATCTTGTCAACTGTGTGTTGAATTGATTCTTGAAAGCTTTGAGCATGCATATTTACTACATGTACTTTCATTGGCATGTTCTCTTTCCTTGACCCAATATATAGGGGAAACTCCACTATGACATAAATTGGCTAAAGTGTGCATGAAATTCAATTTCATATCTATATGCACATATTTATGTGGAGTTTTGTCCTATATATTGGTGGTACACTAACTGTTTGGTCCCAATAAGTTTGGGTATCACTTTGTTTTTGGTGTTGTTCTAGGAACAATTGGAGATACATTGGACACTCGACTCACTTACAAGGAAGGTGTTGACACCATGTGCTTATTGGAGCCTTGCTAGGATGATCGAAGAACCATTGTCTACTACATCAATCCAATGCTATCTCAGTAACAAGTATCTACTTCATGCATACATTTCTCGCATTCAACTGTTTATAGGTTGCATCATGGCAGGAATTTCTTGAGTCATTCTTGTGGTACTTGTTTCCTTTCTCAAAGAGTCTCAACGATGATGGCATATTGCTAGTTTTGATGTCTTTGATGTTCGTGTATTGGGAGGTCATGTATGTACAATAAGAAAATATTAGGCTATGTGCTATGCTTTCAAGCAAAGATCTTATTGGTATAGTTATGACTTCCTTGTGGATATCTTGTTTGTTCCTTTTTGTAACTATTTCGTGTGTACATTATTATTTGTGGATATATCATCATGATTTCCCTCTACCTAGAATCTTATACACATGAGAGAAGTTACATCTCTAGTTGATATCCTCTTTTCTTTCACGTCCACCGTTGCATTTCATTTTTGTTTACTTGGTGGTTTCGTGAAAGAATCTGTCTTGAGTGCGGATCTTATATCCTAGCATCTTGATGCAATCTTTGGTGGTGAAGATTATTTTCCTCATGCTTGTCTTCACAAGGGTTTTGCCATTTCGATTGGTATACCTCCTCTTGACAAGGCTATCATTTTCCTATCTTCACTAGGGTTTGTCACAAGCTTTGGTTTTTAAATTTTCCTATTAGTAAGCTTGTGAACCCTTTTGCTAGTGGTTTGTGTCTAGGAAGGATATGGTTTGCACTTTGTGTCTCATTTCATCAAGACTATGTTGATGCTTTATGCTCATCCTTATACTAGTCTTATCAAGTGCTTTTCCATGACTCACACACATCATTTTGGTTGAGCCTATTCTTAAGATTGCCTCTTTTACATGTTGCTCAACCATATGTTTAGTGCAAGTACTATGCTCTTTGTCTTATCTTCTTGCTTGCACTTGTGGTGTGTTTATATTGATTTCTGGGTAGTCGTGATCCTTTTTTCGTGCACTTGTATTCAAATACAAATATTATTATTTGTGCACAAATCATGGGGAACTCCTCTAGTTTCTTTATAAACACTGTTTTCCCATATCATAATATCTTTTATTCATGTGTCTCGTTGGTCCATGTGATTGATTGTTCCAATAAGTATCTTTTGATTGCTTGCTTCACTCCGGTGTATGTCTTTGTGCCATACGATCCTTTGTGCAATCTAGTTTGTCTTCCTCCAACTACTTATCATTGGATATGTCTATTTCTTTGCACACGTATTTGAGATATACAAACTTTCAGGAGGAACACCTATTATATTGGATTTCTAAACTTTTTGTCCATTTTGGCAATCGACGCCAATGGGGGAGAAGTTTAGAGAGTTTAGTTTGGAATGCTTTGAGAGTTTTTCTTTTGTTGTTTAAGCATTTGCATCTCACATCCATGCATTGCATTGTGTGTGCTTGGTTGTGCTTATTTTCTTATATAAACTCTCTTGAAAGTGGTTGTCATCAATTACCAAAATGGGGGAGATTTTAAGAGCACATTTCTCCATGTGTGGTTTTGGGGTAATTGATGACACCCCTATGGACTAATGGTTTCCTTGAGTTATATTCGAAGGATTTGTCCATAGGCACTTCTTGAAGTCCATCTGTTGGGTTTCAAGGAGTTTATATGGTGACCAAGGTGGTATTCAAGGTTTATCCAAAGATTGGTCATGTGGGAGTTGAGCTTATTGCAAGCATGTCTTGAAGAAGAAGATTGTGTAAGCATTCATGTTTACCTTCAAGACATCATCTTTATGAAGAGAGAAGCTAAGATACAAGGTTGATCAATACTAAGTCAAAAAAGTGAATCAAGTTGATCAACACACAAAGTGTACAAGATGTACTGAGAGGGATCAAGTGATCCCATGGTGTGGTAAGCATTGTCCATTACGCTTTGTGTACTAACCCATGGTCTACGTGAGAGTTCTTTGTGGGGTTAGGTACATTTCCATGGGCTTGCATCAAGAGGCAGATCCCATACATCCCATGGAAGATGACATCAAGTGGAGATCGTCATCAAGGTTGCGATGTGCAAGATCAAGTGAAGCATCACGGAGAGATCATGCTTGAGGCTCGTCGTTCATTGTGGTGACAATGGACTTGTGAAGATGTGCCGAAGAGTGTCTCACCCATAGTGGAGTATGGGGGAGCAATCATCTAGTCTTCATCAAGCCAACACAATCAAGAAAGGTGGTCCATCTTGAGGAAGTCAAGATCGTCATCATATAGCTCAAGTGGACTATGCGCAAGGCTAAGGTTTGACCTTGATAGTGTTTTCTATTTTACCAGTCTCATGGTGGTAGTTGAGAGACCAGGTTATAGGATCGATTGTCGTACTATCAGGGGGGCTCTCAAGTGAGTAGTTTGATCGTATCGTTCGTCGAGAGCTCAAACCATTGCAGTCTTGCCATCATCATATTTCTTGGTTCTTGGTTGGCTTTTCTCTATGTGGGTTCTTGAGCTTGTGGTTATCTTCGTGACAAGCTCTAGTTCATCGAAAACGGATTTCATATGCTTCGTCTATTGCATTTTCGGTGTTGGAAGTTTTACCGGTCTTATTCGAGGAAGAGTTCTCACCATTTTCTTATGGGACTTTTATCATTTGATTCTTATTGATATTTCAATCAATATTGTGTCAGCCCATGTTGTTAGCTTTCCAACAAACTTTGTTTCATTGAATTCGGAGTCCGTTTGCAAAAGTTGTGGCAGTTCTGGTGTTCTTAAAAGGCCGCAGCGATACTACCGCGGCTAGAGCGGATGTAATTTTTTACTACCGCTCTGGAGCGGTACTACCGCGGCTCCAGGAGCGGTACTACCGCTCCGGACCAAAATCTCGTGTTATTTACAGCCGTGGTAGGCACGGATGTAATTTTTTAGTACCGCTCGCAAGCAATAGTACCGCTACCCGTAGCGGTAGTACCGCTATCCATAGCGGTAGTACCGTGTGGACGAGCGGTAGTACCGCTCCGGTGGTTCTACTGGCTTTTTGCCTCCTCGGTGTTGTTTTTCAAAGGGGTACTACCGCCCTAGCGGTAGTACCGCTCCTTGGAGCGATAGTACCGCTCTATGCGGGCTATGAGGATAACGGTTGGATTTTTCTCCACCTATAAAAGGGGGTCTTCTTGTCCAATGGACCTCATCTCTTGAGCTCGTATTCTTCCCCCATTGTTGACCTTCTTCGAGCTTGCTAACTCTCAATCTCTCCAATTATTCTTGCTAGTTCTTGAGGGAAAAGAGAGAGGAGATCTAGATCCACATTTCCACCAATCACTTTCTCCTCTAAGTGAGGGGAACCCCTTGGATCTAGATCTTGGAGTTCTTCGTGTTCTTTTTAGTTCTTCCTCTCATTTCCCTCCCTAGAATTAGTTGCTTTGGTGGGATTTGGGAGAGAAGGACTTGGGCACTCCGTGTGCCCTTGCCATTGCATTTGGTGCATAGGTTTGAGTTCTCCACGGTGATATGTGGAAGTGAGAAGTTGAGAAGCTATTACTCTTGGGTGTTTGAGCACCCTAGAGCTTGTTCCTCTTGGGTGCTTTGGCGCCCTAGACGGTTGGTGGTGCCTCGGAGCTCAATCATTGTGGTGCAAAGCTCCGAGCAAGCTTCGGTGTCTCCAATTAGGTTGTGGAGATTGCCCCGAGCATTTGAGGTCACCTCGGAGCCACAATCCATTGTGGTGAAGCTTCGTGGTGTCATTGGGAGCCTCCAATCAAGTTGTGGAGATTGCCCCAACCTTGTTTGTATGGGTTTGGTGACCACCCTCAAGGGTCCCTTAGTGGAATCACGACATATTGCATTGTGCGAGGGCATGAGGAGATTACGGTGGCCCTAGTGGCTTCTTGGGGAGCATTGTGCCTCCACACCGCTCCGAACGGAGATTAGCATTCGCAAGGGTGTGAACTTCGACATACATCGTCGTCTCCATGTGCCTTGGTTATCTCTTACCCGAGCCCTTTTACTTAGGCACTTTACTTTGTGATAGCCATATTGTTTCTTGTTATATATCTTGCTATCACTTAGTTGTCTATCTTGCTTAGCATAAGTTGTTGGTGCACATAGGTGAGCCTAGTTGTTTTAGGTTTTTTGCTTGACTAATTAAACGATAGTTTTATTCTGCATTTGTTCAAGCCTAAACCATAATTATTTTAAAGCGCCTATTCACCCCCCGCTCTAGGCGACATCCACTTCCTTTCAGTAGGCTTCATAGAAACATCTTCCTGTGCTGCGCTACTCTCTCGTTGAAACAAAGGTTCAATAACCTCATCAAGTTCTGTCTTCCTCCCACTCAATTCTTTCGAGAGAAACTCTTTCTCGAGAAAGGACCCAGTTTTAGAAACAAACATTTTATGCTTGGATCTGAGATAGAAGGTTCACCCAACTGTTCTTAGGGTATTCTATGAAGATGCATTTGTCCGCTTTGGGTTCGAGCTCATTAGGTGAAAACATTTTCCACACAAGCGCCGCAGCCCCAAACATTAAGAAATGACAGCTTAGGTTTCTATCAAACCCTAATTCATACGGTGTCATCCCAACGGATTTAGATGGTGCCCTATTTAAAGTGAATGTAGTTGTCTCTAATGCATAAGAAAAACCATTAGAGACATCATAGTATGCACCATATCTAATATAGCACGACTATGACGTTCAGACACACCATCACATTATGGTGTTCCAGGTGGCGTGAGTTGTGAAACAAATTTCACATTGTCTAAAGTTGTATGCCAAACTCGTAACTCAGATATTCACCTCCACGATCATATCGTAGACATTTTTATGTTCTTGTCATGATGATCATTATTTCTATCCCTGGCGTTTTATAGTTCATCACCAAGTTCTAGTAGCTTAGTGACAGTGACTTGGAGAACTATATCAATCACTATCTTATCTGGAAGATCAACTCCCACTCGATTCAAGCGATTGTAGCACCCAGACAATCTGAGCACATGCTCAACGATTGGGCTATTCTCCTTCATCTTGCAGGCAAAGAATCTTGTTTGAGATCTCATATCTCGCAAAACGGGCACGAGCCTGAGATCATAATTTCAGCTCTTAGAACATCTCATATGTTTCGTGACATTCAAAATGTTTCGGAGCCTCAATTCTAAGCCGTAATGCATGACGCACTAAACTATCAAGTAGTCATCAGAACGTGCCTGTCAGATGTTCACAACATCTACAGACGACGCTAGAGGGGTTGGCGCACCGAGCGGTGCATTAAGGACATAAGCCTTCTGTGCAGCAATGAGGACAATCCTCAGATCACGGAGCCAGTCCGCAATATTGCTACCATCATCTTTCAACTCTATTTCTCTAGGAACATATAAAAATTCAAGGGAGCTATAGCGTGAGCTAGTAATCTACAACATAATTTTGCAAAGACACTACTGACTATGTTCATGATAATGAGTTCAATTAATCATATTACTTAAGAACTCCCACTCAAATTGACATCCCTCCGGTCATTCGAGTGATACATGATCCAAATTCACCAACTCAAGTCCGATCATCACGTGAGTTGAGGTGGTTTCAATGGTGAACATCATCATGTTGATCATATCTACTACATGACTCATGTTCGACCTTTCGGTCTCTTGTGTTCCGAGGCCATGTCTGTACATGCTAGGCTCGTCAAGTTTAACCCGAGTGTTCTGCATGTGCAACACTGGCTTGCACCCATTGTATGTGAATGTAGAGTCTATCACACCCGATCATCACGTGGTGTCTCGACACGACGAACTTTCGCAACAGTGCACACTAGGGGATAACACAATTTATCTTGAAATTAAGTGAGAGATCACCATATAATGCTACCGTCGTCCTAAGCAAAACAAGGTGCATAAAAGGATTAACATCACATGCAAATCATAAGTGACATGATATGGCCATGAACTTGTGCTTTTGATCTCCATCTTGAAAGCACCGGCATGATCTCCATCGTCACCGGCATGACACCATGATCTCCATCATCTTGATCTCCATCAATGTGTCGCCATCGGGGTTGTCGCGCCCACCATGCTTCTACTACTATTGCTATGGTTTAGCGATAAAGTAAAGCATTACATAGCGCTTAATGATTAACACGCAGGTCATACAATAATTAAAGACAACCCTATGGCTCCTGCCGGTTGCCGTACTCATCGACATGCAAGTCATGATATTCTATACAACACATGATCATCTCATACATCACATATATCACATCATGTAATTGGCCATATCACATCACAACATACCCTGCAAAAACAAGTTAGACGTCCTCTAATTGTTGTTGCATGTTTTACGTGGCTGCTACGGGTATCTAGCAAGAACAATTCTTACCTATGCATAAACCACAACGGTGATACATAAGTTGCTTTTCAACCTTCTCAAGGACCGCCTTTGTCGAATCCGATCCAACTAAAGTAGAAGAAACTGCCACCCGCTAGCCATATTTTGCAAAAAGTTGCAGTTGAGGGAACCTGTTTCTCATAAGCGTACGAGTAATGTTGGTCGGGGCCGCTTCATCCCACAATACCACTAAACCAAAACACGAACAAGGGAGGAAGCAATCTAAGCATCAACGCCCACAAACTCTTTGTGTTCTACTCGAGATCTCATCTACACATAGACCTAGCTCATGATGCCACTGTTGGGGAACGTTGCATGGGAACAAAAAATTTCCTACGCACATGCAAGATCTATCCATGGTGATGAGCATCTATGAGAGGGAGAGTGGATCTACAAACCCTTGTAGATCGCTAAGCGGGAAGCGTTAAGAAACGTGGTTATTGTAGTCGAACGTCTTTGCGATCCAAATCGCCGAGCGTCCCGCGATCTCATCATGATGCATCCCGCAATCCAATCACGATCCATCCCGCGAACTCATCATGATCCGTCCCGCGATCTCATCACGATCCGTCTCGCGATCTTGATCATGGTCCTTCCGATCTAGCATCGAACGGACGACACCTCCACGTTCAGCACACGTACAACTCGATGACGATCTCTGCCTTCTTGATATAGCAAGAGGGAGCGGAGAGGTAGACGAGTTCTCTGGCAGCGTGACGGTGCTGCGGCAATGGTAGTGGAGTAGTTCCGGCAGGGCTTCGCCTAAGCACTGCAGAAAACCGATCTAGAGGAGAAACTATGCACTAGAGGAACAGGTAGCATGTGGCTTAAAAACTAGTGCAAAACCCCTAAAACCTCTAGTATATATAGGAGGAATAGAGGAGGAGGCTTGTCCTCAAGGGGCCAGCCCTTGGTTCGGCCGAATCAAGGAGGAGAGGAGGACTCCTCCTCCAATCTTAGTAGGACTAGGATTCCTCCCTATTTTGCCTTTTTCCACCTTTCTCTCTTTGGGCTTTCTCTCCCAGACGCATGAGCCTTGTGTGGGACTTCCACCAGCCCACTAAGGGCTGGTATTCACTCTCCCACAGCCCATGTAGCCTCTTGGGTCGAAATACCCCTCCCGATGATCTCCCGGTACACTACCGGCACTCCCGGTACACTACCGATGAGCCCGAAACTTTTCCGGCGACCAAAATAGGACTTCCTATAAATGAATCTTTACCTTCGGACCATTCCGGAGCTCCTCGTGACATCCAGGATCTCATCCGGGACTCTGAACAACCTTCGGTCATCACCATACATAACTCTATACTACCGAAATGTCACGAAACCTTAAGTGTGTAGACCCTGCGGGTTCGAGAACTATGTAGACATGACCGAGACACCTCTACGGTCAATAACCAATAGCGGGACCTGGTTGCCCATATTGGTTCCTACATATTCTACAAAGATCTTTATCGGTCGAACCTTTATGTCAAGGATTCAGTTAATCCCGTATGATGTTCCCTTTGTTCTTCGGTATGTTACTTGACCGAGATTCGATCGTCGGTATCTCCATACCTAGTTCAACCTTGTTACCAGCAAGTCTCTTTACTCATTCCGTAATACAAGATCCTGTGACTAACACTTAGTCACATTGCTTGCAAGGCTTATCGTGATGTTGTATTACCGAGTGGGCCCTGAGATACCTCTCCATCACACGGAGTAACAAATCCCAGTCTTGATCCATGCCAACTCAACAGACACCCTCGAAGATACCTGTAGAGAACCTTTATAGTCACCCAGTTACGTTGCGACGTTTGATACACACAAGGCACTCTTTCGTTTCCCGTGAGTTGCATGATCTCATGGTCATAGGAACATATACTTGACATGTAGAAAACAGTAGCAATAAACTGACACGATCATATTGCTGGAAATATGCCCTAGAGGCAATAATAAATTAGTTATTATCATATTTCCTTGTTCATGATAATCGTTTATTATCCATGCTATAATTGTATTGATCGGAGACTTAAATGCATGTGTGGATACATAGACAAAACCATGTCCCTAGTATGCCTCTAATGGACTAGCTCGTTGATCAAAGGATGGTTAAGGTTTCCTAGCCATGGACATGAGATGTCATTTGATAACGGGATCACATCATTAGGAGAATGATGTGATGGATAAGACCCAAACTACACACATAGCATATGATCGTGTCAGTTTATTGCTACTGTTTTCTGCATGTCAAGTATATGTTCCTATGACCATGAGATCATGCAACTCACGGATATCGGAGGAGTGCCTTGTGTGTATCAAACGTCGCAACGTAACTGGGTGACTATAAAGGTGCTCTACAGGTATCTCCGATGGTGTTTGTTGAGTTGGCATGGATCGAGACTGGGATTTGTTACTCCGTGTGACGGAGAGGTATCTCAGGGCCCACTCGGTAATACAACATCACAACAAGCCTTGCAAGCAATGTGGCTAAGTGTTAGTCATGGGATCTTGTATTATGGAACGAGTAAAGAGACTTGCCAGTAACGAGGTTGAATTAGGTATGGAGATACTGACGATCGAATCTCGGGCAAGTAACATACCGAAGAACAAAGGGAACGTTATACGGGATTAACTGAATCCTTGACACAGAGGTTCGACCGATAAAGATCTTTGTAGAATATGTAGGAACCAATGTGGACGTCCAGGTCCCGCCATTGGTTATTGACCGTAGAGGTGTCTCGGTCATGTCTACATAGTTCTCGAACCCGCAGGGTCTGCACACTTAAGGTTCGGTGACGTTTCGGTAGTGTAGAGTTATGTATGGTGGTGACCGAAGTTTGTTCGGAGTCCCGGATGAGATCCCGGACGTCACGAGGAGCTCCGGAATGTTCCGGAGGTAAAGATTCATATATAGGAAGTCCCAGTTTGGTTTCCGGAAAAGTTTCGGGCTCATCGGTAGTGTACCGGGAGTGCCGGTAGTGTACCGGGAGTGCCGGTAGTGTACCGGGAGACCTCCGGGAGGGGTACTTCGACCCCAAGAGGTCCATGGGCTGTGGGAGAGTATTAACCAGCCCTTAGTGGTCTGGGAAAACAGCCACAAAGGCCCATGGCGCAGGAGAGAAAGTCCTAAAGCAAAAAGTGGAAAATCAGCCAATAGGAGGCAATCCTACTCCAACTAGGATTGGAGGTGAAGTAGGATTGCTTCCCACCTCCTATTTCGGCCGACCCAAAGGCCTTGGTTGCCTATCCTCTCCTCTCCTCCTATATATACTAGTGTATTGGGTGGTTTTTGGATAGAATTTCCGGCCACGTGCTACCCGTTTCACCGGTGCACAGTTTCTCCTCTAGATCGGTTTTCCGCAGCGCTTAGGCGAAGCCCTGCCAGAATCACTCCACCACCATCACCGGAGCGCCGTCATGCTGCCGGTGAACTCTCTCTCCTCTCCACCTCCTCTTGCTGGATCAAGACGGTGGAGATCGTCATCAAGCTGCACGTGTGCTGAACGCGGAGGTGCCGTCAGTTCGGCGCTAGATCGGAAGGACCGTGATCGAGATCGCGAGACGGTTCGTGATGAGATCGCGGAACGGATCGTGATGAGTTCGTGGGACAGATCGTGATCAATATCGTGAGACGTATCGTGATGAGATCGCGGGACGGATCGTGATGAGTTCACGGGACGGATCGTGATTGGATCGTGGGACGGATCGTGATGAGATAGCGGGACGCTCGTCGATTTGGATGGCGAAGATGTTCGACTACACCAACCGCGTTTCTTAATGCTTCCCGCTTAGCGATCTACAAGGGTACGTAGATCCACTCTCCCTCTCGTAGATGCTCATCACCATGGATAGGTTTGCGTGTGCGTAGGAAAATCATGCCGGTGACGATGAAGATCATGCCGGTGCTTTCAAGATGGAGATCTAAAGCACAAGTTCATGGCCATATCATATCACTTATGAATTGCATGTGATGTTAATCCTTTTATGCACCTTGTTATGATTAGTACGACGGTAGCATTATAAGTTGATCCCTCACTTAAATTTCAAGATAAAATTGTGTTCTCCCCGAGTGTGCACCGTTGCGAAAGTTCGTCGTGTTGAGACACCACATGATGATCGGGTGTGATAGACTCTACATTCACATACAACGGGTGCAAGCCAGTGTTGCACGCGCAGAACACTCGGGTTAAACTTGACGAGCCTAGCATGTACAGACATGGCCTCGGAACACAAGAGACCGAAAGGTCGAACATGAGTCATATAGTAGATATGATCAACATGATGATGTTCACCATTGCAGCCACCTCAACTCACGTGATGATCGGACTTGAGTTGGTGAATTTGGATCATGTATCACTCGAATGATCGGAGGGATGTCAATTTGAGTGGGAGTTCTTAAGTAATATGATTAATTGAACTCATTATCATGAACATAGTCAAAGTGTCTTTGCAAATTATGTTGTAGATTACTAGCTCGCGTTGTGGCTCCCTTGTATTTTTATATGTTCCTAGAGAAATAGAATTGAAAGATGTTGGTAGCAAAATTGCGGACTGGGTCCGTGAGCTGAGGATTGTCCTCATTGCTGCACATAAGGCTTATGTCCTTAATGCACCGCTCGGTGCGCCACCCCATCTAGCGTCGACTGTAGATGTTGTGAACATCTGACAGGCACGTTTCAATGACTACTTGATAGTTTAGTGCGTCATGCATTACGGCTTAGAATTGAGGCTCCAAAACGTTTTGAACGTCACGGAACATATGAGATGTTCTAGGAGCTGAGATTGTGATCTCAGGCTCGTGCCCGTGTTGCGAGATATGAGATCTCCAACAAGATTCTTTGCATGTAAGATGAAGGAGAATAGCTCAATCGTTGAGCATGTACTCAGATTGTCTGGGTACTACAATCGCTTGAATCAAGTGGGAGTTGATCTTCCAGATAAGATAGTGATTGATATAGTTCTCCAAGTCACTGTCACTAAAGCTACTAGAACTTAGTGATGAACTATAAATTGCGAGGGATAGAAATAATGATTCCTGAGCTGTTCGCGATGTTTGACACCGCGGAGGTAGAAATCAAGAAGGAGCATCAAGTGTTGATGGTTAATCAAACCACTAGTTTCGAGAAGGGCAAGAGCAAGGAGGGAAACTTCATGGATAGCAAGTCAGTTGCTGCTCCAGTGAAGCAACCCGAAGTTGAACTCAAACCCGAGACTAAGTGCTTCTGTTATGAGGTGAGCGGTCGCTGAAGCGGAACGACCCTAGATGCTTGGTAGATAAGAAGGCTGGCAAAATCGATAGAAGTATATTTGATATACGAATTATTAATGTGTACCTTGCTAGTAGTCTTAGTAGCACCTGGGTATTGGATACCGGTTCGGTTGCTAAATGTTAGTAACTCGAAATAAAAGCTACGGAATAAACGGAGAACTAGCTAAGGGTGAGGTGACGATATGTGTTGGAAGTGTTTCCAAGGTTGATGTGATCAACATCGCACGCTCTCTCTACCTTCAGGATTAGTGACGAACCTAAATAAATGTTATTTGGTGTTTTGCGTTGAGCATGAACATGATTAGATCATGTTTGTTGCAATACGGTTATTCATTTAAGTCAGAGAATAATAGTTATTCTGGTTACATGAATAATACCTTCAATGGTCATGCACCCAGTGAGAATGGTTTCTTGAAATCTTGATCGTAGTAATACACATGTTCATAACATTGATGTCAAAAGATACAAAGTTAAATAATGATAGTACCACATACTTGTGGCACTGCCGTAAAATGTCATATTGGTACAAAGCGCATGAAGAAACTCCATGATGATGGATATTTGGACTCATTCGATTTCGAATCGGTTGAGACATGCGAACCATGCCTCTTGGGCAAGATGACTAAAGGACCCCATTGGATGGAGCAGGCAAGTGATTCATTGGAAATGATACATGTTGATGTATGCAATCTAGTGAGTCTTGTAGCGTGCAGTGGATATCGTTATTTTCTTACCTTCACTGATGATTTGAGTAGATATAGTGTATATTTACTTAATGAAACACAAGTCTGAATCGTTTGAAAGGTTCAAGCAAATTCAGAGTGAAGTTTAAAGATCATCGTGACAAGAAGATAAAAATGACTGCGATATGATCGTGGAGGTGAATATATGAGTCACGAGTTTGGCATACAACTTAAGACAACGTGAAATTTGTTTCACAACTAACGCTACCTGGAACACCATGGTGTGATGGTGTGTCCGAACGTCATAGTTATGCTCTATTGGATATGGTGCGTGCTATGATGTCTCTTATCGTTTTACTACTATAATTTTGGGGTTATGCATTAGAGACAACTACATTCACTTTAAATAGGGCACCATCTAAATCCGTTGAGATGACACCGTGTGAATTATGGTTTGATAGAAACCTAAGCTGTCATTTCTTAATACTTGGGGCTGCGACACTTGTGTGGAAAATGTTTTCACCTAATGAGGTCGAACCCAAGGCGGACAAATGCATCTTCATAGAATACCCTAAGATCAGTTGGGTGAACCTTCTATCTCAGATCCAAGTGCAAAGTGTTTGTTACTAAAACGGATCCTTTCTTGAGGAAAAGGTTCTCTCGAAAGAATTGAGTGGGAGGAAGATAGAACTTGATGAGGTTGTTAAACCTTTGTTCAACCAGAGAGTAGCGCAGCGCAGAAAGATGTTTCTGTGAAGCCTACGTTAGTTGAAGAGGAAGTTAATGATGATGATCATGAAGCTTCAGGATCAAGTTACTATCGAACTTTGTAGGTCGACAAGGATGTGTACTGCTCCTAAGTGGTACGACAACTCTGTCTTGGAGATCATGTTGTTGGACAACGATGAACCTACGAGCTATGGAGAAGCGATGATGGGCCCGGATTCCGACAAATGGTTGGAGTCCATGAAATCCGAGATAGGATCCATGTATGAAAACCAAGTGTAGACTTTGGTAGACTTGCTCGTTAGACGGCAGGTCGTTGAGTACAAATGGACCTTTAAAATGAAGACAGACACTGATGGTGAATGTCACTATTTGTAAAGCTCGACTTGTTGCAAAGATGTTTGTGACAAGTTCAAGGAGTTGACTACGATGAGACTTTCTCATTCGTAGTGGTGCTAAAGTCTGTTGGAATTATGTTAGCAGTTGCTATGTTTTCAATTATGAAATCTGGCAGATGGATGTCAAAACATCGTTTCCTTAACGGTTTACTTGAGGAAAGGTTGTATGTGATACAACCAGAAGGTTTTGTCAGTCCTAAGGATGCTAAAAGGTGTGCAAGCTTTGGTGATCCTTCCATGGACTGAAGCAAGCATCTCGAAGTTGGAATATACGCTTTGATGAGTTGATCAAAGTTTTTGAGTTTATACAAAGTTTACGAGAAACTTGTATTTGCAACAAAGTGAGTGGGAGCACTATAGAATTTCTGATAAGTATATGTGGATGACATATTGTTGATCGAAAATAATGTAGAATTTCTGGAAAGCATAAACAGTTATTTGGAAAGTGATTTTCAAAGTAAAACCTGGATAAAACTACCTAATTGTTGAGCATCAAGATCTATAGAGATAGATCAAAGATGACTTGATGAGACTTTGAATGAGTACATACCTTGACAAAGATTTTGAAAGAGTTCAAAATGGATCAGTCAGAGAAAGAGTTCTCGCTTGATTTGTAAGGTGTGAAGTTGAGTGAGACTCAAAGCTCAACCACGGCAGAAGAAAGAGAAAGGGCGAACGTCGTCCCCTATGCCTTAGCCATAGGCTCTGTATAGTATGCCATGCTGTGTACCGCACCTGTGTGTGCCTTGCCATGAGTCTGACAAGGGGTACAAAAGAGATCCAGGAGTGGATCACTGGACAGCGGTCAAGATTGTCCTTAGTAACTGAAAGACTAAGGAGATGTTTCTCGATTATGGAGGTGATAAAGGGTTCGTCGTAAGGAGTTACGTCGATGCAAGCTTTAACACTAATCCGGATGACTCGTAGTAGCAATCTGGATACGTATAGTGGAGCAGCCATTTGGAAATAGTACCAAGTGGAGTGTGGTAGCAGTGTTTACGGTTTGACATAGAGATTTGCAAAGTACACACGGATCTGAATATCGCAGACCCGTTGACTATAAGACCTCTCTCACATGCAAAGCATGATCGAGCCCCAGAACTCATTGGGTGTTAGATTCATAACAATGCGAATCACATGGTGATGTGAACTAGATTATTGACTCTAGTGCAAGTGGGAGACTGTTGGAAATATGCCCTAGAGGCAATAATAAATTAGTTATTATCATATTTCCTTGTTCATGATAATCGTTTATTATCCATGCTATAATTGTATTGATCGGAGACTTAAATGCATGTGTGGATACATAGACAAAACCATGTCCCTAGTATGCCTCTAATGGACTAGCTTGTTGATCAAAGGATGGTTAAGGTTTCCTAGCCATGGACATGAGATGTCATTTGATAACGGGATCACATCATTAGGAGAATGATGTGATGGATAAGACCCAAACTACAAACATAGCATATGATCGTGTCAGTTTATTGCTACTGTTTTCTGCATGTCAAGTATATGTTCCTATGACCATGAGATCATGCAACTCACGGATATCGGAGGAGTGCCTTGTGTGTATCAAACGTCGCAACGTAACTGGGTGACTATAAAGGTGCTCTACAGGTATCTCCGATGGTGTTTGTTGAGTTGGCATGGATCGAGACTGGGATTTGTTACTCCGTGAGACGGAGAGGTATCTCAGGGCCCACTCGGTAATACAACATCACAACAAGCCTTGCAAGCAATGTGGCTAAGTGTTAGTCATGGGATCTTGTATTACGGAACGAGTAAAGAGACTTTCCAGTAACGAGGTTGAATTAGGTACGGAGATACTGACGATCGAATCTCGGGCAAGTAACATACCGAAGAACAAAGGGAACGTTATACGGGATTAACTGAATCCTTGACACAAAGGTTCGACCGATAAAGATCTTTGTAGAATATGTAGGAACCAATGTGGACGTCCAGGTCCCGCCATTGGTTATTGACCGTAGAGGTGTCTCGGTCATGTCTACATAGTTCTCGAACCCGCAGGGTCTGCACACTTAAGGTTCGGTGACGTTTCGGTAGTGTAGAGTTATGTATGGTGGTGACCGAAGTTTGTTCGGAGTACCGGATGAGATCCCGGACGTCACGAGGAGCTCCGGAATGGTCCAGAGGTAAAGATTCATATATAGGAAGTCCCAGTTTGGTTTCCGGAAAAGTTTCGGGCTCATCGGTAGTGTACCGGGAGTGCCGGTAGTGTACCGGGAGACCTCCGGGAGGGGTACTTCGACCCCAAGAGGTCCATGGGCTGTGGGAGAGTATTAACCAGCCCTTAGTGGGCTGGGAAAACAGCCACAAAGGCCCATGGCGTAGGAGAGAAAGTCCTAAAGCAAAAAGTGGAAAATCAGCCAATAGGAGGCAATCCTACTCCAACTAGGATTGGAGGTGAAGTAGGATTGCTTCCCACCTCCTATTTCGGCCGACCCAAAGGCCTTGGCTGCCTCTCCTCTCCTCTCCTCCTATATATACTAGTGGATTGGGTGGTTTTTGGACAGAATTTCCGGCCATGTGCTACCCGTTTCACCGGTGCACAGTTTCTCCTCTAGATCGGTTTTCCGCAGCGCTTAGGCGAAGCCCTGCCGGAATCACTCCACCACCATCACCGGAGCGCCGTCATGCTGCTGGTGAACTCTCTCTCCTATCCACCTCCTCTTGCTGGATCAAGACGGTGGAGATCGTCATCAAGCTGCACGTGTGTTGAACGCGGAGGTGCCGTCCGTTCGGCGCTAGATCGGAAGGACCGTGATCGAGATCGCGAGACGGTTTGTGATGAGATCGTGGAACGGATCGTGATGAGTTCACGGGACAGATCGTGATCAATATCGTGAGACGGATCGTGATGAGATCGCGGGACGGATCGTGATGAGTTCACGGGACGGATCGTGATTGGATCGTGGGACGGATCGTGATGAGATCGCGGGACGCTCGGCGATTTGGATTGCGAAGATGTTCGACTTCACCAACCGCGTTTCTTAACGCTTCTCGCTTAGCGATCTACAAGGGTACGTAGATCCACTCTCCCTCTCGTAAATGCTCATCACCATGGATAGGTTTGCGTGTGCGTAGGCAAATTTTTGTTTCTCATGCGACGTTCCCCAACACATATGCTATGTTTGTAGTTTGGGTCTTGTCCATCACATAATTCTCCTAATGATGTGATCCCATTATCAAATGACATCACATGTCAATGGCTAGGAAACCTTGACCATTGAAAGGACGTGGATGTCGCCTAGAGGGGGGGGGGCGAATAGGCGCTTTAAAATAATTATGATTTAGGCTTGAACAAATGCGGAATAAAACTATCGTTTAATTAGTCAAGCACAAAACCTAAAATAACTAGGCTCACCTATGTGCACCAACAACTTATGCTAAGCAAGATAGACAACTAAGTGATAGCAAGATATATAACAAGAAACAATATGGCTATCACAAAGTAAAGTGCATAAGTAAAGGGGCTCGGGAAGAGATAACCGAGGCACGCGAAGACAACGATGTATCCCGAAGTTCACACCCTTGCGGATGCTAATCTCCATTTAGAGCGGTGTGGAGGCACAATGCTTCCAAAGAAGCCACTAGGGCCACTGTAATCTCCTCACGCCCTCGCACAATGCAAGATGCCGTGATTCCACTAAGGGACCCTTGAGGGTGGTCACCGAACCCATACAAACAAGGTTGGGGCAATCTCCACAACTTGATTGGAGGCTCCCAACGACACCACGAAGCTTCACCACAATGGATTGTGGCTCCGAGGTGACCTCAACTGCTCCGGGCAATCTACACAACCTAATTGGAGACCCCGAAGCTTGCCCGGAGCTTTGCACCACAATGATTGAGCTCCGAGGCACCACCAACCGTCTAGGGCGCCAAAGCACCCAAGAGGAACAAGCTCTAGGGTGCTCAAACACCCAAGAGTAATAGCTTCTCAACTTCTCACTTCCACGTATCACCGTGGAGAACTCAAACCTATGCACCAAATGCAATGGCAAGGGCACACGGAGTGCCCAAGTCCTTCTCTCCCAAATCCCACCAAAGCAACTAATGCTAGGGAGGGAAATGAGAGGAAGAACGAAGAAGAACATGAAGAACCTCAAGATCTAGATCCAAGGGGTTCCCCTCACTTAGAGGAGAAAGTGATTGGTGGAAATGTGGATCTAGATCTCCTCTCTTTTTTCCCTCAAGAACTAGCAAGAATAATTGGAGGGATTGAGAGTGAGCAAGCTCGAAGAAGGTCAACAATGGGGGAAGAACACGAGCTCAAGTATCAAGTCCACTGGAGAAGAAGACCCCTTTTTATAGGTGGGGAAAATCCAACCGTTATCCACTCACTCAGCCCTGCATATCGCGGTACTACCGCAAAAGTCACGGTACTACTGTAACGGCTTGTGGTACTACCACAACCTTGTGCGGTACTACCATTAGCACGGGAGTAACCGGCCCTGGCCGTTAGCACGGGGCCACAAGCGATAGAACTGCCGGAGCGGTACTACCGCGAGCCCGTGCGGTACTACCGCACGGTCGGCAGAGGCAGCCACTGGAGGTGCACGGAAGTAAAAAGTTACTTCCGTGCCAACCTCCGTAGAGGGAAACTCTGCGAAAAAGTCCGCACGGTAGTACCGGAAGTCATTTGCGGTACTACCGCCCGAGGGGTGGAAGTAAAAAATTACTTCCGTGCTTGCAGTACTACCGCCCTCGGGGCGGAAGTAAAAAATTACTTCCGTGCCACTTGCAGTACTACCGCTTCGAGGAGCGGTACTACCGCAATCCACTAAACTGCAACACCTACAACTACTCGGCTAGAAAAACGGAAGAATACAATCAAAACCAGAACTACCACAACTTCAGCAAATGAGCTCCAAATTGAGCAAACTCAAGCTTGTTGGATCTAGGTTGACAAGAGCTATCCAACAACGAGATGAGAAAGCTATTTCAATGAAGAATCGTCAATAACTCCAACATCGAAAACATCATAGAATATACATATGGACTCCGTTTTCAATGAACTTGAGCTAGTCATGAAGTTGACCATAAGCTCAAGAAACCTCAAAGAGAAAAACCAACCAAGAACCAAGAAAGATGATGATGCCAAGAATGCAATGGTTTGAGCTCTCAACGAACGATACGATCAAGCTACTCACTTGAGAGCCCCCTTGATAGCACGGTTACCTACCCTATAACCCAGTCTCCCAACTACCACTATGAGACCGGTAAAATAGAAAGCCCTATCAAGGTCAAACCTTAGCCTTGCGCATAGTCCACTTGAGCTAGATGATGAAGATCTTGACTTCCTCAAGATGGACCACCTTTCTTGATTGTGTTGGCTTGATGAAGACTAGATGATTGCTCCCCCATACTCCACTATGGGTGAGATACTCTTCGGCACGTCTTCACAAGTCCATTGACATCACAATGGATGGCAAGCTTCAAGCCTGATCTCTCCGTGATGCTTCACTTGAACTTTCACGCCGCAACCTTGATAACGATCACCACTTGATGTTATCTTCCATGGGTTGTATGGGATCTTCCTCTTGATGCAATCCCATGGAAATATGCCTAACCCCACAAAGAACTCTTACAAGGAACATGGGTTAGTACACAAAGCATAATGGACAATGCTTACCATACCATGGGATCACTTGATCCCTCTCGGTACATCTTGCACGCTTTGTGTGTTGATCACTTGATTCACTCTTTGACTTAGTCTTGATCAACCTTGTATCTTATCTTCTTTCTTCATAAAGATGATGTCTTGAAGGTAATCATGAATGCTCACACAATCTCCTTCTTCAAGACATGCTTGCAATAAGCTCAACTCTCACATGACCAATCTTTGGATAAACCTTGAATACCACCTTGGTCATCATATAAACTCCTTGAAACCCAACAGATGGACTTCAAGAAGTGCTTATGGACAAATCCTTCGAATATAACTCAAGGCAACCATTAGTCCATAGGGGTGTCCTCAATTACCAAAATCACACATGGAGAAATATGCTCTTACAACTGTCTTTGACCAACGAGCTAGTTCACTAGAGGCATACTAGGGACAAAGTGTTATCTATTTACCCACACATGTAATGTGTTTCCAATCAATACAATTATAGCATGGATAATAAAATATAACAATAAACACTTTATTTATTGCCTCTAGGGCATATTTCCAACTGGCATACAGTATCCCGGATGATCTAGTTGATGATCACTTGGCTATGGGTGAGAGCCAAGCCATCATGTGTGTCAAGCGCTTCGAAGTCGGAATTGTTCAAGTGTTTGGCCAGGAGTATTTGAGATGTCCCAACGCTGAAGGCGTCGCAAGGCTATTGGAGATGAACAAAGCTCGCGGTTTCCCAAGTATGCTTGGCTCAATAGATTGCATGCATTGGAATTGGAAGAATTGTCCAAAGGCATGGCATGGGCAATTCCACGCCCAGAAAAAGGGTTCCACTATAATCCTTGAAGTGGTGGCCGATCAAGAGACTTGGATTTGACATGCTTTATTTGGAATGCCTAGATCTTTGAATGACATCAATGTTTTCAACCGGTCACCACTCATCAATAAGATTGCAAATGGTGATTTGCCACTGGTGCAGTTTGTAGCAAATGGCCGTACATACAACTTTGGCTATTATCTTGCGGATGGCATCTACCCAAAGTGGCAAACGTTTGTGAAGCCATTGAAAAAACTGCTAGATAAGAAAAATCTTTATTTTCACAATGCTCATGCGGCGGCTAGAAAAGATGTGAAAAGAGCTTTTGGGATTTTGCAAGCCCAGTTTGCTATTCTGAAAGGACCGGCTAGATTTTGGGATCAAAAAATCCTTTGGTACATCATGCACACTTGTGTGATCATGCACAACATGATCATCAAGAATGAGCGTGGCCAAGATGTAGACTACTCTCAGTATGATCTTTTGGGACATCCCGTGCGAGTTCGACGGAGGGCTGAAAGGGTGGCCCGTTTTGTTGCCTTCTATGATGCCATTCGATGTCTCGTAGCGCATAATGATCTTCAGAAGGATCTCATTGAGGAGTGATGGACATGGAATGGGCGACAAAGATCATCATGATTTGTGCGTTCGATGTTGTATTGTTAAACTATTTGTTGTATTGAATGATAAACTATTTGTTTAAGTTGTAATAACGAAATTGAACTATTTATTGTTGATTTATTTTGTTTGTGTTTGATCTTTTTGCTTGTGTTTGGAATGCATATGTTGTTTGTGCGAGAGTCGCGCGCGCTGCATTTTTACGCGTTGCTGGAACGACGGGCACGCTGCATTTTACGGCGGTTGCTGGAGCCAGGGCTGTCGGCCACGCAAAACGTACGGCATGTTAGGCGGCTGTTGGAGATGCTCTTAGCTCATGCCTATCCAGCGTTCGTGTTGGTGTATTAGGAGAGCAACGACGTGTGCAGGTGCAGCAGGTAAACTGCGTTTGTAGTTCCCATAAAAAATCCTAAATATGACTTTGCGGGGTGTCCATTTAATTTAGGGGAGGCTGACAGGTGAGCTGCGTTTGTAGTTCCCATAAAAATACTTTCATAGAATTAATTTGGTTTTTCCCATTTATCTTCAAACTAATGTAGAAATGGCAAATGCATGTAAATTCTATCAACATAGTAAGTCATCTACAAGGCAAAATCACACAAGTCAAACGGCAGTTCTTTGATTCATAATTTTTTTGGATGAGCAAATAGTTAAACACCTTGGGAATGAAAGAAAACGAGGGCCAACTGAGCAAGGTCCAGCGAAGCGGCAATGATCACGCACGGGAGGAGACCGGTTGGAGCAGAGAGGGTGACGAGCAGCTGTCGTGGCAAGAGAAAGCTAGTTGGCGTGGAGCGACACAAGCGGCTGCTCGCCGTCGGCTCTCGGGAGGCAAGAGGCGGGTCATCATGGGGACGCGCTGGTCAGAGACAGTCAGTGGGGGGTGGGGGTCGGCTTCGGGCAGCGGCACGACGACGCAGATGGCCTACGGCGTGAGGAGATGAGCGTGCGTGGGAGCTGATTTTTCAGTGGTTGGCTCCTGCCATGTTTAGGGGAAATCATAGAGGTCCATGCCCCTTTGGATGAAGGGGGTGGGGATGATTATAAGGGGTTTCGTACAAAAAAATGCATATTAATGGAAACTGTTGGAGCACTTTTTTTGCCCCAACTCCCCCTAATCATGAAAGTTTACCCGATGGGATAATTGTTGGCGATGCTCTTAGTTCACAGTAGCCTTTTTGGATTACATGTAACATACTAAACTACAACTGCTTTAACAAACTACACACCAAAGTACACGTAATATAACATACTAAACTAAAATTGCTTTAACAAATTACTTTCTTCGTAAAGAAATATAAGATCATTTAGATCACTAAAATAGTGATCTAAGCGTTCTTATATTTCTTTACAAAGGGAGTAGCACTTTATTCATCATAGGTAAAGTGAATGAATTGTTGCTGCCTACATTTCCTTTACAAGATACCTCAAGGACTCTCTCGGAAGACTTGTAGCTAAAGCGACATTGATGATAGCCAAGGGCCCATTTTGAAGGCATGGACACAGTTCCTACAACAGAAAATTGTGTGCATCAAGTGGAAAACAACTTAAATAACATATATTAGCATCTAAATTGCAATTTTTCGTTTTCTCATGGACAATTAGACATGGGGTGTAGTCACGAAGAAGAATCAATTTGTTGTCCTAGTCACTCTTATATAGATTGTGCTTTTCCGTTGAAGAAACAAACTCCAAGCACGATAACGTAGCAAATATCTTGACATGAACACCCTATTGTGACACTAAAATTTTGCACAACACCATTTCTCCAGATACAAAGCTCTCTTTAAATACTTGAATACCAAATCATAGATGACATGAGAGACAAAGAAATTCTTAAACATGTACCATAACATTAACAATATATGTAACTTTATCATAATAGAATTAGACATTCCAGGCCAGAGAAGTATGTTCTCATACAAGGCAGGTATATGCAACTTCATTGTATATACGTACAAGATTAAAAATTTGACAAACATATTTTACGTTTGTAGCATTTGAAGTGTGTGAACACTAGACATCAATACTAGAAGAGAGGTTATGAGAAAATAAATACCAATGGCATGAGACAGGGATGCCACCGCTTGAGCTGGTGTATCAAATGGCCCGAAAGTAATGACATGGTAAGCAGATAAGGCAGCAAACTTTATAGTAGATTCTTGTCTCAAGTCAATCTGTCATAGAATACGGTTGTTGGTTAAAGAAACACCCATCGGCTCAATGAGAGCATACATTTACTATATATGTAGGGTGTATCTACGCTATGACCATAAGGTACAATATTGAAGAAACAACAAATGGAATTGGACCATGTTAGCTACTACTCCCTTCGTAAACTAATATAAGAGTGGACATGTGTGTTGGAAAAGTCAAATAAAGTTACTACCTCACAACGGCGCGTGGTATCAGCTAGGACACCGAGACCCTTTCCATCTGGGAGGATGGACAACACCCAAGGGTGTGATTGATATAGTGAAGTGGTTCCTGACCCGTATCCCCATGCATCTGTGTTCCATGTGAAAATCTAATAGAGATCAAAGAGAGATACCAGGAGAGGTCAATCAAATATTATATAAATAAATTAGCAACAAAAACATAGAACATATGTCATGATTACTCGTTTCCCGGTACGTTCAAATGGGCCACTAACTTCTCCTGTACCGTAGAAAGACGTCCCAGAAGGAAGCTGCTAAGGATATATATTCATGTAAGCCTATGTAAATTTGCTTTTTGAGCCGCATTATTTGTTAAAGAAGCAACAAGAAAAAGCAAATAACAATTTTAGGACACTAGACCAATCGAGGTTAAGGAAACACTACCAGTGTTTATTGACTTTATCATCTTGATAAATTATTATATGCAAAACAAAGTAATGAGTCCTACATTACATTGAATGTTCACAATGTGGTCGGAGAATGATAAAACATTTGTGGTGTAACATTCTTGAGTGTTTATCGCATAGGCCCAAATTGTTGCCATAGTTGAGACAACTTGGGATTGCGATGGAATATGTGTGGAGTGTGTGTGGGGGCCTTATAAGGTTGTCATACACTGGCAAAGTTAAGGTTCGGTCACATGTTGAGATGCAACCTGCTGATATGTGAAAGTGCACCTAGAATTTATAATGGGTTTTGATTGATTAATGACAAGATAAATACATGACTAATTTTTTATTGTGATATTTCAGATTTAGTCCATGTGTTAGATAAAAATAAACATTAGTGACCCCTAAAAATGAGAATCACAAAGACAAGCTTTAGTTACAAATTTATCATAGGCTTGTAGTGGAACAATTTCCACATTGAGTCTTTTGTACAATCATACTATAATTAAAGAGGGCCATTTGCACTTAAAATGGGATGGTCACATCGCCAAATGTTTAATATATCCCTCAAACTTTCCAATAAATCCCAGTTCTCCATATTTCATACAGCTCTGAAACTATCATACCAGTCGGCACATACCTCTGATCCTAGTGAGAACAAATCTGGTGAGAAATCCTAATTGTATATCTGGAACTACCGAGCTTAGTTCCTATAACTGCTGGACTCTTGTGTGGTTCAGACAGTGCTATGTTAAGGGCGATATCTTCGAAATGGATGGTGTCCAATACCTCTGAGTCGGTTAGGATTGTTGCACCAGAGCAGTTCTAGTATAGGTCCAAAACTTTTGAGTGTTGTTGGTCTAGAACATGGCTTAGATGTTTCCAGTCCATCCACTTTCACATGGTGCTCTTTAAGATCTAGAAATTCTAAGTGAAAGTAGTTTGGTACTACCGAGTGATGTATCTTTGTCATGGAAAGAGACATGTAATTGTTGTCTGGAAACTTCGAGTGTTCATGTTCGGTACGATCATGCTAACTATGGTTCTAGAGGTATCTCTGGACCGCTTGGTACCTCAGGGTGTTACTAACATTCTTTTGGGAGCCATTTTCCTGCTAGACCACTCAAATTTTGAACGTGAATGATACTTTTGGAATGTTGGTTTTTTCGTCCAACAGAAAGATTTGGGAACTACCTATATAAGCAAACCCCACCCCTTGAGACTTAAGTGGGTGAGGCTTTTCACACCCTTGGCTAATAGAGAACTTGTTCACTTCTTTGTGCTCTAACTCTCTTTGCTCCACTCCATCCTTGTGTGGATTCCTTGAGAGAGATATCTAGGGTTCTTCTCTCTAACCAAGGCTCAAAACAAGTGACATGTGAAGGTTCTGGTTACTCTTAAAAGATGTGTGCCGCTAGGGGCGAATTGAAGGACCAGGCTTCGCATGGCTTGAGCCTACCCTCAAAATTCTTGACTTTTTATTTTAGTACTAGGCCTCAGCATATTTGGCGGGTCCATTCCATGAAAAGCAGATGCAACCGGCCCATCTAAAACAACTAGGGCACGCAGAGCCTACCCTGCATTTTTGTCCTAGATTCGTTGTTGTGTGCCGCCTATAGAGCAGATACACAGGTAGGATCACTTGGAAGTCTGTGAAGGAGCCCAGCAGCTAGTGAAGATACAACTCTAGCAATCAAACATTAAGAAAAAAGCCTAGAAACTAAGGGAGAATGTCGTCATCGCCGCATTTTTATGAAGAAGAATTATATAAATACTCAAGCGGGACGTGCGTCCGTGAGCTTCAGCTCGCCCTCATTTTTGGCAACTTCTTCACCTCGCAGTTAGCATCTCACTTTTTTCTCGCATTTGCATTTCTCTATTATGTCGACACCACAAGACACAACATGGTACCACTTGTTCCCTCCTTCATCTCATGCCCTTTGAAGGCTAGTGCTAGCAGCGACAACATAGCCTAGGTAGTCCACCTAGCTAGCGGAGAGGTATAACTAAGAGGAGGATGACAGTACTACCTCCTTTCCGGTTTATAAGGCTTACGCGTATCCCTAGATCTACAATTTGACCAACATAAAATGAGTTGTATAGTCTAAAAAATATACCATTAGAAAGTAGACTATTTGAAGTTTCTAATGATATATTTTTTGTGAAATGTAACTTATAGTATATTGGTGTATTTGTCAACCTAGATATACGCGCAAGCCTTATAAACTGAAAAGGGGGTAGTATCACTCAATATGTGATATGCGTTATTTTGGTTGCTATTTTTCTATTGAACTTTTATGATGGGATAGCGGGCATGTTGATATGTTCTAGATATATCTATAATTTCTTATGTTTCTAAACATAAAAGCAAGAAGTTCAAATATAATAATAAAGAAATTGGATGTTTACAAAAAGGATATCAGATTTTCGTGTTTTCACAAATAAGCCAAGAAGTCTAAATTAAAATAACATAGTAGTTCAATGTTTATTAAAAAAATATCAGATTTACATGTAAAAAAAGCCAAAATCGATGTCATTTTTGGCGTTTTACAACTTCTCATAAAAGGTGATTAATTTAAAAAGTATTCTACATGAAAAGATTTCTTCTATCCATAAGCATTCCAACGGTATATCACACACATTATTTCGATAAACAGTTCAAAAGTTTGGTGTATACGTTCAAAACGAGTTTGCATAGTATTAAAAGAATCCTATTTAAATTGTCATGAATTTGAAAAAATGTTGCACATTTTAAACAGGTTTCTAGGGTTTATAATTTCCTCAATTTTGATGGACAGTTGATGTGTTATAGTATAAAATACAAGCACATAAACAAAGTGAAGTTCAAATAGAAGCACACCCAAACTCCAAAGTCTGCACAAAGTGTGTTTCGAGCACATTGTTTTCGTGACGAACACAACCCACATGATCTCACTATTTTCAAAATTACACTGTTTTTTTTTTAAGAAATCCTTGTACATGATAACGTTCCAACGGTATATCATTTGCCCCTGCAGCAGTGTGGGAGGTATACCTCGCTTATAGTAGGATATAAGCTGCCATCGACTGAAGATTTTCCCATATAGCTACAGTAACGGCCGGCGCTTTATCTATCGTATCGTTAGCTTGCATCTTTGGTTTCGTTCACTTCCTTTTTTTTTCTAGGTTTTTTTCCTTCTCGGTTTTTTAAGGTTTACTTTGATTTTCTTTGTTTTTTCACCGGTTTTCTTCGTTTCTTTATTTGTTTCAACTACCTTTTTTCTTTCATTACTTTTTGTTTCTTTCTAGGATTTAACTGGTTTTGTCTTTTCTTTCTTAGTTTCTTTGGGTTTCTTTTTTTATTTTTCGGTTTTTATCGGGTTTTTCTCCTTTTCTGTGTTTCTTTCTTGGTTGCACAGTTTTTCATTCTTTTGCACTGGTTTTCTTCAGTTCATTTTTTATTTTTTCCTCGATTTTCTTTGGTTTCTCTTGTTTCTTTGTCTCCTTTTCTTTTTTGGTTTTTCTTTGTTTTAAGTACACATTCAATATGTTTTGTATATATCAGAAACGTTTTTTATATAAAGTTTTAGCATTTTTTAAATACATGATTAGTATTTTTATGAAATATTATATTTTTATGTCTATTTCGTTTTGGTATATGTCTAATACATTTTTCGAATACACATTTATCATTTCACAAATACAAGTTCTACATTTTTTAATACATGATCATCATTTTTCTATCCACATTTTAAACATATTTTAAATGCTTGATTAACATTTTTCAAATACAAGATATATATTTTTAATAACTGGTCAAAAAATAATCTATACATATTAAATATTTTTTTCAATGCTTAATTATCATTTTTCAAATACAACATTTAAAAGTTTAATATGTGGTAAAATTATTTTATAAATATTTAAGATTTTTCAAATGCTTGATTACCATTGTAATTGTTCAACATTTTTTTGAAAGCTTGATTAAATTTTTTTACGTGTATGATAATTTTTTTTGATCCACATTGCATTGTTTTATACATTTTCGTATTCGTGAGACACATTTTCTCTATGCATAGTTAACATTTTTTAAATGCTTGGTTAATAAGTTCTAAATGTTTTATGTAGAGTGTTTTTGTGATATATATATTTAGAATGGAAATACAAGCAAAAGAAAAAAAAAAGTGAAAAAAGAAGAAAAAAACCGAGTTTGTGGCCTCCGTGTGCCTGGACCGACCCATTTGGCGTTCGCGTTCACGCGAGGGTTCCTTACATCTCGTTGTAAGCGAGACATAGGGGTGTCCTCGCAGTGGCGGCAGTCGGGCAAGATGGAAGCCGACGAATAGGCCTAGGATTCTTTTAGAAACAGAGGCGATTTTTTTTGCCTCGTATGTTAATTAAGAAGAGAAGAGGTTTTACAAATATCCCACATACACCACGTGATAATTACTCTCGTGATACAATGTTCCTTTGTGTTTTGTCCCCGCGCGGACCATATTTTGGCCTCGTTCAAGATGTTGGCGAGCAAGATTGGCGGCGGAGCACTCCCGTGATAGAAAACACGAGCGTTTCTCTCATTCCATATCGGCTAGGAGACGAGCATGGTGAGAGAGGCCAAGACCATTCTATGGGGGTTGCTCGTGTCAGATCTCTTTTCCCATAAACTCTTGACGGATCCCTCGAGATGCCTAGCGGAAGTATTCATGTCCGTTAGGCCAAGCTTGTCAAACAAAAGCTTCCAAAGCCTCAAGGTGAACCGGCATTTGTAGAATAGGTGTGCCCCGGTTTCTTGCACGTTCTTACAAAAGGGGGCAAAACCCAAAATTAGCCCAACATTTGTTTCGGGCCTATCTATGGTCCAAATCCGGTCTTACAACCCTAACCATTTTAAGAGCTTGATTTTTGGCGGTGCCCAAGCTTTCCAAACCTTGTGATCCAACGAGAAAGAACCATGCCCAAGAATTGCACCTTTTATGTCGTGGACATCGAGTAAACACTATAATTGGCATGCTTTCACACAATATCATCCTCGTTGTGCTCATTAAGATGGAAGTCATGCACTAGCATATATAGAGTGAAGAACTCTTAGATGTGGTCACCGATGACAACTGTGTCAGCACTATCTCCGTAATCCAAGCGTTGTCCTTAAGGACATCAAACACTTTCCAACTCTTTCTCCTTGATGCCTAAAAAATGAGTGGGGCCATGTCTTTGGACTTGCGACCAAGCACCAGTGGGAGCCCCTCAGGATTTTTCACGGGAAAAAGGAGAGAGAGGGGTTGTGGTGAATTTTACGGGGACAAGCGGACATGAGATGAACATCCAGACTGACAAACGTTCCACGGGTCTTATACCAATTTGCTGAAGTTCAAATAATTGGACGTGTCCGTGGATATTTGTGGTATCCGTTGGATGGGAAAAAGAAACATACAAACACCACCGTCTGAATGTTTAGAGGCGGTTCGAGGCATAGCATCAAAGATGTCCTTAGGGCATCTTCAACGGCAACCCGCAAATCCCCTCCCTCTCCGCGCATCCGTTCAGGAGCAGGGGACCAGTCCGCGAGAGCATGGATGCGGGAGGACGACATCCAACACTATCCGCATACATCCGGGCGTTCCTCATTTTTTTAGTCCGCACGATCAAATAGCCGCATGCATAGGGTATATGCGTTCCAATTGCCACATGCAGCACTAGTTCAAATATTACATCCCAACATTGTTGTCCTCTTTCGCCGCCCACTGATGCTCAATTAGATCTTCCTTCAGTTGTACGTAAGTTCATCGATGATGAATTTGTTGAACGAAGACGGAGAAGAAGCGGCGAGGAGCCCTGCTGGAGCGTCGGAGGGTGATGGAGACGCATAATTCTGACATGTGCATGGTGTGGTGGCCAAGGTGGTGGAGTGGCAGGGAACGCAAGAGAGAAAGAAGTAAGGAGAAAAAAATAAGGAGCGCAAAGTCGCAGGGTCCGGGACGGGTTTTGGATGGGCCAAGGGTGTCGGATAGCAAAGTTTCTTGTGTCCGCACTCTCGTAAACCCCTTCACTTTTGTCTTCGATATTTATGAAAGAAATCGCGTTCGAAAATCTCTACGGACCGATACAAACTCGCGTTGGATAGCTCTCACGCTGCAAACTGCGCGATCCGAACGAATGATGGACGGTTTAGGGGTCCGCTTTCAAGATACCCTTAATGTCCCACAAGAGAAAGAAAAAAGTATTTTCTCCGTTCCTAAATATAATTCTTTTAAAATATTATTATGGATTACATAAAGATGTATATAGGTATATTTTAACATGTAGATTCACTTATTTTGGTCGTAGTCTGAAGTGAAATCCCTTATACTATTATATACGGAGGGAGTAAAGTATACCCCGGTGTTACTAAAAAAAAAGTATACCCCGGTGAGAGTTAACGGGTACAGTGCACTGTATACACGTAAACATCATTTTCCTGCCAAGATCCCGTAGAGGCCAAAACCCGTACCTTGATCTGAACCCCGTGGACGCCGTCACCCACCACCTCGCACTCCAGCACGACCGCGGGGCGCCCGGCGTCGCCCGCTCCCTCATGCAGCACCACCTCCCGGCGGCGCGGCTTGGCGAACGACAGGCTGGGCCCGGCCGCCGCGCGCGCGGCCTCCGAGGCGTCGAACCGGAACACCCCCTCCTCCAGGATCGGCGCCCACACCATCGCCGCCGCCATATCGACCCGCGCCGGAGCTAGCGAGCACCGGCGACACAGGGAGGAAAGTTCGCGCGCGCTCGGGCGGGGCGAGGAGTTCCCAGCTGGGGCGTGGCGCGCGCCTCTTGTACGGAGAGCCGCTTCGCTTTGCTTGCGTGGATTCGGGTTTGTTTAATGGGACTAGGTGGACTTGCCTCAGCTCGCTTGCGTGGATTCGCGTCGACTCGGGTTTGAGTGGAGCGGGTAGCGGTAACGATGCGACGTCAGCCGCAGATATCTTTGCTGATGACTGAGCAGACCCCGGTAGCGAAAACCTATTGGGAAATATTATCTCGGCCGCCATCACTAATATACAATCAGTCACGTACTACGACGAGATCCACCGTCAGTGCTGCCTCGGTTAGGAGACGTAGGCATGGACAGCCGGAGATACTACAACCGAACACCTCAACCCTACCACCAAACGTCCCAACGGACAGCCCGGGCACCGCCGGTTATAAAATCGCCACCCAACCGCTCTGCTCCTCATGCTCTCCCTATCCGCTCTCCCCTCCTCCCTGTTCACTCCCCTTGTCGTCACCATGTCCGGCTTCGATCGTGGTTCCTCCTTTGAAGCTGACCCATTGATTGGAAAGTTTCGATGCGGAACTGAATGAGGAGCTCGCCCTCCAGGGGCTGATCCAAAAAAAAGAGAGGTGACAAAAAAACTGTATTGCTTTATTATGAACCAACAAGGCAAAAACATCCATCTAAGTTAAAACGCGGGTATAATCACTTCATTCTCCACATGGTAACCGAATTCGTTGAAACGTGACAAGAAAACTAACCATTTAAGAGAAAATAAACTACATCATCCGATGTTGCAAAAGAGAACATTGAGGCCTCTTTTGGTTCATAAAATGGAATACCATAGAACTCGAAAAGTATAAGAAGTGAGATAACATGCATCTTAAATTTTCTAGAGAAAGATGCTGGATTTTGCTATGAGGCCTTTGGCCCAAAGCCCATCCAAAATCTGAAATTCTTGTGGTCCATGTGTGTTGGCTGTTTAAGTGGTGTGGCTGAGACTAAAGTTTAATCACATAACGCTAGTGGAGAGGAAGCAACACCTCTTTATAAGATGAGCTCTTCTAACACTTGTAAGAGAGTGAGAAGAGAAGAGGCCCTCGTGCACTCCTCCTCGCCGCGCCGCGCCGCGGGTTGCGGGATTGAGTCAAGCCGAGCTCATATCTACGCCCTAGCCGTCGTCACAACATATGGTTTCGCATCCCGACCTCGGCAACCTCTTCCTCAACGACATGGACGACAACGTCAACACTGGCGGTTCTACTCCTGCTGCACCGTATGCAATCTTGTCCTCCCTGTTTGAGATCATACTAGAATTCCTATGTCTAGTTTGTGTCGTAGATTTGATCTACTCGTTTACATTGCTAGTCTGCATGATTAGTTTAATCTATTCTCTTGCTGTCATGATTTATTTTCTGCTTATTCGGATTAAATATTGTGGTAATTTGCTCATATACTCAACAAAAGAGATGGCATTTGGTTCATAAAACAGATTTTTTATTGGGTCTAGTCTAATGTTTTTTTCCTTTGAAATATAATGATTTATTCCTATCCTATACAGAAATAAGATATATTACTATAAACCAACGGGCTTCAAAGAGATTTATCGTACAAGTGTCGGAGCTAAATCCGGCGAATCTCGAATAGGGGGTCCCGATCTGGTAGCATTGACTAGATGGTAACAAAGAGAAAGGGGACACATGTGTTTATCCAGGTTCAGGCCCTCCCGAAGAAGTAAAACTCTATGTCCTACTTTGTTTGTATTGATTGTAGATGGGATGCAAAGTACAATTGATCTACCACTAGATCGTGTGTGTATGAATGTGTCTCCTATGACCCTAACACCTCGGTTTATGTAGATATCAGGGGTGCCTAGGGTTACACATAGGTCGGTTGCATCTAGGGACAAACGTGATAGAGACTACCTCTATGCCTTGGAGTATACAACCAAACCCCTCAACCCTTTCACCAAACGTCCGAATGGAGGACCCTGACGCTACCAGTTATAAAATCGCCACCCAAATGCTCCGCTCCTCATGCTCTCCCCGTCTGCTCCACTCCCCATCCTCTCACCTCGTTGTCACTATCTCTGGCTCCGATAATGGTTCCTTCTTCGAAGTCAACCCATAAACCCATTGATTGGGAAGCTTAGCTACGGAGTCAAACGAGAAGCTCGCCCTCAAGGGGCGAACCCAAAAAAATGAGAGGGGGCAAAAAATGCATTGTCTTATTATAAATCAACAAGGAAAAATATTCATGTAAACTAAAACGAGCATAATCACTTCATTCTCCACATGGTAACCAAATTCATTGAAGAGTGACAAAAGAACTAACCATTTGAGAGAAAATAAACTACATCATATGAGGTTGGAAAAGATAACATTAAGACCTCTTTTGGGTGGGGAAGTGTGTAGGTGGTCGTTTGCCTGGTGGCGGTGGTTTCTTCTTCAAGTGGTAACACTTCACCGCGGATGACCGGTTCCCTCCTGTGGTCATCGTGCTGTCCTCCTTGCGGTCATGCTTGTCCGGCGGATCGACACCCACGAGCATGGGCAAGAGGGAATAATGGTCTCCTCTTTAGCGACTTGGACGCGTAGGTGTGATATGGTGACATATGTGAGTTTTGGTTGTTGGAAATATGCCCTAGAGGCAATATTAAATTAGTTATTATCATCTTTCCTTGTTCATGATAATCGTTTATTATCCATGCTATAATTGTATTGATTGGAAACTAAATACATGTGTGGGTATATAGACAACACTGTGTCCCTAGTATGACTCTAGTAAACTAGCTCGTTGATCAAAGATGGTCAAGGTTTCCTAGCCATTGACATGAGATGTCATTTGATAACGGGATCACATCATTAGGAGAATGATGTGATGGACAAGACCCAAACTATAAACGTAGCATATGATCGTGTTAGTTTATTGCTACAGTTTTCTGCATGTCAAGTATCTGTTCCTATGACCATGAGATCATGCAACTCACTAACACCGGAGGAGTACCTTGTGTGTATGAAATGTCGCAACGTAACTGGGTGACTATAAAGGTGCTCTACAGGTATCTCCGAGGGTGTCTGTTGGGTTGGCATGGATCAAGACTAGGATTTGTTACTCCGTGTGACGGAGAGGTATCTCAAGGCCCACTCGGTAATACAACATCACAACAAGCCTTGCAAGCAATGTGACTAAACTGTTAGCCGCGGGATCTTGTATTACGGAACGAGTAAAGAGACTTGCCGGTAACGAGGTTGAACTAGGTATACAGATACCGACGATCGAATCTCGGGCAAGTAACATACTGAAGAACAAAGGGAACAACATATGGGATTAACTGAATCCTTGACATACAGGTTCGACCGATAAAGATCTTCGTAGAATATGTAGGAACCAATATGGGCATCCAAGTCCCGCTATTGGTTATTGACCGTAAAGGTGTCTCGGTCATGTCTACATAGTTTTCGAACCCGCAGGGTCTGCACACTTAAGGTTCAGGGACGTTTCGGTAGTATAGAGTTATGTATGATGGTGACCGAAGGTTGTTTGGAGTCCCGAATGAGATCGCGAAAGTCACGAGGAGCTCCGGAATGGTTCGGAGGTAAAGATTGATATATGGGATAATAGTGTTTGGTCTCCGGAAGGTTCCAGAATTCACCGAAAATAGTTTTGGATGTTTCCCGAAATGTTCGGGGTACAAGGACACTTTATTTGGGCCAAGGGTAAAGCCCATGAGGCTTTAGGAAGGTGCAAAAGCTGTTTTGCAGAGGCCAGGGGCCAGACGTCAGGGACCCTGGCGTCTGGGGCCAGACGCCGAGGACCTTGGCGTCTGGTCCTGGAGTCCGAGAAGGACTCTTGCCTTGCGGGCAAACCGACATTGAGGAGGATTTTTCTCCAAGTTTCGACCCCAAGGCTCAGCATATAAATAAAGGGGCGGGGCTAGCACTTGGAACACATCAAGAAACCCTAAGCCACATGCTGCCTCTCCTCTAGTTCGTAGTTTCTCCTCTAGATCGGTTTCAGCGGCGAAGCCCTGCTGGAATTGCTCCACCACCATCGCCGCAACGCTGTCGCGCTGCCGGAGAACTCGTCTACCTCTCCGCTCCCTCTTGCTGGATCAAGAAGGCGGAGATCGTCATTGAGCTGTACGTGTGCTGAACGCGGAGGTGTCGTCCGTTCGGCACTAGATCGGAAGGACCGTGATCAAGATCGCAAGACGATTCGTGATTGGATCGCGGGACGGATCGTGATGAGATCGTGGGATGGATCGTGATTGGATCGCGGGACGGATCGTGATGGGATCGCGGGTCGCTCGGCAATTTGGATCGCGAAGACGTTCGACTACATCAACCGCGTTTCTTAACGCTTCTCGCTTAGCGATCTACAAGGGTATGTAGATCCACTCTCCCTCTCGTAGATGCTCATCACCATGGATAGATCTTGCGTGTGCGTAGGAAATTTTTTGTTTCCCATGCAACGTTCCCCAACAGTGGCATCATGAGCTAGGTCTATGTGTAGATGAGATCTCGAGTAGAAAACAAAGAGTTTGTGGGCGTTGATGCTTAGATTGCTTCCTCCCTTGGTCGTGTTTTGGTTCAGCGGTATTGTGGGATGAAGCGGCCCGGACCAACCTTACTCGTACGCTTATGAGAGACCGGTTCCATCGACTGACGTGTAACTTTGTTGCACAAAGATGGCTGGCGGGTGTTTGTTTCTCCTACTTTAGTTGGATCGGATTCAACAAAGGTGGTCCTTAAGAAGGTTGAAAAGCAACTTATGTATCACCGTTGTGGTTTATGCGTAGGTGAGAATTGTTCTTGCTAGATACCCATAGCAGCCACGTAAAACATGCAACAACAATTAGACGACGTTTAACTTGTTTTTGCAGGGTATGTTGTGATGTGATATGGCCAATTACATGATGAGATATATGTTATGTATGAGATGATCATGTGATGTATAAAATATCATGACTTGCATGTTGATGAGTACGGCAACCGGTAGGAGCCATAGGGTTGTCTTTAATTATTGTATGACCTACGTGTCAATCATTAAGCGCTATGTAATGCTTTACTTTATCGCTAAACGGTAGCTATAGTAGTACGAGCATGGTGGGCACGACAACCCCGATGGCGACACAATGATGGAGATCATGATGATGGAGATCGGGTGTTATTCCAGTGACGATGGAGATCATGCCGGTGCTTTCAAGATGGAATCAAAAGCACAAGTTCATGGTCATATCATGTCACTTATGATTTGCATGTGATGTTAATCCTTTTATGCACCTTGTTTTGCTTAGGATGACGGTAGCATTATAAGGTGATCCCTCACTTAAATTTCAAGATCAATTGTGTTCTCTCCGAGTGTGCACCATTGCGAAAGTTCGTTGTGTCGAGACACCACGTGATGATCGGGTGTGATAGACTCTACGTTCACATACAACGGGTGCAAGCCAGTGTTGCACATGCAGAACACTCGGGTTAAACTTCACGAGCCTAGCATGTACATACATGGCCTCAGAACACAAGAGACCGAAAGGTCGAACATGTGTCATATAGTAGATATGATCAACATGATGATGTTCACCATTGAAACCATCCTCAACTCACGTGATGATCGGAATTGAGTTGGTGAATTTGGATCATGTATCACTCGAATGACCAGAGGGATGTCAATTTGAGTGGGAGTTCTTAAGTAATATGATTAATTGAACTCATTATCATGAACATAGTCAGTAGTGTCTTTGCAAATTATGTTGTAGCTCACGCTGTAGCTCCCTTGAATTTTTATATATGTTCCTAGAGAAATAGAGTTGAAAGATGATGGTAGCAATATTGTGGACTGGGTCTGTGATCTGAGGATTGTCCTCATTGCTGCAGAGAAGGCTTATGTCCTTAATGCACCGCTCGGTGCGCCACCCCCTCTAGCGTCGTGTGTAGATGTTGTGAACATCTGACAGACACGTTCCGATGACTACTTGATAGTTTACTGCGTCATGCATTATGGCTTAGAATTGAGGCTCCGAAATGTTTTGAACATCACAGAACATATGAGATGTTCTAAGAGCTAAAATTGGGATCTCAGGCTCGTGCCCGTGTTGTGAGATATGAGATCTCCAACAAGATTCTTTGCTTGGAAGATGAAGGAGAATAGCTCAATCGTTGACCATGTGCTCAGATTGTCTGGGTGCTACAATCGCTTGAATCGAGTGGGAGTTAATCTTCCAGATAAGATAGTGATTGATATAGTTCTCCAAGTCACTGTCACTAAAGCTACTAGAACTTGGTGATGAACTATAAAATGCCAGGGATAGAAATAATGATCCCTGAGCTATTCATGATGTTTGACACCGCGAAGGTAGAAATCAAGAAGGAGCGTCAAGTGTTGATGGTTAGTCAAACCACTAGTTTCTAGAAGGGCAAGAGCAAGGAGGGAAACTTGATGGATAGCAAGTCAGTTGCTGCTCCAGTGAAGCAACCCAAAGTTGAACCCAAACCTGAGACTAAGTGCTTCGATTATGAGGAGAGCACTCGCTGAACCGGAACAACCCTAGATACTTGGTAGATGAGAAGGCTGGCAAAGTCGGCAGAAGTATATTTGATATATGTGTTAATGATGTGTACCTTGCGAGTACAACTAGTATCACCTGGGTACTGGATACCGATTCGGTTGCTAAATGTTAGTAACTCGAAATAAAAGCTACGGAATAAACAGAGAACCAGCTAAGGGTGACGTGATGATGTGTGTTTGAACTGTTTCCAAGGTTGATGTGATCAACATCGTATGCTCTCTCTACCTTCGGGATTAGTGACAAACCTAAATAAATGTTATTTGGTGTTTTGCGTTGAGCATGCACATGATTAGATCGTGTTTATTGCAACACGGTTATTCATTTAAGTTAGAGAATAATGGTTATTCTGTTTACATGAATAATACTTTCAATGGTCATGCACCCAGTGAGAATGGTTTGTTGAATCTTGATCGTTGTAATACACATGTTCATAACATTGATGCCAAAAGATACAAAGTTAATAATGATAGTACCACATACGTGGCACTGCCGCTAAATGTCATATTGGTATAAAGCGCATGAAGAAACTCCATGCTGATGGATCTTTGGACTCATTCGATTTCGAATAGGTTGAGACATGCGAACCATGACTCTTGGGCAAGATGACTAAGGACCCCGTTTCCAGATGGATGGAGCGAGCAAGTGATTTATTGGAAATGATACATGTTGATGTATGCAATCCAATGAGTCTTGTAGCGTGCGGTGGATATCGTTATTTTCTTACCTTCACTGATGATTTGAGTAGATATAGTGTATATTTACTTAATGAAACACAAGTCTGAATCGTTTGAAAGGCTCAAGCAAATTCAGAGTAAAGTTTAAGATCATCGTGACAAGAAGATAAAAATGTCTGCGATATGATCGTGGAGGTAAATATCTGAGTTACGAGTTTGGCATACAACTTTAGACAGTGTGAAAGTTGTTTCACAACTCACACCACCTGGAACACTATAGTGTGATGGTGTGTTCGAACGTCATAGTCGTGCTCTATTGAAAATGGTGCTTGCTATGATGTCTCTTATTGTTTTGCTACTATAATTTCGGGGTTATGCATTAGAGACAACTACATTCACTTTAGATCACCATCTAAATCCGTTGAGATGACACCGTGTGAATTATGGTTTGATAGAAACCTAGGTTGTCATTTCTTAATGTTTGGGGCTGCAACACTTATGTGAAAAAGGTTTTCACCTAATGAGCTCGAACCCAAAGCAGACAAATGCATCTTCATAGAATACCCTAAGAACAGTAGGGTGAACCTTCTATCCCAGATCCAAGCATAAAGTGTTTGTTGCTAAAACGGGTCCTTTCCCGAGAAAAAGTTTCTCTCGAAAGAATTGAGTGGGAGGAAGATAGAACTTGATGAGGTTATTGAACCTTTGTTTCAATGAGAGAGTAGCACAGCGCAGGAAGATGTTTCTGCAAAGCCTACGTTAGTTGAAGAGGAAGTTAATGATGATGATCATGAAGCTTCGGATCAAGTTACTATCAAACCTCGTAGGTCGACAAGGATGTGTACTGCTCCTGAGCGGTACGACAACCCTGTCTTGGAGGTCATGTTGTTGGACAAGGATGAACCTACGAGCTGTGGAGAAGTGATGATGGGACCGGATTCCAACAAATGGTTAGAGGCCATGAAATCCTAGGAAGGATCCATGTATGAAAACCAAGTATAGACTTTGGTAGACTTTCTCGTTGGACGGCACGTCGTCGAGTACAAATGGACCTTTGAGATGATGAGAGATGCTGATGGTAAATGTCACCATTTATAGAGCTCGACTTGTCGCAAAGAAGTTTCCGACAAGTTCAAGGAGTTGACTGCGATGAGAATTTCTCACTCGTAGCGATGCTAAAGTTTGTTAGAATTATGTTAGCAGTTGCTGCATTTTTAAATTATGAAATCTAGCAGATGGATGAGAAAACATTGTTACCTTAACAGTTTACTTGAGGAAAGGTTGTATGTGATACAACCGAGGGTTTTGTCAGTCCCAAGGATGCTAAAAGGTGTGTGAGCTCCAGCAATCCATCTAAGGACTGAAGCAAGCATCTAGGAGTTGGAATATACACTTTGATGAGGTGATCAAAGTTTTGTAGTTTATACAAAGTTTAAGAGAAACTTGTATTCACAATAAAGTGAGTGGGAGCACTATAGAATTTCTGATAAGTATATGTGGATGACATATTGTTGATCGGAAATAATGTAGAATTTCTGGAAAGCATAAACGGTTGTTTGAAAAGTGATTTTCAAAGGAAGACCTAAATAAAGCTACCTAATTGTTGAGCATCAAGATCTATAGAGATAGATCAAGATGTTTAATGAGACTTTCAATGAATACATACCTTAACAAGATTTTGAAAGAGTTCAAAATGATTCAGTCAGAGATAGACTTCTCGCCTGATTTGTAAGGTGTGAAGTTGAGTGAGACTCAAAGCTCGACCATGGCAGAAGAAAGTGAAAGGACGAACATCGTCCCATATGCCTTAGCCATAGACTCTGTATAGTATGCCATGCTGTGTACCGCACCTGTGTGTGCCTTGCCATGAGTCCGTCAAGGGGTACAAGAGTGATCCAGAAGTGGATCACTGGACAGCGGTCAATATTATCCTTAGTGACTAAAAGACTAAGGAAATGTTTCTCGATTATGGAGGTGATAAAGGGTCCGTCGTAAACAGTTACGTCGATGCAAGCTTTAACACTAATCCGAATGACTCTTAGTAGAAATCCGGATACGTATAGTGGAGCAGCCATTTGGAATAGTACCAAGTGGAGTGTGGTAGCAGTGTTTAGAGTTTGACATAGAGATTTGCAAAGTACATACGGATCTGAATGTCGCAGACCCGTTGACTATAATACCTCTCTCACGTGCAAAGCATGATCGAGCCCCGGAACTCAGTGGGTGTTAGATTCATAACAATGCAAAACACATGGTGATGTGAACTAGATTATTGACTCTAGTGCAAGTGGGAGACTGTTGGAAATATGACATAGAGGCAATAATAAATTAGTTATTATTATATTTCCTTGTTCATGATAATCGTTTATTATCCATGCTATAATTGTGTTGATCGGAAACTTAGATACATGTGTGGATACATAGACAACACCATGTCCCTAGTATGCCCCTAATAGACTAGCTCGTTGATCAAAGATGGCTATTGTTTCCTAGTCATGGACATGAGATTTCATTTGGTAACGGGATCACATCATTAGGAGAATGATGTGATGGACAAGACCCAAACTACAAACGTAGCATATGATCGTGTCAGTTTATTGCTACTGTTTTCTGCATGTCAAGTATATGTTCCTATGACCATGAGATCATGCAAATCACTGACATCGGAGGAGTACCTTGTGTGTATCAAACGTCGCAACGTAACTGGTTGACTATAAAGGTGCTCTACAGGTATCTCCAAGGGTGTGTGTTGGGTTGGCATGGATCAAGATTGGGATTTGTTACTCCGTGTGACGGAGAGGTATCTCAAGGCCCACTCGGTAATACAACATCACAATAAGCCTTGCAAGCAATGTGGCTAAGTGTTAGTCACGGGATCTTGTATTACGGAACGAGTAAAGAGACTTGCCAGTAATGAGGTTGAACTAGGTATGGAGATACCGACGATCGCTCGGGCAAGTAATATACCGAAGAACAAAGGGAACATCATACGGGATTAACTGAATCCTTGACATAAAGGTTCGACCGATAAAGATCTTCGTAGAATATGTAGGAACCAATATGGGCATCCAGGTCCCGCTATTGGTTATTGGCTGGTGGAAGTCCCACATAAGGCCCATGCGGCTGGGAAGAAAAGCCCAAAGAGAAAAAGGTGGAAAAAGGCAAAAAGGCAAAAATAAGGAGGAGTCCTAGTCCTACTAGGAATCCTCCAATCCTCCTTGATTCGGCCGACCCAAGGGCTGGCTCCTTGGGAGCCAAGCCTCCACCTCTCTTCCTCCTATATATACTAGAGGTTTGAGGGTTTTTGGCACTATATTTTCGGCCACGTGCTACCCGTTCCTCGAGTGCATAGTTTCTCCTTTAGATCGGATTTCTGCAGTGCTTAGGCGAAGCCCTGCCGGAATAGCTCCACCACCATCGCCGGAGCGTCGTCATGCTGCCGGAGAACTCTTCTACCTCTCCGCTCCCTCTTGCTGGATCAAGAAGGCGGAGATCGTCATCAAGCTATACGTGTTCTGAACGTAGAGGTGCCGTCCGTTCGGCGCTAGATCGGAAGGACCGTGATCAAGATCGCGAGACGGATCGTGGTGAGATCGCGGGACGGATCGTCATGAGTTCGCGGGACGGATCGTCATGAGTTCGCGGGACGAATCGTGATTGGATCGCGGGACGGATCGTGATGAGATCGTGGGATGCTCGACGATTTGGATTGCGAAGACGTTCGACTACACCAATGGCGTTTCTTAACGCTTCCCACTTAGCGATCTACAAGGGTATGTAGATCCACTCTCCCTCTCGTAGATGCTCATCACCATGGATAGATGTTGCGTGTGCGTAGGAATTTTTTTTTGTCCCATGCAACATTCTCCAACAAGGAGCTCATGGGCTGTGGGAGGAGTCAAACCAGCCCCTGGTGGGCTGGTCTAGGCCCCCACTAAGTCCTATGCGGCTAGGGGTGGGGAAAACCCAAAAGGTAGAGAGGTGGAAAGGAGGAATCCTACTCCTAATAGGACTGGGGTAGGACTCCTCCACCTCCAATTTCGACCAAACCTTGAGGGTTTGAGGCTGCCTCCTCCCCTCCCTCCCTCCTATATATACTAGAGGATTTAGAGGGGAAAGCCAACCCTAATTGCCACGTGTTGCCCTTTTCTTCCTCTAGATTTGTTTCTCCTCTAGATTAGCTGCAGTGCTTAGGCGAAGCTCTGCAGGATTAGTTCACCACCACCGCCACCATGCTGTTGTGCTGCCAGAGAACTCATCTACCTCTCTGCTCCCTATTGCTGGATCAAGAAGGCGGAGATCGTCATCGAGCTGTACGTGTGCTGAATGCGGAGGTGTCATCCGTTCAGCGCTAGATCGGAAGGATCGTGATCTAGATCGCGAGACGATTCATGATTGTATCGCGGGACGGATCGTGATGAGATCGCGGGATGGATCGTGATCAGATCGCGAGACTGATCATGATGGGATCGCGGGACGCTCGGCGATTTGGATCGCGAAGATGTTCGACTACATCAACCGTGTTTCTTAATGCTTCCCGCTTAGCGATCTACAAGGGTATGTAGATCCACTCTCCCTCTCGTAGATGCTCATCACCATGGATAGATCTTGCGTGTGCGTAGGAAAATTTACGTTTCCCATGCAACATTCCCCAACAGCGACAACATATATCGTGTGACAAAGGGAATAGAAGTGTGAACTACAGGTTCGCCTAAACAACTTCATCGGACACTTGGAGTCAGTATGCCTAGCTAGAGTCCAATGCCGACTGGTCGAGCCGGATGTGATCTAACCCGCAACCAAGTGAATGAGATCCTAAAGGGTCGCACGCTCAAGGGAATGAACACGTGGGCTTTAAGATCCATGCGAGGCCCAAGAGTTGAGCCCACGTCGGATGCCTATATATAATGGAGGTGCGTCACACCCATCCGGTTGATCGCCTCGGCGCCGTCATTAGGGCTTTGCATGAGTTGCAACTAGCCACATACACTCATCGCTGACGACTATGTGAACGGACCTAACTGTTCTCCGCACATGTTCCTCCTGCACGCGCGGATACCATTAGAGGCGATGCACCTGCGCCGCTTCGGTGAACCTGTACGTGGGTCCGGCAACTAGCTGTTTGAGGGAGATTGGATCAGCTGTTCAAGGGAGATCAGACGAGGAGGAGACGGACCATGCAAACGCTCTACCTCAACTCTACTTCCTTTGCACGGCACTGCGCGTCTAGTGGTAATGATCTGTGATCCATCTCCGTAGCATGTTCTTGGATTTTATGTGTGTAGGAAAATTTTAATTTGCATGAGATGCACCCATGGTAGAACCCAACATTAAGTTCATGGGAAAACGGAGTAATGGAATAAGAATGGTGATATGACGTAGACAAGATCTATTCATGTAGGAATAGACTCCATCTTGTTATCCTTAATGGCAACGATACATGTGTGTCTTGCTGCCCCTTCTGTCACTGCAAAGAACACCACAAGATCAAACCCATCACAAAGCACCTCTTCCCATGGCAAGAAAAATCGATCTAGTTGGCCTAACTAAACCAAAGATTCGAAGAAGAAATACGAGGCTATAAGTAATCATGCAAATAAGAGATCAAAGAAGAACCAAATCATATTCATGGATAGAAACTGATCATGAACTCAAAATTTCATCGGATCCCAATAAACACACCGTAAAAGTCATTACATCAAATAGATCTCCAAGAGACCATTGTATTGAGAATCATAGAGAGAGAGGAAGCCATCTAGCTACTGCCTATGGACCCATAGGTCTATGGTGGATTACTCACGCATCATCGGGGAGGCACCTATAATGAAGATGAACACCTTCATGATGGTGTTAGATTGGATCTCGAGGTTCTGGAACTTGCGGAGGCTAGAATTGTGTTTCGTCGACTCCTCTAGGGTTTTCCAAAAATATGGGAATTTATAGGTTTGATAGTCGGTTGAGGGGGTCCTGAGGTGGGCACCCTCCACGAGGTTGTGCCAAGGGCCTCTAGCGCGCCCTGGTGGGGGATGGACACCCTGGGCCCCCTCTCCTGGTGCACTTTGGACCATCTTGGCTCTTCTGGTCCATAAAAATTCTCCAAAAATTCCTGTAGCGTTTCTGTTCCATTTGGTACTGATTTTCTACGAAGTAAAAAAACAAGCAAAAATAGCAACTGGCACTTTGGCACTATGTAAATAGGTTAGTCCCACAAAATGACATAAAGTTGCTATAAAATATTTGTAAAACATCCAAGATTGATAACATAACAACATGGAAGAAGCAAAAATTATAGATACGTTGGAGATGTATCAGCATCCCCAGGCTTTATTCCTACTCGTCCTAGAGTAGGTAAATGATAAAAACAGTATTTTTTATGTGGAATGCTGCATCACATGTGATACGTCTCCAACGTATCTATAATTTGTGAAGTATTCATGCCATGTTTACAATAATTCTATATAATTTTGGTATGTTATTAGCACTAACCCAGGCTGACGTTGTTTTCAGCAGAACTACCGTGGTGTTGTTTTTGTGCAAAAATAAAAGTTCTCGCAATGAGCTGAAAATTTACGAAGAATATTTTTGGAAAATATAAAAAATACCAGAGCCAAAAGGTACTGTAGAGGAGTCCCGAGGAGGCCACAAGCCCCAGGGGCGCCCCCCTAGGTCGCGCCCCCCAGGCTTGTGGGCCCCTCGAGCACTCCCCTGACGTGATTCTGACGCCAAGACCTCCTATAAATCAAGAAACCTTCAGAAATAAACCTAGATCGGGAGTTCTGCCGCCGCACACCTCCAAAGCCACGAAAAACCAATCTTGGCGCTCTCCGGCACCCTGCCAGAGGGGGTCACCATCACCGGAGGCCATCTTCATTGTCCCGGAGGGGCCATCAACAGCATGGAGGCCAAGGACCAGAGGGAGAACCTCTGCCCCACATAGGGGGGAGGCCATGGAGGAGGAAGCATGAGGGGGAGAACCTCTCCCCTCTCTCCCGATGGTGCCGGAGTGCCATCGGGGGAACCATCGCCACGGTGATCGTCTTCACCAACATCACCTTCTTCATCACCATCCTCATCTCCTTTTAGCGGTCCACTCTTCCGCACCCCGCTATAATCACCTACTTGAACATGGTGCTTTATGCTACATATTATGACCCAATGATGTGTTGCCATCCTATGATGTTTTGAGTAAATTACTTTTGTCCTTTGGGTTGATTGATGATCTAGATTGGTTTGAGTTGCATGTTTTATTATTGGTGTTGTCTTATGGTGCCTTCCGTGCCTCGCACACACGAGGGATCCCCGCTGTAGGGTTTTCAATATGTTTATGATTCGCTTATAGTGGGTGGCGTGAGTGATAGAAGCCTAGACCCGAGTAAGTATGTTGTTTGTGTATGGGATAAAGGGGACTTGATGCTTTAATGCTATGCTTGGGTTTTACCTTAATGATCTTTAGTAGTTGCGGATGCTTGCTAGAGTTCCAATCATAAGTGCATATGATCAAAGTATAGAAAGTATGTTAGCTTATGCCTCTCCCTCATATAAAATTGCAATAATGATTTCCGATCTTGTTAACAATTTCCTAGGATAATTCCACACACCGACGCATCATTATTCCACACTCGCTATTTGTAATATATTGTAATATTATGATAACAACACCTATATTTATATTTTAGTTCTTCGATATCATGCAAAGTTATCCTCTTCATACCCACAACGTAGTTTTATTTCTCGTTTCTAGATGGAAGCAAACATTCGTTGTACGTAGAGTCGTATCGATGGCAGATAGGACTTGAGAGAATATTGACCTTACCTTTAGCTCCTTGTGGGTTCGACACTCCATACTTATCACTTCCACCTTTGGAAATTGATATGATGATTCCTTGCACTTAGGGATTATCAAGCTCTTTTCTGGCGCCGTTGCCGGGGAGCAATAGTGTGGGGTTGATATTCTCGTGTGTGCTTGTTTGCTTTCTTCACTATATAGATTTTGTTTTCCCTTTTTGCTTCTTTAGTTGTGGGTGAAACAAACAAAAAATGAAAAATACAAAAAGAGTTACTTGCCTCTTATGCCTAAGAAGTTTTTCAAAAAGAGAAGTGATTGGAAGGTTGTGCATTGGAGAAATGAGGGTCGACCTTGAACACCTGTTGTCATCGTTTTCTCACAGCAGATGCCATCGGGTGGCTTATCGGTGGTGTTGGGGCCATTGGACGCCGATGGGCTCCGGGTGCGGGATTGGGTACGAGAAGGTGGAGACACGCGACGTACCCAGCTTCGGGGCCCTCCGTGGGAGGTAATACCCTTAGTCCTGCTTGGATTCATTGGATGGATGGATAAGTATACAGAGGTGCTCCTGGAGCTGTGTTCGGAGGAGGAAGAAAGGAGCAGCCGGCTCGTCTCCCTCTACTACTGGGAAGAGTATGGGATCTCTCTACGTGTGTGTTCTCGATCGGGGGTTTCGTCCCCGTTGCATGGGGGGCTCGGGGGGTTTATAGGCCAACCCCCGGGCTCTTACAATATGATTTAGGTATGAGGGTGGAGGGACCCAGCTGGCAGCCTCTCCGCCTGGCCAGGGGGTCTCGCGGCTTGTATTGTCTCGTCGTGGGTGGGGCCCGCCGGCCGAGCGGTCCCATCCCTACTGGGACCCGCTGACGGGCGCCGCGATTGGCCCTCCCTCACAAGCCCCGGCACGGGCCGCCCGGGGAGGCGTCTCGTAGCGCCAGCCGACCGAGGTCGTCGGTACGGCCGGCGGCACTGTAGCCACGCCGGGGCAGGCACTCGAGTGGCGAGGGCGTGCTGGAACTGTTCCCCGTCCGGTCGCGCTCATTGAGGTCAGCGGGCCGGACGGATGGACTGTAGCCGTGCGGGACGGCGCGTCAGCGACCATTGTGGCCACAGGGTCGCTCGCCCCGCCAGTCACATTGCACTGACATACCTATGTTTAGGGGGACAAGACAGGGCATGTCCGTCCCCCAGTCAATGGGCTGCCCAGCTCATGGGCGGCCGGCTGCTTGGCCAGCCGGGCGGGAGCATGCCCGGTCGCTAGGCTGGCCGGGCGAAACGCCTGCCGGAGATGGCTCATGTGGCGTGTCCCCAGCCGGCCTCGTCCAGCCGACCGATTGGTTTTTTCTTCGAAGCGGAGTGGGAAGGACCCCGTTGCCTTGGCCTACCCCGGGATACGAGCCCCGTCAGTAGCGCCCGAAGCCGGCGGGGGCCCATGTCCGCCAGACGGTGGGGTGCCGCAGCTTCCCCCCAGCCTAGCCCGCCTCCGCCCCGAAGGCGAAGAGGCAGCCGAGCCAGCTACAGGACCCGACGTCTCAGGTTTTGGCGCGTCGCTCCGGGGCACGTGCCGGCACGTGACTTGCCACGTGGCGCGTAATGATACGCTGGGCCCCGCGCACGCGGGGAGATGGGACGTCGCCGAGGGCTAGTCCAGTAGGGCCCAGGCATAGCCTGGTAGGCCTCAGGGCTGGGGCCGTATCCTCTGCGCCCCGATACGGCCGTTATAGTCGGTGGCGACCTACTCGCGCGGGATTTCCGGGGAACGTGGGCGCAGACGATCCCACGTCCCCGGTCGTGTCCTCCCGTATAAAAGGAGAGGGAAGGGCAGGGGGCGGAGGTACCCGCGCCCCACTCGCCCCCTTGCAGTCCTTCTCGCCATTTCTCCTTGCTTCTTGACCTCGCCTCCCCTCGTGCTGCCGCTCTTGAGCCCACGCACGTGCCCGCACGCCGCCCCACGGCTGAGATGGCCGACGGACGTGGCGGCAGCTGGGGAGGATCCTTCGTCACCGATGATATCAGGGAGCTGCGCAAGGCGCGGATGCTACCGCCGCCCGAGCGGGTGGCCGCCCGTGCGGGTGGCCGCCCGTGCGCCGGGCGGCGAGCTGGTGCCGGTGCCGCAGCTAGGGGAACGGGTAGTGTTCCTCTGGCACTTCTCCCGGGGCTTCGCGCTCTCGGTGAGCAACTTCTTCCGCCTCTGCCTTGAAACCCTCGACCTTCATCCCCACAATCTCGGTCCCAATGCCATCTTGTATCTCTCTGCCTTCGTGGCGTTGTGCGAGGGGTATATGGGAGTTCTTCCTTTTCTTGGCCTCTTCAACACACTTTTTTATCTCAAGACGTTGATCAACAACGCATGCGGGGGCACCGTAGTGTGTTGCCACGGTGTTGCCCGTTTCCCTCCCCTTTCTTTGATTGACTCCGTCAAGGGGTGGCACCGCACATTCTTCTATGTGCGGAACGTCGACCCGGCGACAGACTACATCGGGCTGCCGCCATTCGAGGACCGCCAGTCGTCCCAGCAGAACTGGCCGGCGTCGGCCCCGTGCGGCGTTGCTCTAGGGGAGCTGGGTCGGCTCGGGGTGCTGAAGAGCTCTAAGGGGCTGGTCGCCTCCGATCTGGTGTCGGCCTTCATATCGCGCCGGGTGTCGCCTCTTCAGATGAGGCAGCACCGGATCTGCGACATGTCGGGCTAGCACGACCCCTGCCGACAGTCCACCGTGGAGCTGACTCCGGCTCAGGTGGCAAAGCGGGTGAGCGCCCTCACGATGTTCAAGTTGAAGCCCGCCTCGTCGTTGTTCGGCATGGAGTCGTATGACCGCATCAACCGCCCCCCTGGTAAGTCGTCTTGTTGAGGTTTGCCTTTTTCTTAATAGCCCAGCTGGCAGCCGGCGGGAGAACTTATGACGGGGTGCTGACCGCGGCGGCTGGTGCGACAGAACACCCCAGACGGCCCGCATCCGCAAATCTTCGAGGCGGAGCGGGCGGACTCCGACTCCCGGGACTTCCTGACGGGGGGTCCTGCTGAAGAGGGTGTGGACTCCTTCGGGGAGGCTGACGAGCCGGTGGGGTCGTGAGGCGGCGCTCCCAGCGGAGCCGGAGGGTCCGGAGCGGTCGAAGGGTCCAGAGCAGCCGGGGAACTCGGTGGAGCGGGTGAGTTCCCTCTTGGTCCCTCCATCCGCGATCGGACGGACGACGACGACGATGATGATTATGAGCTGATGATCCTCGATGGACCGCCTCCTGCAGCGCGCCCAGACTGGAGGAGCGAGGAGCGCCCACTTCAAGGCCTGGCCGCCGAGCCGGCCGTCAGGGAGAAAAGGCCGGCCCAGGAGGGGTCAGCGGCTCCACCGCCCGACCCGAAGCGGGTCAAGGTGGCCGTGCGGAAGCCGCCGCCTCCCGCCAAGCGGGCCTTGCCCCTCATCGTCGCGTAAGTCGTCTACATTTCTTCCCTTGTTTTTTTCCTGTTTTCGTCTTTCGAGCCGGTCGATGACCGGGTCTCGGATGCCGTAGTGACCCCATCGAGCTCCAAGAGGAGGGGGCGCCTGATGAGTAGGCGGACGGCGCGAGCCGGCTGGCCCGCGAGCACGCGACCACCCTATGGGAGGAGAAGAGGAGGCTCGCGGAGCTGCGAACCTCCCGGTCCGGCACGCAGGGAGGGGCCGCATGCTCCGGGACTTCGAGCGACCGGTGACGCATGGGGGCGACCGAGCCACCGCGGGCCTCGAACTCAGCGGCAGAGTCCACCCGCCTGTCAAGACCCCCCCCCCCCCCGGCCAACTGCGAGACGTGGCCATGGATCTGTCGCCGCCCCCGCCTGCACGGGAGATGGTGACGGGGCCGGCCCCTGAGGCGGCTCGGCATGAAGTGCCGGAGGTGCCCCCGCCAGCCCCCGAGCCGGCCCGGGAGGAGGTGATCTTGCCGGCTCCGGAGGCGACGCCAGAGGCGGTCGTTATGGAGGTGGAGAGGCCCTCCGGAGCGACCGACGCGCCGGAGCGGCCGACAGGTGAGGCGGCGACGGCACCCGGCAGGGGGCCGGCGGGAGGCGACACCCGGTCCCTCGTCGTTATCAACCCACCCCCAGCGGCTGGAGCCGCGGCGAGCCCGGGCGATAGCGGCAGCCGTCCCCGATGAATCCTGCGATCGATGCAGGAGGTCAGCCGGGACTAGGAGGCGCTGGCGAACGTGTTGGCCCTACTGGCACCTCCTCCAATCGGCCTGGTCCCCTCCCTTGGGGATCTGGGGAGTGTCCTGGACTGGTGCCAGCAGGAGCTGGCCCGGTTCACGGAGGCAGCGGACACCGCCCTTCGGCGAGCTGAGGTAAGCTTCTCCTTCCGTCCTTAGTATTCTTAGTGGGGGCGCGCAAGCGCACCCACTGGGTGTAGCCCCCGAGATGCGAGCCGGCTGACCGGCTGACGGGCAGTCGGGCCAGATGTCCTTCGACGTGTTTTTGACGTTCTCCCCCTTTTGCAGCAGGAGGGAGCCTCCCTACGGCAGAGGCTCTTCGCAGAGGCGGTCGCCATCCACGACCACGGCAAGCGCGGCTTCTACCATCTGGAGGAGGAGCTGGCCCGTGTGCAAGGTGAGTTACATTTTCCAGGTGGAGGCGCGTAGCCCTCTGGGGTTGGCGGCTTTATGCCTGTTTTACTGATGCTATCCTTGTTACGCAGGCGAGCTGGCCGCCCTTTGGGAGGAAAAGACCAGGCTCGCCGCCGAGCGGGACCGGCTAGCGCGGGATGTCCACGCGACCGCGCAGGAGATGGACCGGCTGGCCGCGCTGCTGGTTGACGGCGAGGCGGCCCGCGACCGGCTCAAGGCCGAGGCAGCGAAGGAGGCGGCAACCCAGGAAGCGGTCGTCAAGGAGGCGGCTGACACCGCCTTGAGGACTGCCACCCTCCAAGGCGAGGTGACCCGCCTCGAGAAGTTGCTCGAGGAGGCCAAGAGCTCTCTTGCCGCCTCGGAAGTGGCTCGGGCGGCCGAGCGGGCGGCGGCGCTCAACTTTGCCATCAGTGTGGATGATGCAATGGAAGGTAAGCGCTTGTTTCTTTGTTTTTTTGATTGCTCTCCTTCTGCTTGCCGCCTCTTTCTGCTTCATCCGGTCTTTCTTTTCTTCTTCCCTTCTTCCCCTCAGTGCGGTTCCCGGAGACCCATCGCCGCGCCGCGCGGGCTGTTGAGGAGCACCGGGAGCACCTCCGAGGGTACGGCCGCTCCATTGATGAGCACGCCTCATGGGATGTGGACGAGATCGGGCTCGCTATCGAGATGCGGATGACCCATCTCAAGTGGAGCATGGAGTGGCTCAAGATCGCCGGCAAGGAGGTCATCGCCGCGCTGTGGCCAGACCGCGGAGGAGCTCCGACGCATCGCGTGGTGTTGTGGCTTGAGCATGCCGTCTCCCGCCTCGAGGCCTGGAAAGCCTCGGCCGCCCGAGCCGGAGCGCAGATGGCGCTTCGGTTCGTCACTTCGTGGTATCGAGGGTGGACCTCGCTCGGCTAGCGATGATGCGGGACGTGCCGGCTGTGGAGCGGGAGGCTCGCAAGCCGGCTCTCGTCTTGCGGGCGAACGAGCTCGTGTCGTATGTCGACGCGGATGAGTTCCTGCCGCCCCTTGGAGAAGATGGCGAGCCGCTGCCCGAGGACTCCTTCAACATCCCCCAGGGCCCTGACGACACCGAAGTTGCCGACGAGAGCACCGACTCGAGTGGCGAGACGGCGGAGACCGAGGAGTCCGCTGCGAAGGGTAAGGTGGCCGACCCGAAGGCCGCGAGCACCTTCGGGACGGGGACTGAGCCGCCTCTCGATGTGCTGGCTGGCGACGCGCCGGTGGCTTGAGCCCCCGGGCATCTTCCTGTTTTGCTCTTTCTTTTTCTTCTTTGCTGCACTTTGAACTTGGATTCGATCGACCCACTAGGGGTGTGTATGTAACGAATTGAACACCGTCCGTGGGCCGTTTTGCTCTGTGTTATGAATACTTTGTGTTTTATGCCTTATGAATCTTGCCGCCTCCACCTTACCCCTTTTTCACCCGCCACACCCCTTTGCATTTCTACTCTGTTTCCCCTTTGGCCTCAGCCGCGCCAGCCCGACAGCCAGGAGCCGGTCTGTGGCTGGGTCGGGGCGTCCGCCTCGAGGGAGCCGTTTCAAAAACTTAGGAATCGCGAAGGGTTTTTTCGGGGTAAGTGAAGCGGCTAGAGACGCGGCGAGGGTCCGGCCGGGCCTAGAAAAGGTCCCTTCCCGTTTCGACCTTTGGTGCGAGCCAAACCTTGCCGCCCCAAGGCCTCGTCAGCCGGACAGCCGAGTGCTGGTCTACAGCTGGTAAGGGTGGGGAGTCTTGGCCGGCTCACATTTACTTACTCTTTTCTACGGAGAGACACCTCTAGGTCCAGCCGGCTATCCCCCGGGCCCGGGAGACGGACTGGGGAGCCCGTTAGTGTGGAAAGCTTTGAGATAAACGAAACGGGGCGTGCCCTAAGAGCCGGCTTGGGACGCCCATTGCATTCATAAGCCCAAAAGGACGGGGATACATACATACGTTGGTTTTTCCTTAGCAGTAAAATGGGCGCAGGAGTGCCGCATTCCATGGACGCTCTGTTTCTTCGCCGGAGGCGTCTCTCTTGTGCTTCTGTGGCTTCTGGGCATCTATTAGATAGTACGCATTGTTGTGTAGCGCCTTGCTGACGATGAACGATCCCTCCCATGGGGAGGACAGCTTGTGCTGACCGGCAGTTCGTTGGATCCGTCTGAGGACCAGTTCCCCCTCGCGGAATGAGAGTGGCCGGATCCTCTTGCTGTGATAATGCCGGAGCTTCTGCTGGTAGATTGCCATCATCTCAAGGCTAGCTCGCGAGCCTCCTCGAGCAGGTCGACGCCGTCTTCCCTTGCTTCCTTGGCATCCTTCTCCGTGTATAGGGTGACCCGAGGCGAGTCAAATTCGATGTCGGTGGGGATGATTGCCTCGGACCCATACACGAGAAAGAACGGGGTGTAGTCGGTGGAACGGTTAGGGGTGGTCCTGAGACTCCAAAGGATGGCCGGCAGCTCGTCGATCCAGCAGCCCGCCGACCTGACCAGCGGAGTCGCGAGCCGGGGCTTGATGCCGGATAGGATGAGGCCGTTTGCCCTCTCGACCTGGCCGTTTGATTGCGGATGAGCGACGGAGGCTAGGTCGAGCCGGGTCCCTTGCTTGGAGCAGAAAATGTGGGAGCGCGCCTTTGGCGAAGTTGGTGTCGTTGTCGGTGATGATGCTGTGGGGGACGCCATAGCGTATCGTAATGTCATTGATGAACCGGACGGCCGTGGGGCCGTCCAGCTTCTTGATGGGCCATGTTTTCATCCACTTGGTGAATTTGTCCACGGCCACCAGCAAGTGCGTTATGCCGCCTCAAGCGGTTTTGAAGGGGCCCACCATGTCTAGCCCCCAAACGGCAAAGGGCCACCAGAGGGGGATGGTTTGGAGGGTTGTTGTCGGTAGGTGGCTTTGTGTGCTGAAGCATTGGCAGCCCTCGCACTCGTCGACCAATTTCTTGGCCGCCTCAAGAGCCATGGGCCAATAGAATCCGTGGAGGAAAGCCTTGGCCACCAGGGCCTGGGAGGCGGCATGGTGGCCGCACTCGCCCTGGTGGATGTCGAGGAGGATCTCTTGGCCTTTTCCCGGCTCTACACACCGCTGGAAAACGCCAGTGGTGCTGCAATGGACGAGCTCGCTGTTGACGATGCTGTAAGCTGAGGCCCGACGCTGGATCTACCTAGCCAGAGCCTTGTCCGAAGGCAGCTCACCTCGTAGAAGGAACGCCAAGATGGGATGGGCCCATGAGGGAGCTGCGACGGCAGCAAGCTGGAGAGCTCTCGGGGCTGGTTGGTCAATCCTCGAGACCGGCTCGCTAGCCCCCGAGGCCTGCTTAGGAGCCCCCGAGGCTGGTTGGTCAGCCCCCAGGCCCGGCTCGCCGGCCCCTGGAGCCAACGGGTCGATGACCATCATGACGACCGCGTCGTCGGGGCCGTCCGCCCCGGGCGCCGCCGGTTCGGCCGGGGCCGGCTGGGCAACCGACGGTTCGAGGGCCGACGACGGAGTTGCTGGGGAGGCGGGCGGCGCAATTGATGGGACGGTGGGGCTTGCCGGCACGAAGATTGACTCCGACTCTGGGGAGGGCTTGACCGACGGCTTGAGCAGCCTCTCGAGAGAGACGCCAGCTGGGATGGTCTGTCGGGTGGAGCCGATTTTTGCCAATGCGTCCGCCGCCTCGTTATCCGCTCGGGGGATATGGTGGAACTCGCAACTCTCAAAGCAGCCGGTGAGTTGCTGCACGAGGAAACGGTAGTTGGCCATGTTGGCATCCTTGGCATCCCATTCGCCAGAAACTTGCTGCACCACGAGATCGGAGTCGCCAAAGCAGAGGATGCGCCTGATGCCGATCTCCTTGGCGAGCCGGAGGCCATGAACGATAGCCTCATACTCCGCCATGTTGTTGGAGGCGGCAAAGTGGATCGGGAGGGCGTACATGAGCTGATCACCTTTCGAGGAGGAGAGGACTATGCTGGCACCCAGGCCGGTCCTCATCTTCGAGCCGTCGAAGTGCATTCGCCAATGCGTGTAGTCTGGGGGAGGCGGGACGAACTCCATCTCCGCCCAGTCGATGAGGAAATCTGCCAATGCTTCTGACTTGACGGCGGTTCTTGGCTCGTACTGGATCTCATGATTGACAAGGGCGATCACCCACTTGGCAATCCGGTCGGTGGAGTCCCAACCGCTCATGATCTCGCCGAGTGGGGCCGTGCTCACCACGATGATGGTGTGCTCTTGGAAGTATTGCTTGACCTTCTTGGTAGCAAAGTATATGCCGTAACACATCTTCTGGTAGTGGGGGTAGTTCTGCTTGGATGCGGAGAGGACCTCGCTGAGGTAGTAGACGGGCCACTGAACCGGCAGGGCCTTGCCCGCCTCCGGCCGTTCAACCACCAGCACGACGCTGAAGACCCGGGTCGTCGCGGCGATGTATGCAAGCAGTGGTTCCTTCTCAGCCGGCGCAGCCAGGATTGGTGCGCAGGTGAGAGTCTTCTTGAGGCCGCGGAAGGCCTCGTCCGCCTCGTCAGGCTAGTCGAAGGTGCCCGGCTTCTTGGTTTGACCCGGCTTGATGAGAGCCGTCTTGTGAAGGAGCCCGTAGAGGGCCAGAGCCTTCTCCCCCAGCCGGCTGATGAACCGGCTAAGCGAGGCAAGGCAGCCGGTGAACTTCTGGACGTCACGGAGCCGGGTCAGCTTTGGCATGCGCTCGATCGCGCGGATCTTCTCGGGGTTAGCTTCGATGTCGCGGGCAGACACGAACAAACCCAAGAGTTGACCGGCGGGGATGTCGAAGACGCATTTCTCCGGGTTGAGCTTGACCTTGTATTCGCACAAGTTCGCGAAGGTCTCCTAGAGGTCGTCGAGGAGGCTGAAGTACTTCTTGGTTTTGACGACGATGTCGTCGACGTAGACGTGGACGTTCCTGCCTATCTAAGGCAGGAGACACTTTTGCATGCACCGTTGGAAGGTGGCGCCTGTGTTCTTCAGGCCGATGGACATGGTGATGTAGCAGTACGCCCCAAAGGGCGTGATGAAGGAGGTCTTGAGGCGGTCTTCTGGGTCTAGCTTGATTTGGTGGTAGCCAGAATAGGCATCCAAGAAGGACAGCAAGTCGCAGCCGGCCATGGAGTCGATAACTTGATCGATCCGTGGCAGGGCGAATGGGTCCTTGGGACATGCCTTGTTCAGGCTGGTGTAGTCGATGCACATGCGCCAGGTCTTGTTTTTCTTCAGCACCAGGACTGGGTTGGCCAACCAGTCTGGGTGGAAAACTTCCATGATGAACCTGGCCGCGAGCAGCGGGGCGATCTCTTCTCCTATAGTGCGCCGCTTCTCCTCGGAAAAGCGGCGTAGGGGTTGTTTGACCTGCTTGACGTCCGGTCGGACGTGTAGTTTGTGCTCGGCGAACTTCCTCGGAACACCCGACGTGTCCTTGGGGGACCATGCGAAGATGTCCCGATTCTCATGGAGGAAGTCGACGAGCTCGCCTTCCTATTTGCTGCTGAGGCGGGAGCCGATCGTGACGCACTGAGCCGGGTTGGCCGGGTCGAGCGGGATTTGCTTGGTGTCCCTGGACGGATGGAAGGAGGCCTCGTCGGTGGATTGCTAGGGGGGAGCTGGCACGGCCGGCTGGCTGGCGGCGAGGGCCACGAGCTGGTCGAGCTGCCGCTTCTCCTCGGCGATCTCCAGGGCCTCGGCCAGCCGGCTACCGTCTCGAGCGCATTCAAGCGACCTCTTGTAGTCGCCCTTGACAGTAATGATTACCTTGGGGCTCGGCATCTTGAGCTTGAGGTAGGCGTAGTGTGGGACCGCCATGAAGCTGACTAGAGCCGACAGACCCAGCAACGCGTGGTAGGGGCTTGCGAGGTCCACGACCTCGAATAGTACCAGCTCGCGGCGGAAGTGGCCGGGTCTGCCGAAGAGGACGTCGAGCGAGATCTTGCCTACAAGGGATCAAGACTTCCCAGGCACGATGCCATCGAACACCGTCCAGCTCGCCTGCAGGTCTTCTATCTTTAGTCCCAGCTTGTGCATCGTGTCGAGGTAGAGGATATTGATGCTGCTGCCACCATCTATCAGCACCCGCGTAAAGCGGCAGGCTCGATCCTTGGTGGTGATGGTGGGGTTGAGTACTAAGGCGTAGTTCCCAGGATGCGGCATCACCACGGGATGGTCGGCCTGGCTCCACGTGACCGGCTTCTCCGACCAGTGCATGAACTGGGGAGTCGCCGGCTTGGTGGCGTTCACTTCACGATGGAGCCGGCGCTCAGCGTGCTTTCCCGTCTCTTCACTGGTGAAGAGGACGTAGCAACCGTCTTGGTTGGGGTACTGGTCAACCAGGCGACCATCGTTTGGGGCCGTTGCCGGCGTCGGGGCTGGCGCACGGGCTGGCGCCACGGGAGGGGCCGGAAGGTCGTCCCCCCGAGCCAATCGTTGTGAGAAGATGCACTGCCGTAGTGTGTGCATGCAGGGTTTGGCCCCCGAGTGATTCTTGCATGGACAATCAAGCACCTACTCGAAGGTGAGCTTCGGCTGCCAGGAAGCCTTGCCGGTGCGCTGCCGCTGGCTGGAAGGCTGGGCAGCCGGCTCCTGATCCTTGACAGTGTTGACCTGCCGGCTCCCATAGCGGGGATCCGGCTGGTCGTTCTTACGCTTGTTGCTCTGCGGCTGCCGGTTGTCGGCAGCCGGTCGGGCCGTGGCCGGCGTCGTTGTCGCCTTGGCCGACGGGGCCGTCTTGACCCGGATGGCCGAATCGACCGTGGCATATTTGTCCGCCTTGGTCATGAGTTCGGCCAGCATAGCCAGCTCGGAGCACAGAAGCTTGTGCTTGAGAGGGGTGCCTTCCTGGCAACCCTCAATGAAGTATTGCATGGCTTGCACCTCGTGCATTCCCTGGCAGGAGTTGCGGAACTCAGTCCACCGGGTGAGGTAGTCGTGGAGGGATTCGTCCGTCCCCTGAACGCACATAGCAAGTTCACGGGGCCGGCCAGGCCGCTTGTAGGTGCCGGTGAAGTTGCGGACGAAGGCCTCCTCGAAGTCCGTCCACGTGTTGATGTTGCCACCCGCCAGGCTTTCGAGCCAGGTGCGGGCCAAGCCGATGAGCATGAGGGGGGCGTAGCGGACGGCCACACATTTGTTTCCCCTTGTGATGCCCACTGCGGTGGTGTAATCAATCAGCCAGTCTTCTTGCTTGGCGGCCTCGTTATACTTCGGGGTGTCCCTAGGGAGTGTGAAGCCCTTCGGGAATGGCTCGGTGCGGATCCGGGGGCCGAAGCAAGCCGGTCCGATCGAGCCCTCCTCCTCGAGCATCGTCCTTGCAACGGGGGATGCGTGGCGCGAGCCGCGCTGAAAGCTCGGGGCGGATCATGGGCGGCGTTGATTGCCGTGACCCGCGTTGCGGGGGTGGGGTGTGCCCCTGGCTGCGCCGGCTGCTGGATGCCGGCGCTTCGCGCTAGTGGCCGCTACGAGGCGGCTTGTCGGTGCGCCGGCTGCTCACTCCCCAGCGGCTGAGAGGGTCGGGGGTCATGCATCTCGATCCGACGACCGGAGACGCGAGGGGAACAGGAGTGCTGCACCGGCTGGCGGCCGGCAATTCTCGTGCCCTCGCGCTCGGGCCGGGGGCCTTCGGCGGTGGTGCCGCTTGCTGCAAGCTGATGCTGCTTTGCGTCAGTAGCATCGATAAGCTCCTTGATGTGGTGCTCGTGTGCGGCACGCTCTTCACCCTCCAAGGTGTCCAGTTCCTCGTAGGCCACCTTTAGGGCTCGCAGGTTAGCTGCGGGGGTGTCATTGATGGGCATTTTGCCGCCGAGGATTTCGGCGAACATGCGGCCGTGGTCACGCACGGCCCCATGCCGGCTCGGCTCGGCGCCAGCCGGGGTAAGGCCGTAAGCGGAGGTGTATTCCCGCTGCACCGCTTCCATGCGGCGGCGCGTGGTAGCGAGGGCGGTGGCATCCTCGAAAAGGATGCGACGAGCCGCCTCGAGGTCGGCCGCGGCGGTATCGGGGCTTGCCATCAGAGAAATCGGGGTGCTCAAGCCCCGGAGGGCCGCACCGATCGGGTCGGACGTGCCGACGCGGGCGGTAGCGGCGGTGGCCGTTGCCCGCGCCCATACGGAGGCGGTGGAGGGGAGGTGATGGCCATCACCCCCTCACAATCGCGGGACCCGCTAGGGAGGGCCGCAGCGAGTACTCCCAGGACGGTGGGCGGGCCGGCGCAGACGAGTACCCCTGCGGGGTACTCACCCACGGCCAGAGCCTCGGCGAGGCTGAGCCTGCCGAAGCGCTCGGTGAGCGCGTCGATGTCGGCCGCTAGGCCGTCGGAGTCGCCCGCAAGGCATGCCGCGGCAAGCCCCACGAGCCTCCCACAGTTTTGCCGGGTCGAGCGGTGGCGGCGGGGAATGGCGAGAAGTCCCGCCCGGAGCATGAACCCGAATGGTGCCGCGGATGACCCCACGGTGGGCGCCAACTGTCGTCGTTTTCTCAAGGGAGATGCCATAGGGTGGCTTAGCGGTGGTGTTGGGGCCATTGGACGCCGATGGCCCGGTGCGGGATTGGGTACGAGAAGGTGGAGACACACGACGTACACAGGTTCGGGGCCCTTCGTGGGAGGTAATACCCTTAGTCCTGCTTGGATTCGTTGGATGGATGGATAAGTATACAGAGGTGCTCCTGGACCTATGTTCGGAGGAGGAAGAAAGGAGCAGCCGGCTCGTCTCCCTCTACTACTGGGAAGAGTATGGGAGCTCTCTACGTGTGTGTTCTCGATCGAGGGTTTCGTCCCCGTTGCATGGGGGGGCTCGGGGGGTTTTATAGGCCAACCCCCTGGCTCTTACAATATGATTTAAGTACGAGGGTGGAGGGACCCGGCTGGCAACCTCTCCGCCTAGCCAGGGGGTCCGCGGCTTGTATTGTCTCGTCGTGGGCGGGGCCCGCCGGCCGAGCGGTCCCATCCCTGCTGGGACCCGCCGACGGGCACCGCGATTGGCCCTCCCCCACCTGCCCCAGCACGGGCCGCCCGGGGAGGCATCGCCTAGCGCCAGCCGGCTGAGGTCGTCAGTACGGCCGGCGGCACAGTAGCCACGCCGGGGCAGGCACTCGAGTGGCGGGGGCGTGCTAGAACTGTTCCCCGTACGGTCGCGCTCACTGAGGTCAGCGGGCCGGACGGATGGACTGTAGCCGTGCGGGACGATGCGTCAACGACCATTGTGGCCACAGGGTCGGTCGCCCCGCCAGTCACATTGCATGCCGTACCTGTGGTCAGGGAGACAAGACAGGGCATGTCCATCCCCCAGTCAATGGGCTGCCCGGCTCGTGGGCGGCCAGCTGCTTGGCCAGCCGGGCGGAAGCACACCCGATCGCTAGGCCGGCCGGGCGAAACGCTAGCCGGAGATGGCTCGTGTGGAGTGTCCCCAGCTAGCCTCGTCCAGCCGACAGATTGTTTTTTCTTCGAAGCGGAGTGGGGAGGACCCCGTTGCCTTGGCCTACCCCGGGATATGAGCCCCGTCACTTGTGTTCATGCTCATGGAAACATTGTAGATTTTTTCATGGAAGCTTCTATAAAATAATTATCACCTTGTATATATCCATTGTATTATAAAAATAATGTTCCAAAATTTAATTTTAGGATGATTAGATTGCTTTTTTGGTGTGTGCAGTGCAAAAACAGAAACTTTGTCTGTAGTGCGTGAATTTACATTCTTTACTGGAACATCAAAAGTTTCTGAAATTTTTAGAAAGTACTGCTATGCATTTTTTAACTGTTCCTAAATGTTTAGAAAATTTTGAGTTATAGAAGTATACGAAGTTTCCAGATTACTATAGACTATCCTGTTTTTAACAGATTCTGTTTTCTATGCATTGTTCCCTTATTTTGATGAATCTATGGCTTGTATTGGGGGGTATGAACCATGGTGAAATGGGACTACAGTAGATATAATGCTAATATGAATTTGGAATGAGTTCACAACAGTACTTAAAGTAGTAATTTGCTTTATTATACTAATGGATCTCACGAGGGTTTTGTTAAGTTTTGTGTGAATGAAGTGTTCGAAGATCGCAGAGGTATCAATATAAGAAGAATACGGAGAGATAAGATTTAAATATTGGGGATGCCCAAGGCACCCCAAGTAAATATTTCAAGGAGACTCAAGCACCTAAGCTTGGGGATGCCCCGGAAGGCATCCCATCTTTATTCTTCAACAATTATCGGTATACCTCGGTTTTTGTTTTGTTCACATGACATGTGTCTTTAATGTTTGTCTTTTAGTTTATCCTCCCTTCTAGTATGAGATAGTCCTTGATGGATTTGTAGAATGATCTTTGTTCTTCACTTAAATATTTTGAGTACGTATTTGGAGAATGCTCTTTGTGCTTCACTTAAATTTTTGAGTATGGCTTTATAGAATGCTCTTTGTGCTTCACTTAAATCCTTTGAGTACGGCTTCATAGAATGCTTCGTATGCTTCACTTATATATTTTGAGATTGGATGTTGGTTAATCTATATTAATTAAGAATTCTCTATGAACTTCACTTATATCTTGTAGAGTATGAATATAATGATCATCGGAATTTGGCTTGGAAGAGTATCATTGAAATATCATGCCTAGCTAAAAAGGCATGAAAGAAAAGTGCTTGTTGGGAGACAACCCAACACTCTTACTTTCTGTTTTGATGTGTTAACATGATTAAGCTACTGTAGTAATAATTTTTTGTGCCTTTCATTTCAATAAAGTGCCAAGTAAAGCCTTTGGGATAGTATGGATACTTGCTTGTTTGATTCTATGCAAAAACAGAAAGTTTTGTGTCCAGTATTTGAATTGTATGATTTTACTGGAGAGTCAAAAAATTCTGAAATGCTTACAAAACATTTCTATCCAAATTCTGTGATATTTCATAATTTTCCATATTTTTTAGAGTCAGGGAAGTATGGTGATCATTCAGATCTTTATAGACTGTTCTGTTTTTGACAGATTCTGTTTTGCATGCATAGTTTGCTTGTTTCAAGTGTTCCTATAGCTTATATTGAGTAATATAAATTATGGGAATGTTATAATACAGTATGTATCATGGGGGGACAATTATGAATCTTGTCTTTCTAGTACCTAAGTGAATGATTTATCTTTATTACACTAACCCTTCTCACGAAGTTCCGTTAAGTTTTGTGTGATTGAAGTTTTCAAGTTTTGGGTGAGATACCGATATGAGGGGAATAATGAGTGACAAGAACCCAAGCTTGGGGATTCCCAAGGCACCCCCAAGGTAATATTAAAGGAACACTCAAGCGTCTAAGCTCAGAGATGCCCCGGCAGGCATCCCCTCTTTCGTCTTCAACGCTATCGGTATATCTTATGTGGAGCTATATTTTTATTCGTCACATAATATGAGTTTTGCATGGAGCGTCATTTTATTTTTGTTGTTCTCTATTAGGTGTTATTTATAATCTTGTTTTTCAATAAAAATTCCCAAGAATTTCCTTAGGATGCTTGCATTGCAAGTTTTATGTGTGTTGTGTAAAAAAACAGAAACTTTTTCTGTAGTGTTTGAATTTTCATATTTTACTGGGACGTAGAAATTTTCTGAAATTTTTACACAGTATTTTCAAATAAATTACTTAGCATGTACTAAATTTTAATAATTTTTAGAGTTACATAGGTACAATGGTTTTATAATTACTACAGACTATTCTGTTTGGAAAGATTGCTGTCATAGTTTTGCTATCTACTTATCCTATAGTTTCCATAGCCTATATTGGTAGATATAAATTGTGGAAATGATAGTATACATAACCTAATGTTTGAAAATTATTGTGCAACTTGTCTTGGCAGTACATAAAGTGTTGATTTGTTCTTATGTGTACTAACCTATCTCACGAGTTCTTTTTGAGTTTTGTGTGGATGAAGTTTTTGAGAATAGGTGAAACCGGGATATGAGAGGATTGAACAAGATACAAAAGCTTAAGCTTGGGGATTCCCAAGGCACCCCAATAAAATATTTAAAGAACTCTTAAATATCAAAGCTTGGGGATGCTACGCATCCTACCTCTCTTCATGAACAATTATCAGTTAGCCTATGTTGAGCCTAAATTTTTATTCGTTCACATGATGCATGCTATTCTTGGAGTGGAATTTTTATTTTGTTTGAGGTTTCAATAAAATAATTGGATCTGAAATTTTGAATAAGGGAGAGTCCTCACGTGGCTATTTAACTAATTGACTATGTATTGATCTTCACTTTTATCTTTTTGGAGTAGTTTGTCATTCACTCTCATGCTTCACTTATATCCTATGGGTAAATGGTTGAATGAACAGAATATCATAAATATGAACTTAAAAATGCTTCATATGCTTATCCCATGGGGGGTAGTGACTTCATAAATAATACGTATAGGTGGTGAAATTTATTGAAACTTAGCAAACACCACATTGGTCACTTGGACAATTCATGAAAGAATATTGAAGGAAGAGAGATTTCACATATAAATATACTATCTTGGACATCTTCTACGATTGTGATTATCCATTATTATTTTCAAACTTGAGCAAATTAGTTGAAGTTGGACAAGGAAGACAACGTGATGAGTTATGGTTGAGTATATTTGCTTTGAAGTTATATTGTTATGGATCCTCCAACATGTGGTGCTTGCTTCCACCTCATACTAGCCAAAGCTTCCGCACTAAGAAGAAATACTACTTGTGCACCCAAACACCCTTAAACTAGTTTTGCCATGAGAGTCCACTTTACCTACCTATGGATTAAATAAGATCCTTCAAGTAAGTTGTCATCGGTGCAAAAAGCAATTAAAATTGCTCCTAAATATGTAAGATCTTTTATTCTAAGGGAAAATAAGCATTGTACGAATTTGTGATGACAAAGAAATAAAAGCGACGGACTGCATAATAAAGGTTGCTATCACAAAGGGCAATACAATGTGACATTCCTTTACATAACGAGTTTGCGCATCCAAAAACAAAAAGCGCATGACAACCTCTGCTTCCCTCTGCAAAGGGCCTATCTTTTATTTTCTAGTGTTTATCTTTATACAAGAGTCATGGTGATCTTCATTCGCCTTTTTTCTTGGCAATCATCATGTGGTGGGGAAAGATCCGAGCATATATGGCCATCCAATTATATTTGATCATACATTATTATTGTTGAAAATTATCTATATGATAAATAAGTTGGGAGGCGAAACATTAAGCCCCTATCTTTCTCTGTGTTCGAAGGATGCTATTTGTTCTAAAAATAAGCTTTGAGTGCTAGCAATCATGGAAGACTATATGATAGTTGAGTATGTGGAATTTGCTAAATCAAAGCTCTTACATAGACCCTTCCTGAAAATGAGATGAATTGCAATTGTTCGATGACTAGGAATATGGGTTGTTAGTTTTCAAGAAGCTTTCTGGTATATACTTTAACATGTGAATCGCTTGTTACTCGATCATGAGAAGTTTTATGAGATGAGCTAATGTTTATGATATATATTGATGCTAGAAAAAGTGACTGAAATTATCATTGATCAAATTTATGCACTTTCTAGCATTCACACTTCATAAATTATTTATTTTATCATTTACCAACTCGAGGACGAGCAGGAATTAAGCTTGGGGATGCTGATACGTCTCCAACGTATCTATAATTTATGAAGTATACATGCCATGTTTACAATAATTCTATATGATTTTGGTATGACTTTATTAGAACTAACCTGGACTGATGATGTTTTCAGCAGAACTACCATGGTGTTGTTTTTGTGCAGAAATAAAAGTTCTTGGAATGAGCTGAAAATTTATGGAGAATATTTTTGGAAAATATAAAAAATACCGGAGAGGAGTCCCGAGGAGGCCACAAGCCCCAGGGGCACCCCCCTAGGGCGCGCCCCCTAGGCTTGTGGGCCCCTCGAGCATTCCCCTGACGTGATTCCGATACCAAGACCTCCTATAAATCAACAAGCCTTCAGAAATAAACCTAGATCGGGAGTTCCTCCACCGCACACCTCCAGATCCACGAAAAACCAATCTTGGCCCTCTCCGGCACCCTACCGGAGGGGTCACCATCACCGGAGGCCATCTTCATTGTCCTGGAGGGGCCATCCACACCATGGAGGCCAAGGACCAGAGGGAGAACCTCTCCCCATAGAGGGGCAAGGTCATGGAGGAGGAAGCACGAGGGGGAGAACCTCTCCCCCTCTCTCTCGGTGGTGCCAGAGTGCCATAGGGGGAACCATCGCCGCGGTGATCGTCTTCATCAACATCACCTTCTTCATCACCATCCTCATCTCCTTTTAGCGGTCCACTCTTTCGCGCCCCGCTGTAATCACCTACTTGAACATGGTGCTTTATGCTACATATTATGATCCAATGATGTGTTGCCATCCTATGATGTTTTGAGTAGATTACTTTTGTCCTTTGGGTTGATTGATGATCTAGATTGGTTTGAGTTACATGTTTTATTACTTATGTTGTCCTATGGTGCCTTCCATGCCGCGCACATGTGAGGGATCCCCGCTGTAGGGTTTGCAATATATTTATGATTCGCTTATGGTGGGTGGCGTGAGTGACAGAAGCACAGACCCGAGTAAGTACGTTGTTTACGTATGGGATAAAGGGGACTTGATGCTTTAATGCTATGGTTGGGTTTTACCTTAATGATCTTTAGTAGTTGTGGATGCTTGCTAGAGTTCCAATCGTAAGTGCATATGATCAAAGTATAGAAAGTATGTTAGCTTATGCCTCTCCCTCAGATAAAATTGCAATAATGATTTCTGATCTTGTCAACAATTTCCTAGGATAATTCCGCATTCCGACCCATCATTATTCCACACTCGCTATTTGTAATATATTTTAATATTATGATAACAGCACCTATATTTATATTTTAGTTCTTCGATATCATGCAAAGCTATCCTCTTCATACCCACAATGTAGTTTTATATCTCGTTTCTAGATGGAAGCAAACGTTCGGTGTACGTAGAGTCGTATCGGTGGCGGATAGGACTTGAGAGAATATTGATCTTACCTTTAGCTCCTTGTGGGTTCGACACTCCATACTTATCACTTCCACTTTTGGAAATTGCTATGATGATTCCTTGTACTTGGGGATTATCAACATGTTCATCACATATTCTTTTCTTTGTAGCATGGACATTTTGGATTGTTCAAAGCAATAGTCTAGTTTTGACATGAAAACTTTAATACTCAAGCATATCAACAAGAAAACATGTCTTTCAAAATATCAACGCTAAAGCAAGTTATACCTAACTCATCATGCTCAATCATTGATCCATTCACAATACACACTCAAATATTAGCTACACCTAATGCTCAAGTACGATCATAGTGCCTCCTAGTTGGTGCTTTATAAGAGAAGATGGAGACTCAAATTGAAAAATAATAATTGCATAAAGTAAATAGATAGGACCTTCGTAGAGGGAAGTAGGGATTTGTAGAGGTGCCATAGCTCGAGTGTTTAAATTTATAAAGAAAAATATTTTGGGTGGCATGCCTTTCCTGTCAAGCAAAACGACCAAGAGATTTAAATATCTTTCCACGCTAGATACATCATAGTCGGTTCCTTTTTCAACCATACTTTCACTTTCCATGGCTAGCCGAATCCATGGTTGCTTTCCATACTAACACTTTCCAAGGAATTTATTATTTGACAACATAAAGTAATTTTTTTCTTATTCAGTTTGGGATTGGGCATCCCAATTATAGTCGTACTCTCGTGCAAGGACAAGTGAATAAACACTCATCTTGATAATAACACATCTAGCATTGAAAAATATTGGTCACCCCCTACCGTTTCATGAGCGGCACGAGCACACAAAAAGGAAATTTTATTTTGAAATTTAGAGATGGCACATACAAATTTTCTTGGAACGGCATGAAAATACCATATATAGGTAGGTATGGTGGACTCATATGGCAAAATTGTTTTAAGGGTTTTGGATGCACAAGTAGTATTTCTACTTAGTACAAGTGAAGGCTAGCAAGAGATTGAGAAGCATCCAACCAAGAAACGAAAAATCACATATGAGAGCAGTAAGCATAACTAAGACTGAATAATGCACCATAAGTAGGATGTATTTCTTAGCACAACTATTGACTTTTGTGCTTGCATAGGGAATCACAAACCTTAACACCAATATTCTTACTAAGCATAATTACTCACCAATATAAATCACATATCACTATTGTCATGTCTCAAAACTATTACAAAGAATCAAGTTTAATTTGTCCAAAGATCTTCATGAAAGTTTTTATTATATCCCTCTTGAATATCTATCACTTTGGGACTAGTTTCACATATTGCAATTGATTTTGAAAAGCTCACATGGATATAAGTGAACAACATGAGCATATAAGTTACATCTCTCAAAATAGTACAAGTGAAGCATGAGAGCATTACTTCAAACATGTAAAAGCACGTCGTGCTCAAAAAGATATAAGTGAAGCATAAGAGCAATTCCTTTGCTCAATAGATTTAAGTGAAGCATATAGAGCAATTCTGGCAAATCATAGCATATTTTTGGCTCTCTCACATAGTTGTGTGCAGAAAGGATAAAAGAAAATAAAGAAAAGATACAATATGCTCCATGCAAAACTCGTGATATGTGATGAATAAAAATATGGTTCCAAGTAAAATACCGATGGTTCTTAGAAGAAAGAGGGGATGCCACTCGGGGCATCCCCAAGCTTAGTTGATTGTTACTCTTTGGATATTACCTTGGGGTTCTGTAGCATCCCCAATCTTAGGATCTTCTTACTCCTTATTCCTTCATCCATCGTGATCTCACCCAAAACTTGAAAACTTCAATCACACAAAACTTGACAAAATTCTCGTGAGATCCGTTAGTATAATAAAGCAAACTACCACTTTAGGTAATGTTGTAAATCCATTCATATTTCATTATTGCATTATATCTACTGTATTCTAACTTTACCATGACTTATACCCCCGATACAAGTCATAGATTCATCAAAACAAGCACACAATGCAACGAAAACAGAATATGTTTTAGACAGAACAGTCTATAGTAATCTGTACTCTACCCACACTTCTGGAACTCTAAAAATTCTGAACAATTATTAAAACATTAAGAAATTGTATAGAAATATATTTTTTAATTTCAGCTCAATATCATGTTCTAGTAAAAAATGAAAATTCGTGTACTAGGAACAAAGTTTCTGTTTCAGATTCAGCATTGTTTCTACTCAAGTTATGGATCATCCTAAAGGCATTACTTGGCACAAAAACTAAATAAAACATAAAAATCCAACCATAAAAGAATCATAATTGCGAAAAACACTCAAAAACAGAAAGCAAAAGATAAAAATACTTTATTCATTGGGTTGCCTCCCAATAAGCGTTATCGTTTTACGCCCCTAGCTAGGCATAACGCATAGTTTCAAGTGTTGTCATATTTGGTTTTCACTCCATAGAAGGCCCTCATGATTAATTCACATGGTGCCTTAATCCTTGTTCTAGGTAAGTGTTCCATACCCTTTCTAAGAGGAAACTGAAACTTAATATATACCTCTTTCATATCAATCACAGCACCTATAGTGCGTAAAAACGGTTTACCAAGTATGGTGGGACAAGACGGATTGCAATCAATATCAAGAACAATAAAGTCAATGGGCACATAATTCCTATTATGAAGAAGAATAAAATCATTAATTATTTCCAAAGGCTTTTTAATAGTAGAATCCGCCAAGTGCAAATTAAGAGAACATTCTTCAATATTGGTAACACCAAGCACATCACATAGAGATTTCGGAATTGTGGAAACACTAGCACCCAAATCACACAAAGCAAAGCATTCATAATTTTTAATCTTAACTATAATGGTAGGTTCCCACTCATCATGCAATTTTCTAGGAATTGAAATATCTAATTCCAACTTCTCTTCTAAGGATTTCATCATGGCATCAACAATATGTTGAGTAAAAAGCTTTATTTTGTTCATAAGCATGGGGTGATTTTATCATGGATTGAGGCAAAGAAATACAATCATTCAAGGAGAAAATCTCATAATTAAATTCTTTGTAATAAAAAATAGTGGGCACATCACTAGTTAAAGTTTTGACCTCTCCAAACCCACTTTTATCAAAAAATTCATCAAGATTTTCACTCTCCAAATCATTGGGATGCCCTCTAACTAAATTTGAATCTTCATCAGTCCCTTTATCATCAATTTTAACATTTCTAAACAAGGAATCAATAGAGCAAACACCAATCATTTTAAGATCTTCATCATTGTTACGAAAGTAATCACTAGAAAACACTTTTTCTAAAAATTCTCTTTTACTCTAAGCATAGTGGTTCTTTTCTTACTTTTGTCCATAGAAACATAGAAAGCCTTAATTGATTCATTGATCTTAGGTGGAAAAGCATGCAACTTGAGATTTTCTGCATCATTGGAAACTCTATCAATGCTTCTAGACATATCATCAATCTTATTCAACTTTTCTTCTATCGTCACATTGAAAGACTTTTGAGCATTGATAAATTCTTTAAAAATATTCTCAAGATCAGAGGTGTTCCTATTATTATTACTATAAGAATTAACATAGGAATTACCATAATTATTAGAGGAATTTCCAGGCAAAGGCCTAGGATTAAAATTACATGTATAAGCATTGTTATTGAAATTATTTCGCGAGTTGAAATTCACATCTACGACATCACTATTTTGCTCAATCAAAGTAGAAAAAGGCACATCATTCATATCAATAGAGCATTTTTACTAGCAACCAACTTCATAAGAGCAATAACTTTTACACTCAAAGTACTAATTTCTTCAACCAAATCAACCTTTTTACTAGTAGGTGCTCTTTCGGTATGCCATTGTGAATAAGTTGCCATAATATTATCTAGCAATTTGGTAGCTTCACCCAAAGTAATTTCCATGAAAGTACCACCCGCGGCAGAGTCTAAAAGTTTCTAGAGATAAAATTCAATCCCGCATAAAAAAATTGTATGATCATCCAAAGATTTAAACCATGAGTAGGACAATTTCTTAGCATCAACTTCATTCTTTACCAAGCTTGTGCAACATGTTCATGCCCATGTTGCTTAAAATTCATGATTTGAGTTCTAAGGGAAATAATTTTCGCCGGCAGAAAATACTTAGTAATAAAAGCGTCCTTGCTCTTATGCCAAGGATCGATACTATTGCGAGGCAAAGAAGAAAACCAATTTTTTGCACGATCCTACAAGGAGAAAGGAAACTATTTCAACTTCAAAATATCATTGTCCACATCTTTTTTCTTTTGCATATCGCATAATTCCATGAAGGTGTTTTTCTGGGACGCGACATCCTCATTAGGAGTACCGGAGAATCGGAAAATTGATCTTTCATGACAAGATTTAACAAAGCGGCATTAATATCACAATACTCCGCACTAGTGGCGGGAGGAGCAATAGGAGTGCTAATAAAATCATTATTATTGGTATTGGAAAAAATCACACAACTTGGTGTTTTCTTGAGTCATTGTGACTATGCAAACAAGATTGCAAGCAAACAACAGATCTGACGAGAAAGAGGGCAAACGAAAAAGAGAGGGCGAATAAAACGGCAAATTTGTGAAGTGAGTGGAGGAAAACGAGAGAAAATGGGAAATAATGTAAATTGCAAGGAGATGATATTTGTGATTAGCAAACTAGTAGATGAGATTGCTTCCTCCCCGACAAAGCGGTGCCAGAAATTCCTTTGACGTGGCTTGAGACTGCGTCGGTATTTCCCCAAAGAGAAAGGGATGATGCAGCACAGTGATGGTAAGTATTTCCCTCAGTTATGAAACCAAGGTATCAATCCATAGAGGAAGATCACACACCCACGTAAACAACACCTACACACAAATAACAAATACTTGCAACCCGACGCGAAAGAGAGGTTGTCATGCTCTCTATGGTAATAATATAGATTAGGTAATGGTTGTTTTGGAAAATAGATCTCGCAAAAACACAAACTAAAATAAGTAAACAAAAAGTGCAGCAAGATAAAAAAATTGGATTGATAGATCTGAAAATAAAATGGCAAAATAGTAGATCGGAAAGCAATTTGTTGGAAAAGTTGACCCGGGGGCCGTAGATTTCACTAGTGGCTTCTCTCATGAGTATAGCACACGATGGGTAAACAAATTACTATTGGACAATTGATAGAAGATCAAATAATTATGACGATATCCAGGCAATGATCATTATATAGACATCACGTCCAAGATAAGTAGACCGAAATGATTCTGCATCTACTTCTATTACTCCGCACATCGACAGCTATTCAACATGCATCTAGTGTATTAAGTTCATGGCAAAATGGAGTAATGCAATAACAACGGTGACATGATGTAGACAAGATCTATTCATGTAGGAATAGACCCCATCTTGTTATCCTTAATGGCAACAATACATGCATGTCTTGCTGCCCCTTCTGTCACTGGGAAGGAGCACTGCAAGATCGAACCCATCACAAAGCACCTCTTCCCATGGCAAGAAAAATCGATCTAGTTAGCCTAACTAAACCAAAGATTTGAAGAAGGAATACGTGGCTATAAGTAATCATGTAAATAAGAGATCAAAGAAGACTCAAATCATATTCATGTATAGAAACTGATCATGAACTCAAAATTCATCGGATCCCAACAAACACACCGCAAAAGTCATTACATCAAATATATCTCCAAAATACCATTGTATTGAGAGTCAAAGATAGAGAGGAAGCCATCTAGCTACTGCATACGGACCCGTAGGTCTATGGTGGACTACTCACACATCATTAGAGAGGCACCTATGATGAAGATGAACCCCTCTATGATGGTGTTAGATTGGATCTTGAGGTTTTGGAACTTGCGGCGGCTGGAATTGTGTTTCTTCGACTCCTCTAGGGTTTTCCAAAAATATGGGAATTTATGTTGGAAATATGCCCTAGAGGCAATAAATAAAGTGTTTATTATTATATTTCCTTGTTCATGATAATTTTTATTATCCATGCTAGAATTGTATTAATTGGAAACATGGATACATGTGTGGATACATAGACAAACACAATGTCCCTAGTATGCCTCTAGTGAACTAGCTCGTTGATCGAAAGATGGTGAAGGTTTCCTAGCCATGGACATGAGATGTCATTTGATAACGGGATCACATCATTAGGAGAATGATGTGATGGACAAGACCCAAACTACAAACGTAGCTTATGATCGTGTCAGTTTATTGCTACTGTTTTCTGCATGTCAAGTATATGTTCCTTTGACCATGAGATCATGCAACTCACGGACATCGGAGGAGTGCCTTGTGTGTATCAAACGTCGCAACGTAACTTGGTGACTATAAAGGTGCTCTACAGGTGTCTCTGAGGGTGTCTGTTGAGTTGGCATGAATCAATACTGGGATTTGTTACTCCGTGTGACGGAGAGGTATCTCAGGGCTCACTCGGTAATACAACATCACAATAAGCATTGCAAGAAATGTGACTAAGTGTTAGTTACGGGATCTTGTATTACGGAACGAGTAAAGAGACTTGCCAGTAACAAGGTTGAACTAGGTATGGAGATACCGACGATCGAATCTTGGGCAAGTAACATACCGAAGAACAAAGGGAACATCATACGGGATTAACTGAATCCTTGACATAGAGGTTCGACCGATAAAAAATCTTCGTACAATATGTAGGAACCAATATGGACATCCAGGTCCCGCTATTGGTTATTGACCGTAGAGGTGTCTCGGTCATGTCTACATAGTTCTCGAACCCGCAGGGTCTGCACACTTAAGGTTTGGTGACATTTCGGTAGTATAGAGTTATGTATGGTGGTGACCGAAGGTTGTTCAGAGTCCTGGATGAGATTCTGGACGTCATGAGGAGCTCCGAAATGGTCCGGAGGTAAAGATTCATATATAGGAAGTCCTGTTTTGGTCGCCGGAAAAGTTTCGGGCTCATCGGTAGTGTATCGGGAGTGCCGGTAGTGTACCAGGAGGTCTCCGGGAGGGGTATTTCGACCCAAGAGGCTTCATGGGCTGTGGGAGAGTGAATATCAGCCCTTAGTGGGATGGTGGAAACTCCCACACAAGGCCCATGTGGCTGGAGGAAAAAAACCAATAGGAAAAGATGGAAAAAACGGCAAAAAGGAGCAATCCTAGTCCTACCAGGATTGGAGGAGGAGTCCTCCTCTCCTAGTAGGTTCGGCCAAAGCCCTTGGCTTGGGAAGTGAAGGTTTCCTCCTCTCCTCCTCTCCTCCTATATATACTGGTGGATTTTAGGGTTTTGCACTAGTTTTTTTAGCCACGTGCTACCCGTTCCTCCAGTGCATAGTTTCTCCTCTAGATCGGATTTCTGTAGTGCTTAGGCGAAGCCCTGCCGGAATTGCTCCACTTTGATGTGAGCTCCAGCAATCCATCTAAGGACTGAAGCAAGCATCTCGGAGTTGGAATATACACTTTGATGAGGTGATCAAAGTTTTGTAGTTTATACAAAGTTTAAGAGAAACTTGTATTTACAATAAAGTGAGTGGGAGCACTATAGAATTTCTGATAAGTATATGTGGATGACATATTGTTGATCGGAAATAATGTAGAATTTCTAGAAAGCATAAACGGTTGTTTGAAAAGTGATTTTCAAAGGAAGACCTGGATAAAGCTACCTAATTGTTGAGCATCAAGATCTATAGAGATAGATCAAGATGTTTAATGAGACTTTCAATGAATACATACCTTGACAAGATTTCGAAAGAGTTCAAAATGATCCAGTCAGAGATAGAGTTCTCGCCTGATTTGTAAGGTGTGAAGTTGAGTGAGACTCAAAGCTCGACCACGGCAGAAGAAAGTGAAAGGACGAACATCCCCATATGCCTTAGCCATAGACTCTGTATAGTATGCCATGCTGTGTACCGCACGTGTGTGTGCTTTGCCATGAGTCCGTCAAGGGGTACAAGAGTGATCCAAAAGTGGATCACTGGATAGCGGTCAATATTATCCTTAGTGACTAAAAGACTAAGGAAATGTTTCTCGATTATGGAGGTGATAAAGGGTCCGTCGTAAAGAGTTACGTCGATACAAGCTTTAACACTAATCCGAATGACTCTTAGTAGCAATCCAGATACGTATAGTGGAGCAGCCATTTGGAATAGTACCAAGTGGAGTGTGGTAGCAGTGTTTAGAGTTTGACATAGAGATTTGCAAACTACATACGGATCTGAATGTCGTAGACCTGTTGACTATAATACCTCTCTCACATGCAAAGCATGATCGAGCCCCAGAACTCAGTGGGTGTTAGATTCATAACAATGCGAATCACATGGTGATGTGAACTAGATTATTGACTCTAGTGCAAGTGGGAGACTTTTGGAAATATGCTCTAGAGGCAATAATAAATCAGTTATTATTATATTGCCTTGTTCATGATAATTGTTTATTATCCATGCTATAATTGTGTTGATCGGAAACTCAGATACATGTGTGGATACATACACAACACCATGTCCCTAGTATGCCTCTAATAGACTTGGACGTTGATCAAAGATGGCTATGATTTCCTAGTCATGGACATGAGATGTCATTTGGTAATGGGATCACATCATTAGGAGAATGATGTGATGGACAAGACCCAAACTACAACGTAGCATATGATCGTGTCAGTTTATTGCTACTGTTTTCTGCATGTCAAGTATATGTTCCTATGACCATGAGATCATGCAACTCACTGACATCGGAGGAGTACCTTGTGTGTATCAAACGTCGCAACGTAACTAGTTGACTATAAAGGTGCTCTACAGGTATCTCCAAGGGTTTTTGTTGGGTTGGCATGGATCAAGACTGGGATTTGTTACTCCGTGTGACGAAGAGGTATCTCAGGGCCCACTCGGTAATACAACATCACAATAAGCCTTGCAAGCAATGTGGCTAAGTGTTAGTCACGGGATCTCGTATTATGGAACGAGTAAAGAGACTTGCCAGTAATGAGGTTGAACTAGGTATGGAGATACCGACGATCGAATCTCGGGCAAGTAACATACCGAAGAACAAAGGGAACATCATACGGGATTAACTGAATCCTTGACATAAAGGTTCGACCGATAAAGATCTTCGTAGAATATGTAGGAACCAATATGGGCATCCAAGTCCCGCTATTGGTTATTGACCTTAGAGGTGTCTCGGTCATGTCTACATAGTTCTCGAACCCACAGGGTCTGCACACTTAAGGTTCGATGACGTTTCGGTCGTATAGAGTTATGTATGATGGTGACCGAAGGTTGTTCGGAGTCCCGGATGAGATCCTGAACGTCACGAGGAGCTCCGGATTGGTCCGGAGGTAAAGATTGATATAGAGGAAGTCCTGTTTTGGTCGCCGAAAAGGTTTCGGGCTCATCGGTAGTATACCAGGAGTGCCGGTAGTGTACCAGGAGACCATCGGGAGGGGTATTTTGACCCAAGAGGATACATGGGCTGTGGGAGAGTAAATACCAGCCCTTAGTGGGCTGGTGGAAGTCCCACATAAGGCCCATGCGGCTGGGAAGAAAAGCCCAAAGAGAAAAAGGTGGAAAAAGGCAAAAAAGGCAAAAATAAGGAGGAGTCCTAGTCCTACTAGGAATCCTCCAATCCTCCTTGATTTGGCCGACCCAAGGGCTGGCTCCTTGGGAGCCAAGCCTCCACCTCTCTTCCTCCTATATATACTAGAGTTTTGACGATTTTTGGCACTATATTTTCGGCCACGTGCTACCCGTTCCTCGAGTGCATAGTTTCTCCTCTAGATCGGATTTCTGCAATGCTTAGGCGAAGCCCTGCCGGAATAGCTCCACCACCATCGCTGGAGCGCCATCATGCTGCTGGAGAACTCTTCTACCTCTCCGCTCCCTCTTGCTGGATCAAGACGGCGGAGATCGTCATCAAGCTATACTTGTACTGAACGTGGAGGTGTCGTCCGTTCGGCGCTAGATCGGAAGGATCATGATCAAGTTCGTTGGACGGATCGTGATCAAGTTTGTGGGACGGATTGTGATCAAGTTCGTGGGACGGATCGTGATTAGATCGTGGGACGGATCGTGATTGGATCGCGGGACGCTCGGCGATTTGGATCCCGAAGACGTTCGACTACACCAACCGCGTTTCTTAACGCTTCCCGCTTAGCGATCTACAAGGGTACGTAGATCCACTCTCCCTCTTGTAGATGCTCATCACCATGGATAGATCTGCGTGTGCGTAGGAAAATTTGTGTTTCCCATGCAATGTTCCCCAAAAGTGGCATCATGAGCTAGGTCTATGTGTTGATGAGATCTCGAGTAGAACACAAAAGGGTTGTGGGCGTTGATGCTTAGATTGCTTCCTCCCTTGGTCGTATTTTGGTTCAGCGGTATTGCGAGATGAAGCGGCCCGGACCAACATTACTCGTACGCTTACGAGAGACCGGTTCCCTCGACGCAACTGGTTGCCTAGATGGCTTGCGGGTGACAGTTTCTCTCACTTTAGTTGCATCGGATTCGACAAAGGCGGTCCTTGAGAAGGCTAAAAAGCAAATTATGTATCACCGTTGTGGTTTATGCGTAGGTGAGAATCGTTCTTGCTAGAAACCCGTAGCAGCCACGTAAAACATGCAACAACAATTAGAGGACGTCTAACTTGTTTTTTGCAAGGTATGTTGTGATGTGATATGGCCAATTACATGATGTGATATATGTGATGTATGAGATGATCATGTGATGAATAGAATTTCATAACTTGCATGTCGATGAGTACGGCAACCGGCAGGAGCCATAGGGTTGTCTTTAATTATTGTATGACCTGCGTGTCAATCATTAAGCGCTATGTAATGCTTTACTTTATCGCTAAACAGTAGCAATAGTAGTAGAAGCATGCAGGGCGTGACAACCCCGATGGCGACACGTTGATGGAGATCAAGATGATGGAGATCATGGTGTCGTGCCGGTGACGATGGAGATCATGCCGGTGCTTTCAAGATGGAGATCTGAAGCACAAGTTCATGGTCATATCATGTCACTTATGAATTTCATGTGATGTTAATCCTTATATGCACCTTGTTTTGCTTAGTACGACGGTAGCATTATAAGGTGATCCCTCACTTAAATTTCAAGATGAATTGTGTTCTCCCTGAGTGTGCACCGTTGCGAAAGTTTGTCGTGTCGAGACACCACGTGATGATCGGGTGTCATAGACTCTACGTTCACATACAACGGGTGCAAGCCAGTATTGACACGCAGAACACTCGGGTTAAACTTGACGAGCCTAGCATGTACAGACATGGTCTCGGAACACAAGAGACCGAAAGGTTGAACATGAGTCATATAGTAGATATGATATACATAATGATGTTCACCATTGAAGCCACCTCAACTCACGCGATGATCGGACTTGAGTTGGTGGATTTGGATCATGTGACACTCAGATGGCCTGAGGGATGTCAATTTGAGTGGGAGCTTTAGTAATTTGATAAACTAAACTCATTATCTTGAACAATAGTCTAAGTAAACTTTGCATATTTATGTTGTAGATCAATGGCTCGCACAGTAGCACCCCTGAATTTTAATGCGTTCCTAGAGAAAGCTAAGTTGAAAGATGATGGAAGTAACTTTGTTGACTGGGCCCATAATCTGAGGATCATCCTCATGGCTTCCTAGAAATCATATGTCCTTGATGCACCGCTTGGTGACCAACCAGAAGATATGACCCCCGAAGACGTTAAGAACGCTTGGGAGGCACGTACTGGAGATTACTCAATAGTTCAGTGTGCAATATTGTATGGCTTAGAACCGGGACTTCAAAGACGTTTTGAACATCATGGAGCATATGAGATGTTCCAGGAGTTGAAGTTTATCTTTCAGAAGAATGCCCGGATCGAGAGGTATGAAACCTCCGATAAGTTCTATGCTTGCAAGATGGAGGAGAACGGGTTTATTAGTGAACATATACTCAGAATGTCTGGGTATTCAACTCGTCTAGCGGAGTTGGGAATTGCCCTTCCACCAGAGGCGATCACTGACAGAGTTCTTCAATCACTGCCACCTAGTTACAAGAGCTTTGTGATGAACTATAACATACACGGGATGAACAAGTCAGTCGCCAAGCTGTTTGCGATATTAAAAGTCGCTAAGTCTGAAATCCAGAAAGAACATCAAGTGTTGATGGTCAATAAAACCACTAGTTTCAAGAAAAATGGCAAGGTCAAGGGAAAGGGCAAGAAGGGTAAAACCAAGAAGGATGGCAAAACAGTTGCTACTCCTGTAAAGAAGCCCAAGCATGGACCCAAGCCAGAAACTGAGTGCTTTCATTGCAAGGGAATTGGTCACTAGAAGCGGAACTACCCCAAGTACCTGGCTGACAAGAAGGCAGCCAACGACAAACAAGGTATATATGATATACATGTTATTGATGTGTACCTTACTAGCTCTCGTAGTGGTGCCTGGGTATTTGATACCGGTTCAGTTGATCACATTTGCAACTCAAAGCAGGAACTATGGAATAAACGAAGGCTGGCAAAGGACGAAGTGCCGATGCGTGTGGGAAATGGTTCCAAGGTTGATGTGATTGCCGTCGGCACGCTCTCTCTTCGATTACCATCGGGATTAGTCATGAACCTGAATAATTGCTATTTGGTGCCTGCGTTAAGCATGAACATTATATCTGGATCTTGTTTATTGCGAAACGGTTACTCATTTAAATTAGAGAATAAAGGTTCTTTTATTTATATGAGTAATATCTTTTTTGGTCATGCACCCAATGTTAGGGGTTTATTCATATTGAATCTTGATAGTGATGACACACATGTTCATAACATTGATGCCAAAAGATGTAGAGTTGATAATGATAGTACCACTTTCTTATGGCACTGCCGTTTAGGTCATATTGGTGTAAAACGCATGAGAAAGCTCCATGCTGATGGACTTTTGGAGTCACTTGATTTTGAATCACTTGACACATGTGAACCATGCCTCATGGGCAAGATGACTAAAACGCCGTTCTCTAGAACAATGGAACGGGCGAGTGACTTATTGGAAATCATACATACTGATGTGTGCGGTCCAATGAATGTTACAGCGCGTGGTGGATATCGTTATTTTCTCACCTTCACTGATGACTTAAGTAGATATGGGTATATTTACTTAATGAAACACAAGTCTGAAACGTTTGAAAAGTTCAAGCAATTTCAGAGTGAAATTGAGAATCATCGTAACAAGAAGATTAAGTTCCTGCGATCTGATCGAGGAGGTGAATATCTGAGTTATGACTTTGGCAGTCACTTAAGACAGTGTGGAATTGTTTCACAGTTGACACCGCCCGGAACACCACAGCGTAATGGTGTGTCCGAACGTCGTAATCGAACGTTATTAGATATAGTGCGTTCTATGATGTCTCTTGCTGATTTGCCATTATCGTTTTGGGGTTATGCATTAGAGACAGCTGCATTCACTTTAAATATGGCACCATCAAAATCCGTTGAGACGACGCCATATGAACTGTGGTTTGGCAAGAAGCCAAAGTTGTCGTTTCTTAAAGTTTGGGGATGTGATGCTTATGTCAAAAAGCTTCAGCCTGAAAAGCTGGAACCCAAAGCGGAGAAATGCGTCTTCATAGGATACCCGAAAGAGACAGTCGGGTATACCTTCTATCTCAGATCCGAAGGCAAAGTGTTTGTCGCTAAGAACGAAACATTTCTTGAGAGAGAGTTTCTCTCGAAAGAATTGAGTGGGAGGAAAATAGAGCTTGATGAGGTTATTGAACCTTTACTTCAACCAGAAAGTAGCGCAGCGCAGAAAGATGTTTCTGTGGAACCTACAACGGTAGAAGAGGAAGTTAATGATGATGATCATGAAGCTTCGGATCAAGATGCTATTGAACCTCGTAGGTCGACAAGGCCGCGTACTACCCCTGAGTGGTACGGCAACCCTGTCTTGGAGGTCATGTTGTTGGACAACAATGAACCTACGAGCTATGGAGGAGCAGTGATGGGCCCGTATTTCGAGAAATGGTTAGAGGCCATGAAATCCGAGATGGGATCCATGTATGAAAACAAAGTATGGACTTTGGAAGTATTACCTGAAGGGCGAAAGGCTATTCAGAACAAATGGATCTTTAAGAAGAAGACAGACGCGGACGGTAATGTCACCGTTTATAAAGCTCGACTTGTGGCAAAGGGTTTTTCACAAGTTCAAGGAGTTGACTACGATGAGACTTTCTCACCCGTAGCGATGCTTAAGTCTGTCAGAATCATATTAGCAATAGCTCCTTATTTCGACTATGAAATTTGGCAGATGGATGTCAAAATAGTGTTCCTCAACGGTTTCCTTGAGGAAGAGTTGTATATGATGCAACCCGAAGGTTTTGTCGATCCAGAGAATGCTGACAAAGTTTGTAAACTCCAGCGATCCATTTATGGACTGGTGCAAGCATCTCGGAGTTGGAATAAGCGCTTTGATGAGGTGATCAAAGCGTTTGAGTTTATACAAGTTTATGGAGAAGCTTGTATTTACAAGAAAGTGAGTGGGAGCTCTATAGCGTTTCTAGTATTATATGTGGATGACATATTGCTGATTGGAAACAATATATTGTTGCTGGAAAGCATGAAGGAATATTTGAACAAGAGTTTTTCAATGAAGGACTTAGGAGAAGATGCTTTCATATTAGGCATTAAGATCTATAGAGATAGATCGAGACGCTTAATAGCACTTCCACAGAGCACATATCTTGATAAAGTTTTGAAGAAGTTCAAAATGGATCATTCCAAGAAGGGGTTCTCGCCTGTGTTACAAGGTGTGAAGTTGAGTAAGACTCAATGCCCAGTAATTGCAGAAGATAGAGAAAAGATGAGTGTCATCCCCTATGCTTCAGCCATAGGCTCTATCATGTATGCAATGCTGTGCACAAGACCCGATGTTAGCCTTGCTGTAAGTATGGCCGGAAGGTTTCAAAGTGACCCTGGAATGGAGCACTGGCAAGCGATCAAGAATATCCTTAAATACCTGAAAAGGACTAAGGAAATGTTTCTCGTTTATGGAGGTGATGAAGAGCTCGTCGTAAAGGGTTAGGTCGATGCAAGCTTTGACACTAATCCGGACGACTCTAAGTCACAAACCAGATACATATTTATTCTTACGGGGGAGCAGTAAGCTGGTGCAGTTCCAAGCAAAGCGTGGTAGCTGATTCTACGTGCGAAGAAGAATACATCGCAGCCTCGGAGGCGGCGAAGGAAGGTGTCTGGATGAAGCAGTTCATGACAGATCTTGGAGTAGTGCCCAGTGCACTGAATCAATTGAGCCTGTTCTGTGACAGCACAGGTGCCATTGCTCTAGCCAAGGAACCAAGGTTTCACAAGAGGACCAGACATATAAAGCGACGCTTCAACTCCATCCGATATTACATCGAGGAGAAAACATAAATATTTGCAAAGTGCACACAGATCTGAATGTTGCAGACCCATTGACTAAACCTCTTCCAAGACCTAAACATGATCAACACCAGAACTGCATGGGTGTTCGATTCATTACAATGTAAATCACATAGTGATGTGAGCTAGATTATTGACTCTAGTGCAAGTGGGAGACTATTGGAAATATGCCCTAGAGGCAATAAATAAAGTGTTTATTATTATATTTCCTTGTTCATGATAATTTTTTATTATCCATGCTAGAATTGTATTAATTGGAAACATGGATACATGTGTGGATACATAGACAAACACAATGTCCCTAGTATGCCTCTAGTGAACTAGCTCGTTGATCGAAAGATGGTTAATGTTTCCTAGCATGGACATGAGATGTCATTTGATAACGGGATCACATCATTAGGAGAATGATGTGATGGACAAGACCCAAACTACAAACGTAGCATATGATCGTGTCAGTTTATTGCTACTGTTTTCTGCATGTGAAGTATATGTTCCTATGACCATGAGATCATGCAACTCACGGACATCGGAGGAGTGCCTTGTGTGTATCAAACGTCGCAACGTAACTGGGTGACTATAAAGGTGCTCTAGAGGTGTCTCCGAGGGTGTCTGTTGAGTTGGCATGAATCAATACTGGGATTTCTTACTCCGTGTGACGGAGAGGTATCTCAGGGCCCACTCGATAATACAACATCACAATAAGCCTTGCAAGCAATGTGACTAAGTGTTAGTTACGGGATCTTGTATTACGGAACAAGTAAAGAGACTTGCCAGTAATGAGGTTGAACTAGGTATGGAGATACCGACGATCGAATCTCAGGCAAGTAACATACCGAAGAACAAAGGGAACATCATACGGGATTAACTAAATCCTTGACATAGAGGTTCGACCGATAAAAGATCTTCGTAGAATATATGTAGGAACAAATATGGACATCCAGGTCCCGCTATTGGTTATTGACCGTAGAGGTGTCTCGGTCATGTCTACATAGTTCTCGAACCCGCAGGGTCTGCACACTTAAGGTTTGGTGACATTTCGGTAGTATAGAGTTATGTATGGTGGTGACCGAAGGTTGTTCATATTCCCGGATAAGATCCCGGGCGTCACGAGGAGCTCTGTAATGGTCCGGAGGTAAAGATTCATATATAGGAAGTCCTGTTTTGGTTGCTGGAAAAGTTTCGGGCTCATCGGTAGTGTATCGGGAGTGCCGGTAGTGTACCGAGAGGCCTCCGGGAGGGGTATTTCGACCCAAGAGGCTTCATTGGCTGTGGGAGAGTGAATATCAGCCCTTAGTGGGCTCATGGAAACTCTCACACAAGGCCCAAGTGGCTGGAGGAAAAAACCCAATAGGAAAAGGTGAAAAAAAGGCAAAAAGGAGGAATCCTAGTCCGAAGCCCTTGGCTTGGGAATCCAAGGCTGCCTCCTCTCCTCCTCTCCTCCTATATATACTGGTGGATTTTAGGGTTTTGCACTAGTTTTTTCAGCCACGTGCTACCCGTTCCTCCAGTGCATAGTTTCTCCTCTAGATCAGATTTCTGCAGTGCTTAGACGAAGCCCTGCCGGAATTGCTCCACCACCATCGCCCGAGTGCCGTCATGCTGCCGGCAAACTCTTCTACCTCTCCGCTCTCCCTTGCTGGATCAAGACGGAGGAGATCATCATCAAGCTGTACGTATGCTGAACGCGGAGGTACCGTCCATTCGGCGCTAGATCGGAAGGATCGTGATCAAGTTCGTGGGATGGATCATGATCAAGTTCATGGGACGAATCATGATCAAGTTCGTGGGATGGATCGTGATTAGATCGCGGGACGGATCGTGATTGGATCGCGGGACGCTCGGCGATTTGGATCGCGAAGACGTTCGACTACACCAACCGCGTTTCTTAACGCTTCCCGCTTAGCGATCTACAAGGGTACGTAGATCCACTCTCCCTCTTGTAGATGCTCATCACCATGGATAGATCTGCGTGTGCGTAGGAATTTTTTTGTTTCCCATGCAATGTTCCCCAACAATTTATAGGCTTGATAGTCGGTTGTGGGGGGTCCTGAGGTGGGCACCCTTCACCAGGCCGCACCAGGGGCCTCTCGCGTGCCCTGGTGGAGGGTGGCCACCCTGGGGCTCCCTCTCTTGATGCTCTTTGGCCCATCTTGGATCTTCTAGTCCATAAAAATTCTCCAAAAAATCCTATGGCGTTTGGGCTTCGTTTGGTACTGATTTTCTACGAAGTAAAAAAAACAAGCAAAAATAGTAACTGGCACTTTCGCACTGTGTCAATAGGCTAGTCCCAAAAAATGATATAAAGTTGCTACAAAATGATTGAAAAACAGCCAAGATTGATAATATAACAACATGGAACAAGCAAAAAATATAGATACGTTGGGGACGTATCAGGCCGATGTCATTCCTGGCGCCTCTTAATATAAAAACGGTGCTTACATGGGCCACCCGGGCGAGTGCCGCTCAACTGTGACATCTGAAGAACTTGCGGACGAATGTACGACGCAGAGTGTCCATACTGATTCCCTTGTGGTGGTTAGTGCGAAACAGGTCAGAGGCCTTCTCAGATCACATATCCAAACCCATTAATTTTTTTTTAGTTGCGGTGACGAGCGCTGATCCACGATATGTGGTCTCGTCGCCCCATCTCGAGGACTTGTGGCAAGGGCCAAGAATGCCCGGCCACGCCTCGTCATCATTACACCAACACCATCCAGGTCATCCTGACCTGAACATGTAACAGTAGTAAAAACAAAGTATCCGTGTGTCCATAACATCAAGCGGGAAACCAGAGGAATCAATCTATATGGATCCCACCCGATGTAACCGTCAAGGTGACTCGAGAGGAATCACCTTCGATGGTCTATGCTTGAGGTGTTGCACAACAGAGTCGTTATCGGAAGGGGAGAAGGAGGAATCACCCTCCGAAATCCATGACCGACTAGCTACGCTACAGAGTTATCATCATGAGTATGTTACAAGGTATCACCCTCGGTACTCGATAGTAGCCCTACGGAGTCTACAACTAAGGGGTTGTGACGTGATGTGACAGGCATGGCTCGTCGATCAAGTTGATCGAGTCTTCAAGTCTTCGAGGCGTCGATGATTAAGCAGGGGTAACAGGGACAAGTGGGGTCACTCGGGGTCACTAACCAACCTATACTAAGCATTTAATATGTAGTAAGGTACAACAACAATTTAACAAAAGCAGGCTATGCATCAGAATAGGAGGTATCTACAATGCTAGCGAGATCTAATGCAAGCATGAGAGGGAAAGTAATAGGCGATATCGGAATGATCAAGGGGGTGGTTGCTTTCCTTGTCGCTCTGCTGCAAAAGGATGATCGTCAGTGGCGTAGTCGTACCCGGCAGCAGCGTCGGTGTCGGTGTCTACCGGAGAGAAGAGGGGCAAGAAATAATAAATAAAAGCAAATAGATGCAACACTATGCATGACATGACAATATGCAGTGCTAGGAATGAGCTAACACAGTACTACATATCACAGATGGAGCGAGAAAATATCTGACGATATTTCTCGGGTCTTAGGCCATTTTACCGGACAGATGAACCTACGGCAAAATGTTCATGTTCATCATGTTATAGGCATGTGATAGGTGAACAGATAGCGTATACGGATTCGTCGAATTTTTCTGATCAACTTTCGTATATAAATTATTTTCAGCTGACTTATGAATTATTTTATATGATTTTTCAAAGTTTTAATAATATTCTAAAATTCTAAAATTAATATTAATTCGAAATTAAAACAGTAAATACTTTTTGTACACCCACCGTGGGCTAGCCATAGTGGATGACAGGTGGGGCCAGTCCACTGCCGAGTCAGGAGTTGACTAGTCCGCGTTCACTGGTCAAGCGGGTCCACTCGACCCACCTGCCAGTGACTGGGCTGGCCTAGTCAGCTGGTTTGACTGGTCAACGGGTCCAATGGGACGCACGTGTGAGCATCTCAGGCAATTAAACTGGTTTTCAGTTAAATCTTAACTAGTTTAGTTAGTGGTATGGATCCCAGTTGTTAGTGGCTAGGGTTAGTATAATTAGGGTAGTTTGTAGCTTTATTAGGAGAGCCACGTCATCATCGTCGGTTAAGTCGTCGGCGCTAATCCAGCGGTGGAGGAGCTCACCGGTCGGCTGTTTCCGGCCACAAGGGGATGCATAGATGGGGGCGTTCGAAAGCCCGGAGCGCGACAGGTCTTCTAGTGGCAACGACACGACCAGGGGAGGCCGACAGCGGCACCAGCGTCGAGCAATGGGGCGCTGACGCTCGGTCGGAGTGGGGTTTTGCTACGGGTTAAACCTAGGCATACCCCGGGCCAGGCCGGGCTTCGGGTCGGGCTTTACAAAGCCCGAACTGGAAATCCCAAGCTTGAACCCGGCCTGACCTGACCAAAAAAATGTAAATTCAGGCCCGAACCCGGCCCGAATGCAGTTAAAAGGTGAATTTCGGGCCAGGCCGGGCCGAGCCTCCGTGTAAATCGCCATTTTTGGCAAGCCTAAGCCCAATCCGAACTGCTTTCCAGGCCCGATTTTAAAGCCCAAGCCCGGCCCAAACACAAAGCCCGACCCGGCCAGGTCCGGGTTTTTCGGGCCGGGCTCGGACCGGGCTGCCCATGCCTAGATGTACTACGAGTGGACAAACGAGCGGGTTGCGCAGCACATTAGCTTCACGACGACCTCCGAAGCACAACAGGGGCAGCAGCTCCACGTTGGGTAGAGCACTGCGACAGCAGGGAGTATAGCGGGCAAGGGCGGACTACATGGCAGCACTAATTAGCTTTCTTTTCCTTTTTCTGGCATTTCTTTCTTTTCAGTTCTATTTTATTTACAGCACTAATTAGCTTTTGCAAAATATGTGACCTAGTCCATTATTCACACTGCAATATTCAGCACTACCACAAAAAGTTTCAGGACCATTTGAAAATGTTTGAAATTTTCATAAAGCAAAAGGCATTTAAATAATAGTTTTGGGCCTCTCTTATAATTTTTATGGGGCCCTTAATTACTTCAAATGATGTTGGTGTCAATTTAACAAATACTAGGTGAATATGTGTAACCCAAACATGATTTTAGTTTTCAGGTTTGTGAAAATATTTAATACATTTATTAAAAGAATTTTGAATTTCATACGGAATTTGAAATGAGATATGAATCAAATGTGATCAAGCACTGTTTAGCAGAATGGATTAGCTTAATCTTGATGATCACTGTAGCTAATAACCAGGGGTGTTACAGCACGCCATGCCCTCCATCGACGACCGTGACATGCTCACATTTGCTAAAGCAAGATTTACCGTTCAAGTTAGTGCTGCAGGAATTTAGTAAGCATGAGTAGTTTGATTTGGATACAAACATGACGCCTACAAAGTAGTATGGAGCGCGGAAATGAAGCAAGCTAAACACGGTGTGGAAGCACAAGTGTTAAGTACATGAAGCAAAGCAGATCATACACTATTAAGAAGCACAACTATGCATGGTGAAAAAACACAACTATGATACAAATGAATTATGACAAATTGATGCATCGTATTCATGTAAAATCTAACATGATTTCTACATAGTAGAAGCACATTAAAAAATGGGGACACAAAAAATCTCTGCACAACCATTCAAATTAAGATAAGCGGTGAAATGCACCTTGTCCATAATATATGAAATTTAGGAAGCATGATTTAGTTGTTGTTATGACCGGTTTAGCTTATAACAGGAGGAGGCCCACCGGGCAGTAGTTAGGGGCTTGGTCCACAAGTTATCTTAGGCTATTCGTTCCAAAGTTATAAATACTAGATGTAAGACACCTTTTGAGATTAAGCAATAAAGACTATTATTATCTTTTGTTGCCCGGCTCCCTAAGGAGCCGGAACCCTAGCCGCCACAGCCAAGCCGCCGCCGCCTCCAACCCTAGCCGCGACGGCGCCTTGCCGCCGGCGCCCGCTCCACACCGCGTCCTTTCCCTCCTTGCCCCTACAACCTCCGCAGTAGAGCCGGTAGGAACCCTAGTCCTACCAATTTGGTATCCAGAGACCACGTTGCGATCATGTCGCTACCGCCACCATCGCCGACGCTGTCCGGCGGCGCCACCGCGCCGATGACGACGGTGCCGATGACGACGGCGCCGATCCTCACCGCACCGACGACGGCCGTCGGGACCTCGCTGGCGAGGCCCGTCTCTACCACGGCCCCGCTCGCGCCGCTCTCCCCGGGATCATCAGCACCACCGCCGGCCATCGCCTTGTCTCCCGAGCAGATCGCCGCCACCCTGCGGCACCTCGTCACCGCCGTCCAGGGCCTCCAGCTCCAGCAGCAGCAGTACGGGGCCGGGCCCTACGCGGACAGCGTCGCCACCGCGCCGATGACGACGGTGCCGATGACGACGGCGCCGATCCTCACCGCACCGACGACGGCCGTCGGGACCTCGCTGGCGAGGCCCGTCTCTACCACGGCCCCGCTCGCGCCGCTCTCCCCGGGATCATCAGCACCACCGCCGGCCATCGCCTTGTCTCCCGAGCAGATCGCCGCCACCCTGCGGCACCTCGTCACCGCCGTCCAGGGCCTCCAGCTCCAGCAGCAGCAGTACGGGGCCGGGCCCTACGCGCAACCGCCGCCGGCCCCGATCGCCGCCCAGGGCATGCCGCTCCAGCAGTACGGGGGCGGGGCCGTGCCCTACGCGCCACCACCGTGGCCACCCCAGGGCGCGGCCGCTTGCGGCGGGCCTCTGTTCTGGCCGCCCCAGGCGGCCCCTTCGCACGGTCCCCCGCCGGCCGCAGCGCCCTTCTGGTCTCTGCCGCCGACGCCTTCAGCAGCCCCCTGGGTGCAGCAGCCGCCGCCAACAACGTGGCCGGTCCAGCAGCCGCCGCAGATGGCGCCCCAGGGACTCCTGCCACCGCCGTTCTCCGCGCCATCATCGTCCGGGAGCAGTTCGGGCGCGGCCGCGACTACCGGTTTACCGATCCATCAGGTCAGGTTCCCACCATCCCCGTCTCCCCTGCCAGCATGGGTGGCAGGGTCTTCGCCATCACCGGTCTACACCACGGCCCCGGTCGAGCCGACTCCGTTTCTGTAGTTCGGCGGGTCATCCGGGTTTGCCAGCCACTACCCGGACTACTCAGACCAGGCGCCCCCCGCCTCGCTGTTCCGCGCCTCCGAGCCAGTTCGGCCCGACGGCCCGACGCAGACACCACCTCGGTTTGCCAAACTGGACTTCGCCACATATGACGGCACAGAGGATCCCCTTAACTGGCTCAACCAGTGTGACCAGTTCTTTCGCGGGCAGCGAATCCTCGCGTCAGAGCGGACGTGGCTCGCTTCTTACCACCTCCGCGGCGCGGCTCAGACCTGGTATTACGCCCTCGAGCAGGATGAGGGCGCCATGCCACCTTGGTAGCATTTCCGCGAGCTTTGCCTTCTTCGTTTCGGGCCTCCAGTTTGCGGGAGCCGCCTGGCGGAGCTCGGTCGCCTTCCCTTCACCTCCACGGTGCAGGACTTCGCCGACCGCTTCCAGGCCCTGGCCTGCCACACGACGGGCGTGACGGCCCAGCAGCTGGCCGACCTCTTCGTCGGTGGCCTTCCAGATCACATCCGCGTGGACGTGGAGCTCCGCGGACCTCAGGATCTCCAGCAGGCCATGTACTACGCCCGCGCCTTCGAGAGTCGGGCACAGGCCATGCAGCCTGCCGCGCCGGCTCGGGGAGGCCGCCAGACCACACGTCCAGGCCCGGCACCGGGTCGACCACCACATGCCGCGCCGGCTACCCCAGCGGCGACGCGGCCTTTCCGGCGTCTCTCTCCGACGGAGCAGATGGAGCGGCGTCGCCAGGGCCTCTGCTTCAACTGCAATGAGCCCTATACGCCGATCCATGTCTGCCCGCGCCTCTTCTACTTGGAGACGGTCGACTACATCGAGGAGGCCGCCTCGGCCGACGCACCACTGCCCCCAGCGGCTGTTGAGGCCGCCCCTGCCCCCCCTCCCCGACGACGGCACTCGTCGTCTCCCTCCACGCACTCGCGGGCATCCGCGACGAGCGGACCATGCTATTACCAGTGATGATCCATGGCGAGCGGTTGGTGGCCTTGGTGGACACAGGCTCCACCCATAACTTCCTGCTCGAGGCGACCATGCGTCGGCTAGCGCTTCAGCCGACAGGCGGGGAGCGACTTTGGGTCACGGTGGCTAACGGCGATCGCCTCCGGTGTCATGGGCTCGCATGGGACGTCCCCATCTCCATCGGCAACGAACACTTCTCCATCACCTGTGCAGGGATTGATCTGGGCTGCTTCGACTTCATCCTCGGCGTCGACTTTCTTCGGACCCTAGGTCCCATCCTTTGGGACTTCGACGCTCTGACAATGACCTTCTGGAAAATGGGCCGCCGTATCCGGTGGGACGGAATTGGGGGCGCTGCGCCGGCCACACCACAGCTACAGCTGGCATCGGCGTCCTCTGAGGCCGAACACCCACTCTTGGATCACCTTCTGCAGCAGCACAGCGACCTCTTCGACGAGCCGCAGGGCCTTCCGCTCGCCCGGGTGTACGATCACCAGATCCATCTCCTGCCGGGTTCCGCCCCTATGGCCATTCGGCCTTACCGCTACCCCCAGCTACAGAAGGACGAGTTGGAGCGACAGTGTGCCCTCATGCTAGCCGCGGGCATCATTCGGATCTCCACATCACCCTTCTCTGCGCTGGTCCTCCTCGTCCGCAAGTCGAACGGCACGTGGCGTTTTTACATTAACTACCGCGCCCTGAATGCGCTTACACTCAAGGACAAGTTTCCTATTCCGGTGGTCGACGAGCTCCTGGATGAGCTCCATGGGGCGCGCTTCTTCACCAAGCTCGATCTCCGGTCGGGCTACCATTAGGTGCGCATGCATCCGGACGACATCGCCGAGACGGCGTTTCGCACTCACCATGGCCACTTCGAGTTCTTGGTGATGCCTTTCGGCCTCGCCAACGCTCCGGCAAGCTTTCAGGCCCTGATGAACGACGTCCTCCGGCCCTACTTATGGCAGTTTGTGCTTGTTTTCTTTGATGACATTCTTATCTACAACGCCACATGGGCAGAGCACCTCCAGCACGTCGCCATCGTCTTTAACGAGCTTCGGGTGCATCAACTTCATCTTAAGCGCTTGAAGTGCTCGTTCGGGACGCCTTTCGTCGCCTACCTCGGCCACGTCATCTCGGCCGATGGGGTGGCTATGGACGCCGACAAGGTGGCAACCGTCGCAGCTTGGCCGACGCCTCACTCCCTGCGGGCTCTTCATGGGGTCCTCGGCCTCGCGGGCTACTACCGGAAGTTTATCCGGGAGTTCGGGCTCATCGCGTCGCCCCTCACACGGTTACTACGCCGCGACGCCTTCGCATGGGACGACGAGGCGACGGTGGCATTCGAGGCCCTCAAGGGGGCCCTCACGACAGGCCCCGTCCTCTAGATGCCTGACTTTGACCGCCTATTTGTGGTGGACTGTGACGCCTCGGGCGCAAGCTTCGGCGCCGTGCTTCATCAGGGCAATGTCCCCCTCGCTTTCTTCAGCCGGCCTTTCGCTCCGTGCCATCTTAAGCTGGCGGCGTATGAGCGGGAGCTCATTGGCTTGGTGCAGGCCGTTCGCCATTGGCGGCCTTACTTGTGGGGGCGGTCTTTCCACATTCGCACGGACCACTACAACCTCAATTTCTTGCTGGACCAACGGCTGTCGACCGTGCCGCAGCACCAGTGGATCAGCAAGCTCTTCGGCTTCGACTTCTCCGTCGAGTATCGGCCGGGTCGCCTTAACACCGTGGCCGATGCGCTGTCCCTTCATGATGCCGACCTCGTCCCCTTCACCGGTGATTCCGAGGGGGCGGCCCTGTGCATCCGTTCTGGGCCGACTTTCGGCCTCTTTGCCGACATTCGCCGGGCGACAGCGACCGCCGCCGACGCCGTCCTTCTTCAGCAACAGCTAGCGGCCGGCGACCTGGAGGAGCCTTGGCGCTTCTCCGACGGCCTGCTCCTCCATGGGCGCCAGATCTTCGTCCCGGCGCATGATGATCTCCGTCACCAAGTGTTACTGCTAGCCCACTCGGCTGGTCATGAGGGTGTGCAGAAAACTCTCCATCGCCTCCGCGTCGACTTCTACATTCCTGGCGATCGAGCCCTGGTCCGTGACTGGGTTCGGGCTTGTCAGATGTGTCAGCGCAACAAGACGGAGACCCTACGGCCGGCGGGGTTGCTTCAGCCCTTGGAGGTGCCGTCTCAGGTTTGGGCGGATATCTCCCTGGACTTCATCGAGGGCCTCCCCAAGGTGGGCGGCAAGTTGGTTATCCTCACGGTGGTCGACCGCTTCTCCAAGTACGCCCACTTCATCGCGCTAGGCCATTCATACACGGCGGCGTCCGTGGCCTGGGCCTTCTTCGACAGCATCGTCCGTTTGCACGGGTTCCCCGCTTCGATCGTTAGTGATCGGGACCCAGTATTCACGGGCCATGTCTGGCGCGACCTCTTCAGGATGGCGGGCGTCAAGCTCCACTTGAGCACGGCATTCCACCCCCAGACGGACAGCCAGTCTGAGGTGGTTAACAAGGTCATTGCCTTGTATTTGCGTTGTGTTACAAGTGATCGACCTCGGGCTTGGGTGGATTGGCTCTCTTGGGCAGAGTACTGCTACAACACCTCATATCACTCCGCCCTGCGTACTATGCCGTTTGAGGTGGTCTATGGCCGGCCGCCCCCGCCTATCATGCCGGTGGACCCGGCGACGGCTCGGACGGAGGTTGTGGGCGACCTTATCCGCACCCATGACGAGATGCTTGCTAAGGTCCGTCAGCGTCTCCTTCAGGCCCAGCAGCTGGCCAAGCATTACTACGACGACCACCATCGCGAGGCGGAGTTCGTGGTGGGTGATTGGGTGTGGCTGCGTCTTCTCCACCGTTCTACGCAGTCACTCGACCCGCGCGCGAAGCGCAAGCTCGGCCCTCGCTACGCCGGGCCCTTCGCCATCTTGGAGCGCATCGGGCAGGTGGCCTATCGCCTTCAACTTCCAGCCGGCGCTCGCATCCATGACGTCTTCCATGTGGGGCTGCTCAAGCCTTTCCATGGCGAGCCACTGGTGTCTACACTCGCTCTTCCTCCGACCGCTGATGGACGTATTCTTCCAGAGCCGGAGCAGGTGTTGCAGGCACAGCTCCGTCGCGGGGTGTGGTTCGTCTTGATCCAGTGGGCGGGCCTTCCGGCGGAGGAGGCTACTTGGGAGCCGCGTGATGACTTCCGCCAACACTATCCAGACTTTCAGCTCGAGGACGAGCTGTTTGCGCAGGCGGGGAGAGATGTTATGACCGGTTTAGCTTATAACAGGAGGAGGCCCACCGGGCAGTAGTTAGGGGCTTGGCCCACAAGTTATCTTAGGCTATTCGTTCCAAAGTTATAAATACTAGATGTAAGACACCTTTTGAGATTAAGCAATAAAGACTATTATTATCTTTTGTTGCTCGGCTCCCTGAGGAGCCGGAACCCTAGCCGCCGCCTCCAACCCTAGCCGCGACGGCGCCTTGCCGCCGGCGCGCCCGCTCCAATCTGCGTCCTTTCCCTCCTTGCCCTACAACCTCCGTAGTAGAGCCAGTAGGAACCCTAGTCCTACCAGTTGTTCATTAAGTAAAAAATGCCGCATTCAAGAACGTACAAGGACTGACACAAAGAAAAACTGAACACAATGTAGAAGCAAAAGTTTGATATGAACGAAGCAAAGTGGACTCAGTGTAGAAGCATTGGCATGGTAAATATGAAATCTTGGACTCAGTGTAGAAGCATTGGCATGGTAAATATGAAATCTAGTTTAAGCAGCAATGGTGTAGTAGTACTATATGTATGTATGAAGCATTGAAACATGATTTTTTTCAAAAGTACTACCTAATTTGTACCAAATTCGAAAAGCATATGTTGAAATCGAAAAAATAAAAAATAGCACCCCATCAACCTCCGGGGGGCCGAAGAGGGGCCCGTCGGCCTCAGGGGGGTTGAAGAGGGACCCGTTAGCCTCGTGGAGGCTGAAGAGGGACCCGTCAGCCTCGTGGAGGCCGAAGAGTGTCCGGGACACAAAATATAATTAAGATGGCCTCAAATGAAAAGGTTGTCAACACGAAAAATCTTCACCTCGTCGAATCAGTTGATTTTAATATAAAATCGTCTTAATCCAAAGTCGTATGCAACCTGTAGAGCCAAAAAAAGATCAGGGGCAGAAGAGTGTCAGGGGGCACAAAACGTAATTAAGATGGCCTCAAATGAAAAAGTTATCAACACAAAAAACTTCACCTCTAATTTAGATGGTCTCACCGAATGCACCGGGTGTCCCGTGACAAATTTTCTGACATCAATTCGGTCTGTCCGAAATAACTCTACAGCTTCTGCACCTGATCTTGTTTTGACTCTACAGGTTGCATACGACCTCGTATTAAGACGATTTTTGTATTATAATCAACCGATTCGACGAGGTGAAGTTTTTTTGTGTTGATAACTTTTTCATTTGAGACCATTTTAATTATGTTTTGTGCCCCCTGACACTCTTCTGCTCCTGATCTTGTTTTGGCTCTACATGTTGCATACTACCTCGGATTAAGACGATTTTATATCAAAATCAACCGATTCGACGAGTCGAAGATTTTTCGTGTTGAGTTTTTTTTCATTTGAGGCCATCTTAATTACGTTTTGTTCCCCTAACACTCTTTGGCCTCCACGAGGCCGACGGGCCCCCCTTCACCCCCCCCGGAGGCCTACGGGGTGCTATTTTTGATTCTTTTTTTAAAAAAATTGACATATATTTTTCGAATTTGGTACAAATTAGGTAGTACTTTTGAAAAAAAAATTGAAAACATGGTACAGATACAATCTCACCATACTTTCTATTTGACGAGGAAAGTCATAATCATACCTGGCCAAACGGGCCGGACTTAACGGGCCGGCCCAGCGGCACGCCGCGCCAGCCCGGCACGAGCTAAACGGGCCGTGCCAGGCCCGCGGCCCGCCTTGGGCCGTGCCTGGGCCGCCACCCCCAGCACGCGGGCCGGCATGGCACGGCCCGATTAGCTTTTTTATTTTTTTTATTTTTTTATATGGTACAATAAGTAAAAATAGACTAAAAACGCTTAATGCGTCAAATAGTAGGCATATTAGCGGGCCTGGCGTGCCAACGGGTCGGTCTGATTAGCAAACGGGCCGTGTCTGGACCGGCACCCCGAGCACGCGGGCCGGCGCGACACGGCCCGATTAGTAATCGTGCCACGGCGGGCCGGGCCGTGCCGGGCACGATTACCAGCGGGCCGTGCTGGGCCAGCCCGTTTGGCCAGGTATGGTCATAATCAAGGTTGGATGATGATGGTACGGTAAATTCAAGGGAGTATGGTCCCTTCAACTTAGAACATAGACAACAAAGAGGGAAAAAGCGCCACAAAAATCTTCTCACTCATATTGGAGACAAAATTGGGAAGCACATGTGCGTGATGTACATATCAAATTCAGAGATATCACTCTGATTCAGTCATATAATACACAATCGCGTGGGCAAAATAATGTATCAATTACACAAATACACAATGATGGTGAACAAAATTCATCAAACAACACTTGTAACATACATACTACCTTCGTCTTAAAATAAGTTAACTATCTCCGTAAACTTTTATAAGACGTTCTACATTACTAATTTAGTGATCTAAAATGTCATATAAAAGCATAGAGGTAGTATAACTTTGTATTAAAGTTAGTATAAAGTTAAAACATTTATTTTGAGAAGAATGACAGAATTACCTAGGTCAGATGAGGACGGTACCTGCACACGAGGTGGGGATGGCTCCAACAAGGTTCCTCGTGTGACGGATTTGTTCGGCAACCGAGATGAAGCTCCGTCGCGGTGGCTTGAACGGCGGGGGATCTGAAGCAAGTGTAGATGACCGGGACGATCATGGGCTGCGAGCTCGCTCGTCATGCACGTCGTGGCAAATGCCGGACGCATCAATCGGGTGGGACGACGCACCTGCGTGGTGAGTCTCACGAGGATAGGGGAGTTTGGTTCATGGCGGAGAGAACAAGGTCGGGGACGAAATTGGCGAGCTTGGGAGCAGTCAATGCGGACGAGTGGGTTTGGGCAGGTGAGGTTAATGTGGGAGTAGTTATGGGTGAAAAATCAAGCTATTTTTTCTTGGAAACCAGTCAAAGGATTTCGGATGCAATACGACCATGAGATGAAAGAAGCATCCACGATGTGCGACCAGTATGACAAACGTGTGCTATCAGACGCCTGCTAGGAAGCGTTTCCACGGGTTAATGCGGGAGTAGTTATGGGTGAAAAATCAAGCTGTTTTTTGGAAAACTAACCAAAGGCCACACATCCCTCGAAAGGCTTTAGACTTTTTTTTTTGAACTTTCGAAAGGCTTTAGACTTCGTCGAACTAAAATCGAGTACATGAGATACGGTTTTAGTACTACTAGACACGAGCAGGAGGAGGTTAACTTGATGGGGCAGCTGGTACCTTAGAAGTACCCTTTTCAATATTTGGGATCAATACTATAGAAATATGGGGATATCGATGAAGATGTGAACCATCGAATCAAAGTCGGATGGATGAAGTGGCGTCAAGCTTCTCACATTCTCTATGAGAAGACAGTGCCATAAAAGCTATAAAAGCAAGTTTATAGGGCGACGATTCGACAGTAATGTTGTATGGCGCTAAGTGTTGACCGACTAAAATGCGACATATGCAACAATTAGGTGTGGCGGAGATGCGCGTGTTGAGATGAATATTTGACCATATTAGAAAGGACCGTGTTTAGAATGATAATATACGATATAGAGTTGGGGTAACACCGATTAAAAAAAAGTTTATTCAACATCGTCTGAGATGATTTGTGCATATTTAGCGCAGGCTTCCAAAAGCTCTGGTGCATAGGGACGGCTAAAACGTGCTAATAATATCAAAATAAGTCGGGTAGACCAAATTTAACATGAAGTAGTATCTGAATGACTGGACTATCACAAAATAGCTAGTATGCGTGAAAGTTTACTATCCATGTGTTAGAAAAGGTTTCACAGGCTACCTCAATTTGTTTGGGGCTAAAAAGTTTGTTGTTGTTGTAATCAAAGGATTTGGGATGCAATCTGGGCCATGAGATGAAAGAGGCACCCAACAGTCTGGCAAACGTCTGCTATCAGACAGTGTGCTACAGGTTTGATTGGCTGCTTTGATTGTATTATATTCACCTAAGGCCTTGTTTGTTTGATTGAATTCAAATCATATGTGGACTCGCTTAACCAGCAAATTTGATTGGATTCAATGGCTGTGAATCATCTTTGTCACTGCAGTTGTTTCTATACCTTGATTCATAAATTTTAGCAAGGATACCGATTTGTTGAGAAAATGGTTTGTTGCTTTTGATACGAATGGTATTTCTGTTGAGTCTGATGACATTTTACTTAAGGCAGCAATTCCATTTTGACAATGCCAAACGCAAATCAGCACTAAACATTCGGAAGGTATGGAAGAAACGGTGTGATCTATGAAAACACTACCAAATCTCATCGATAAATAGTGATCCATGTATAAACATCCAACCCTGCACACACACCAGGGCAACAAACGAAAATTGACAGAGATTAACTTAGGGCAATAGGCACTTAGAATCACGAAGCAAAGAACCTAATCATACAAAACCCAGTCCTCATACTACAAAAGTCTAAAAAACATCTTGGTTCGCTGGTGTGTCTCTCCACCCTTGTAAAAAGATTTAAAGACGATCATAGGGAAGCATATAATTACTGGTCGCTGATGGTCACTTCGACCTCAACGCCGGGCTCGATGGTGATCGAGGTGATCTGCTTGACGACGTCCGGGGAGCTGACAAGGTCAATCACCCTCTTGTGCACCCGCATCTCAAACCGATCCCAGGTGTTGGTACCTGATTACACAAGCATGGCAACATTGTTATACTCTGCTTACTTTGAAATCATCATAAGAAACTACAGCACTATCAGACTAACAGACAACTGATTTGTGATTGGCTGAGCATCAGGTTTAAAAAGCTCGATTTTGAAACATCAAGTGTGTCAGAATAATCATATCAATCATCATTTGCTGAGCCCATCTACTAAGTGCAACAACTTCCTACTGGTAGCATAAGCTAAAATACTCGTTACAAATGTGCAAGCATATATAGAGGAATACACTTGAACACATCACTTGCATTACCTACTGGAAGGAACAAGTGCATAGAAGGAAACAAACATTAGACAGGCTAGCCATCAGTCTTAAAAAGCTCGATTTTGTATTCCTCAAAGAGAATCTCAGGAATATGTTGTTTTAGCATCATCTGACAAGCCCATCATAAAACACCATCGAAAAAATTAACATCACACATGAAAAACTGCCATGGATAGGACCACTGCTAGATTCAGTGTGCTGTGGATTTCAATTGACAAGCTGATGACCCCTATGCTGGACGACCAAACAACCAGCACCAATACTCACTCCAAGTTACTAGCACTAGCAAAACCAAGCACCAGTTTTAAAAAGCTCGGTTTAAGATACTTCAATGATGGGTGACATCTCAGTAGCATCTCCTTGTAACATCATATGCTTAGCTGACAAACTCCATTGTGTACCACCATAACAGAACCACCTCAAGCATCTCTACAACAATATATATACAGTGATGGCATGCCTAGCATCAGTTTTAAAAAGCTCGATTTTAGATACATCAAAGACCAAAAAGGTCTCAGTCGTCTAAATGTTTCACATCCTCTGCTCAGCACACCACCATCATAACAGCAATTCATGCGTACGCAGCCACATCCTTACTCACACCACCCACGAAATACCATGAGCATGGCAGGGCACGATACGACGCAGAGCATGCAGGCAAAAAATGGGATCGAGCAGAGAGGAGGCACGAGGGGTAGGTGGCTACCTTCTCCACAGGGTGACTTCCTGGTGGTGATGTTGAGCACCTTGGTGGGCATCCTGACAGGGCCCTTGACCTTGAGCTGCTTCTCCTTGGCGCCCTTCACCAGATCGGAGCACACTGCAAGGAAACAAGCAGCCACGCAACGCGAACGACGAACACGCGTCAGATCGGCGACGTGCAAAGCAGGAACGAACGGGGGGGAGGGATCACCGGGCACGGGCACCCACCCTTCTCGAGGTTCTTGACGGACTTGGAGGAGAGGGTGATGCGGATCCGGTGCTGCACCTCCTGAGTGCCCTCGAACCCGAGCTTGCCCGACTTCATGGGCGGGGCGTAGGCCAGCTCCGTCGCCATGGCTGGTGGTGGGGAGGAGGGGAGGGGAGAGGAGGAGGCGCTGCGAGCTAGGGCTGAGGAGGGCGCAGAGGAGGAGGCGGCGGCGGCGGCGCTGGGGCTGGAGGCTGTTAGGGTTTGGAGATGGTGCCGCTTTACGTAGAGGAGGCTCGCTCCAAGAGATGTCAAGCATGGGAGGCATGGGCTGAGCCTGAAACCTTACCGGGCTTTCTTTCGTTTGTAGCGCCTTGGAATGGGTCGGGCCACCCGGTAGAGGAGGCTCGCTTACTGGGCTGGGATTTCCAGACTTGCTACACGAAAAGGTGGTTGGGCCATACTGGTTCGGGTTCAGGTTTTATGCCCAGCGCGAGTGTTGCGTGAGTGAGTGTGTCGTGTCATCTTAATAAAACGCAGCAATTTCAACTAGGTCAGTGCTCTACGCCGGCGCGTCGACCGAACTTTCGGCCGGCCGCACGCAGGTCACCCGATCCGTCAGATTGGATCTAGTTTGATCGTCAGATCTGTTCATACAGCAAAAAAATTCAATGTAACAAATTTTGGTCACGATATAGCAATTTTTAATAACGGATGCATCAAAAATATGGTTATAGCAAAAAAATATCAATGTGGTCATAGTAAAAAAACAACGTTGATGATGTATGGTAACAAAACAATCCGGTGAACTCGGGTTACAACTCTGATAAACATGTATGCAGATTTTTTTAGTGAACCATTGTAGCAAAAAATGATACCGGTTGTAGCAAAAATTAACACCAGTTGTAACAAAAAAATTGACGAACTCGGATTGCAACTAAACGTGGATGCAGTTTTTTTAGTGAACAAATATGTAGCAAAAAATCATCAACGATTGTAGCAAAAATTCTATCGGTAGTAGCAAAAAAAAGATAACAGTTGCAGCAAAAAAAGACGTCTCGTAGCAAAAAAAAGAAGGGGGTCCACGCACGACGTGCGCAGGACGGAGGGTCCACGCACGACACGCGCAGGACCGGGCGAAGCATTCGGCCGGCGCGCCGTGAGGAAACGTTCCCCTTCCAACTAATATAAAAGGAAAAAACAATCAGAGTGGCAACAGGACAATCGCCTAATTCGGGGACAAATATTGTTTATGGATGCAACGTTTACCAACATAACAACAACCTGATCATCATCATACACAGGCTTTGCACAAGCAGTACAAAGTCCACGGCGGTGGCAGAATATACCAGGGCTACATGATGAAACCACGGCTGACGGCTCTTTCAGATATTACAACACAGGAGAGCCTTGTAGTACAGTGCATTGTTCATCCCAAGTTTTCGCTCAGCGGGAGGCGGTACTGGAAGGGAGGCGGTACTGGAACTGCAGTGCTCCGGTGAGGTCTCTTCTACCTCTGGAACGGTATCGGTGCACGTCCAGGCCATGTTTCGATCTTCTCGAAGTACTTGACGGGGACGACACCGTCGAAACCCTCCGTCAGTATCACCTTGTTGTCTGAGATGTATAGCTTCATCCCATCTGAGAAACGAATTCAAAAATCAAATGTTACCTATAGTCTAGAGGGTAGCGACTGGAGAACCCTCATCATTTTTGCTGCTATTTACATGTGGCTGACATACCTTGCAGTGCCTTTCTGACATCCAAATATATCAAGATGTTTGCGCTCCGCCGCATACCTGAGAAATAAAAAACGTTAGTTCATAAAAGGTCAGAGGCGGATGAAATATTAGACCACAAGCTGGAAACAAATAGCGATCGGTATGAGTTGATGATGGACCTAAATAATGGAGAACAGAAATAAGTGGGAGCACAACAGATTTACATTGGAAAGATAAGTATGGATAATTTTCAGCATGATTTTACTTGGAAGAATGGCTTCAGTTCTTCCACTTGTTTCCATAAGAATAAACTCAATAATAGTAATGTTTGGAATGGAAAATCATACCACTAATAACTCCCCCATCTGATGGTAAACCACTTGAGAAATGTACATGTAGCCTTGCCATGCGTTTAAGCCCATATTTTAATATTGAATCAAGATTGTTCCTGTAAGTTCCATGGACACAAACTGTGGATAGAAAGAATTAGCACAAACGCCAGCCATTCAAGCGAGGATACAACACGAGTTTCAAAATCAAATACCCGAGACTTCATCAGCCAATAGAATTGGCATCAACAAGCTTTCTGATGCAATGGTCTGCAAGAGGTTTACAGGATTATTATGAAAGCGAACTTGATTAACTAACCCCACTAAGCTGATTACTTGAAAATGCAATTCACTTGATGATACAATGAGGCTAGCAGACCACGTGCCACAACGCACCCCAAAACGATAACAGAAAGGCACACTGCTCCCCGGGATATGCCAAATAAGAATGAAGATACATTGGAATCACACATCTTCTGATTATAAATTAGGCTATGAGCCATATGACCTCAACAACTGTGATGGAACATGTAACAAAGAAGACAAGTCGCTAAAAAGACAAGTTGATTATGTTCTCCGACTTAAGATCAGATATAATTTCTTTCAAAACATACCCACAGGTTACAAAGCTACAAATCCTGTAATAGCTAGGCATCAGAGAGGAGAGGAGTGTCTTAAATCTTAATTTACTAACATGGAAGCTCTACTGTAGTGCTACATAAGAGTATACACCATAGCTGTATATCGCATCGAAGAAGCCACACCAGGATACTGTGAAAACATGAACATCTCGAGCTAAAGCACGCAATGTCCCATATGGAATTTATTCAAAAAGTAGTCTGATATGAAAATCCTAAAGAGGGTGCATGCCACTATTAGGGCTCCTTTTATATGTATAATTCTCTCAGAAGTTACAGAAAAACAATGGTTACAAGGCAGATGAGCATGAACATGATAATCACATAGTACTTGTAGAAAAAAGAATACATCAGTGCAGGGGGGTTTAGGCAGAGAACATAGAGTTTAGGCAGAGAACATACTGTTACAGTGTGCCCCTGGTTAGCCCGAATCAGCAGCTCGCCACCCTCCTCCAACAGACTAAACCTCTGTTTGTTGTCTCGCCTGACCGCCTACATGTGAAATTGCAGAATTTTACTCAAAGCGGCTTACAACTAACAACAAGTTCCAGTGTAAGTGTGTAACCCGATTAATTTTACAACTTACAGAGATTTCCCAATTTAAGTTCAAGGTGCAAGCTAACAAGATTAAAACATGTAGCAGACACAAGTACACCTGACCAGGGTGCTTAGAAACATCATCTACTGTTAAGCAGGAAGAGGAGGCGTGAGCAAATATTACCTCCCTGATTTCATCCACCGTGTGGGAGTTGAGCGGAACCTTGGCGGATGTCTGCAGGTTGAGGGGGAGCAGGTCGCGCACCCGCACGTAGCCGTCACTCCTCATGTCCAGCCTCAGCTCTGGCGCCATGTGCCGCAAGACCCTCGCCCTGAGAAGAGAAGCACGGAAGCACCAGTGAGTACCTGGCTAGCGTCGACGCGATTGTGGAGAGGGGAGCCGAAGCTTTGTGCTGATGTATTACAGGAGGCGGCCGAGGGCATCGATGCGGTTTCCACTGTCGCCATCGCCACCACGTCCACCCGGTCGCCTGGCGCCGCCACGGCCGCCGCGCAGCTGGTGCGTGCAGGCAAAAGCGGCCGCATTAGAGCGGTAGCCGGAGGAGGAGGAAGGGTTCATGGTGAGAGGTACGCGGAGGGTTGAGGGGAAGAAGAGGTGAAGGAGGAGGACGACCCCTGCTGACGCAAGCGGGTGTGCTGGGCCGGGTTGCTGCCTGAGCTTGCACTATGGTAGCCTGGAAGATTAAAGAAATGGAATGTTGTCAATTACAAACATTCAAATTCCATGTATACTTTCAAAAGCTAAAAAGAAAAGGTTATAAATTGATGTTCACATCACAATTCTCCATTTTATTTGTTAGTCGTGTCAACTGAATCTTAACTTGAAACTTGTGACATAGTAAACACACTATGTGAATCTACTTGAATTTCTTTTTCAGATTTTTTACGCCGTTATGGCTGCAGGCAGCGGCGAATCTACCGGGGGGGCTTCAACAGGCTGAAGCCCCCCCCCCCCCCTCCAGCTTTGCAAACAACAAACAACAACAACAACAAAGCCTTTAGTCCCAAACAAGTTGGGGTAGGCTAGAGGTGAAACCCATAAGATCTCGCGACCAACTCATGGTTCTGGCACATGGATAGCAAGCTTCCACGCACCCCTGTCCATGGCTAGTTCTTTGGTGATGCTCCAGTCCTTCAGATCTCTCTTTACGGACTCTTCCCATGTCAAGTTCGGTCTACCCCGGCCTCTTTTGACATTATCAGCATGCTTAAGCCGTCCGTTGTCCACTGGGGCTTCTAGAGGCCTGCGCTAAACATGCCCAAACCATCTCAGACGATGTTGGACAAGCTTCTCCTCAATTGGCGCTACCCCAACTCTATCTTGTATATCATCATTCCGGATGCGGTCCTTCCTTGTGTGGCTACACATCCATCTCAACATGCGCATCTCCGCCACACCTAACTGTTGCACATGTCGCCTTTTAGTTGGCCAACACTCAGCGCCATACAACATTGCGGGTCGAACTGTCGCCCTATAGAACTTGCCTTTTAGTTTTTGTGGCACCCTCTTGTCACAAAGAATGCCAGAAGCTTGGCGCCACTTCATCCATCCGGCTTTAATTCGATGGTTCACATCTTCATCGATATCCCCATCCTTTTGCAACATTGACCCCAAATATCGAAAGGTGTCCTTCTGAGGCACCACTTGCCCATCAAGGCTAACATCATCCTCCTCCTCGTTCCTAGTAGTACTGAAAGCACACCTCATGTACTCGGTTTTAGTCCTACTAAGTCTAAAACCTTTCGATTCCAAGGTTTGCCTCCATAACTCCAACTTCCTGTTGACCCCCATCCGGCTCTCATCGACTAGCACCACATCGTCCGCAAAGAGCATACACCATGGGATATCTCCTTGTATATCCCTTGTGACCTCATCCATCACCAAGGCAAAAAGATAAGGGCTCAAAGCTGACCCTTGATGCAGTCCTATCTTAATTGGGAAGTCGTCAGTGTCGCCATCACTTGTTCGAACACTTGTCACAACATTATCATACATGTCCTTGACGAGGGTAATGTACTTTGTTGGGACTTTGTGTTTCTCCAAGGCCCACTACATAACATTCTGCGGAATCTTATCATAGGCCTTCTCCAAGTCAATGAACACCATATGCAGGTCCTTCTTTTGCTCCCTATATCTCTCCATAAGTTGTCGTACCAAGAAAATGGCTTCCATGGTCGATCTCCCAGGCATGAAACCAAACTGATTTTTGGTCACACTTGTCATTCTTCTTACACGGTGCTCAATGACTCTCTCCCATAGCTTCATTGTATGGCTCGTCAGCTTAATTCCACGGTAATTAGTACAACTCTGAACATTCCCCTTGTTCTTGAAGATTGGTACTAATATACTCCGTCTTCATTCTTCTAGCATCTTGTTTGCCCGAAAAATGAGGTTGAAAAGTTTGGTTAGCCATACTATCGCTATGTCCCCGAGGGCTCTCCACACCTCAATGGGGATACAATCAGGGCCCATCGCCTTGCCTCCTTTCATCCTCTTTAAAGCCTCCTTGACCTTCGACTCCTGTATTCGCCTCACAAAACGCCTGCTAGTATCATCAAAGGAGTCATCCAGATCAATGGTAGAGCTCTCACTCTCCCCATTGAACAACTTGTCAAAGTACTCCCGCCATCTATGCTTAATCTCCTCGTTCTTCACTAGGAGTTGATCTGCTCCGTCCTTGATGCACTTGATTTGGTCAACATCCCTCGTCTTCCTCTCTCGGCTCTTGGCCATCTTTAGATGGCCCTTTCGCCTTCCTTCGTGTCTAACCTTTGGTAGAGGTCCTCATATGCCCGACCCCTTGCTTCACTCATAGCTCGCTTTGCGGCCTTCTTTACCATTTGGTACTTCTCTATGTTGTCTGCACTCCTATCCAGATATAGGCGTCTGAAACAATCTTTCTTCTCCTTGATTGCCTTCTAGACAACATCATTCCACCACCAAGTATCTTTAGCTTCTCTTCTACTTCCCCTGGACACTCCAAACTCCTCTGAGGCCACCTTACGAATGCAAGTCGCCATCTTCATCCACGTGTTGTCTGCATCACCTCCTTCCTCCCAAAGGCCCTCCTTAATGACCCTCTCCTTGAACACCTGAGCTACCTCCCCCTTGAGCTTCCACCACTTCGTTCTAGCGACTTTGGCACGCTTGTCCCGCTGGACACGAATCCGAAAGCGGAGGTCAGCAACCACAAGCTTATGCTGGGGGACAACACTCTCTCCAGGTATCACCTTACAGTCTAGGCATGCATGCCTGTCTTCTCTTCTCAAGAGGATGAAATCAATCTGGCTAGAGTGCTGCCCACTACTGTAAGTCACTAGATGTGATTCTCTCTTCTTAAAGAGGGTGTTAGCTACAATCATGTCATAGGCTAACGCAAAGCTTAAGACATCTTCTCCTTCTTGATTCCTGATGCCATAGCCAAATCCCCCATGCACCCCTTCAAAACATGTGTTAGATGTGTCCACGTGGCCATTGAGGTCTCCTCCTATGAAGAGCCTCTCGCCAATCGGTACGCTCCTAACCAAGTCATCCAAGCCTTCCCAGAACTCCCTCTTGGTGTTCTCATTGTGGCCTACTTGTGGGGCATATGCGCTGATAATGTTGAGGACTAAGTCCCCAACTACCAACTTGACCAGGATAATCCGGTCCCCACGTCTCTTGACGTCTACCACTCCATCCTTGAGGCTCTTGCTGATCAAGATGCCTATTCCATTTCTGTTTGCAACCGTCCCCGTGTACCACGGCTTGAAGCCGGTACCCTCCACCTCCTTCGCCTTCTGTCCCCTCCATTTGGTCTCTTGGATGCAAAGGATACCAACGCCTCTCCTCACCGCTGTATCAACTACCTCCCGAAGCTTACCTATCAGAGACCCTACGTTCCAGCTACCTAATCGAATCCTCCTAGGCTCGGCTAGCTTCCTTACCCTTCGCACTCGTCGAGTCAAATGCGAAGACCCTCGCTCATTTTCCACTACACCTGGGCGCCGATGTAGCGCGCCACTAAGGATGCGACGACCCGATCCTCGCTCAATTGCGACCGTATCCAGATCACGATACGGCGCGCCACCTGGGGGGTTACGGCCCGGCCCTTGCCCATTTTCCACCACACCCGGGTTCCGATGTGGCGCGTCGCTGAGAGGGTTACGCCCCTCCAGCTTTGCAAAATATTTTTTTACTACTAGTGTAAAGGCCCAACCCAGCCACTTGTAAGGCCAGCCCAACATATATTCACATGAAATAGACAGTCCAGCCCACCCTCAAGTTCCTTTGTAGATTCGCCACTGGCTGCAGGCACGTGGCTTCGAAATACAGAGGGCAAGATAGCTTTTCAGAGACTAGTAATACGAAAAAGAAAGCCAGGCTAAACTGCCGTAGGCCTAGTTATTACCTTAACAAGTAGTCATATGCTAGTAACAAGTAAAGCACAGATGCAACCCTAGATATCAATCTTGTAAGAGCATCTCCAACAGCATGTGTAAATTTGGATGTATATATATTCGTATAGACAATAGTCTAAAAAGATTCTTTTGTATACACATCCAGTTTTGCAGTAGAATGTCTATATACAGAACGTATATATTCTTTCTTCTGTATTTTAATATTATTTTGTAACTACCAATTCAGCTATCACTAATTCAGTGATTTATTATTGCGGCGTCAACGGATGCTTTACAAACAACTATATTTCACTACTACCAGCAGAGTATCTAAACAAACCTCATCTCACTAAATTCTTCAGTTCAGTAGTTTGGATGCAGCTGGATGGCCACATATATTCAGTTAACTGAACCTGCACGGCCACATATATTCAGTTAACTGCAGCTGGACGGTCATTCCCTTGCTCCCGCTCCCCTTGCACGCCCGTGCGCCACTACCACAGCGCCAGGGTCCCATGGATCTAGCAGCCCGCAGCGACTCCTGATGGATACCCTGCGCGGCGACCTTGACACGGAGGCGGGAGGTGGCGCTCGTGCGTGGTGGCAGTTACTTGATCCATCTGTCCTCTACGCGCGGCGGCCGTCCCCTGAGCGTGGTAGCGGCGTCCCTCCCTCGAGCGGGCGCGGCGGCCGTCCCCTGAGCGTGGTAGCGGCGTCCCTCCCTCGAGCGGGCGCGGCGGCCGTCCCCTGAGCGCGGAGGCGGCGACCCTCCCCCGGGCGCGAAATCCCTCCCATGAGCGTGGCGGCGGCTGGATCGAGCCCGACAGCGGCGAGATCCACTCCCCCCCTCTCTCCGAGAATCAAAGGTACATACCTTGCTCCGATGGGGTTGTGCAGCATGACGGCGTCCTGACGATCAGTTGGCGGAGCTTCACGGGGGCGAACCTGGGCAGTCGCCACCCCCCCCCCCCCCCAGCAAAAATGAAACTTTTTTAGTAATACCTCGTAATAGAACATTAGAACTGCAGCCCATAACTAATAAGGCCCATTTATCTATCTACTAAAAAATGCTAATGAGGCAAGCAGCCAGCAGCGACCGACCAGCTCCGTTCTTCTCGATCTAAAAAAAGCTATGTTCTTCTCGTCTTGCCTCTTGCGCAAACATGGCGTTGGCTAACGGCGACCGGCTGGGGCTGGCGCTAGGGAAGATGCGTCCGGGCGTGGGGCACGGCAAGCCGGCCGCCATGCGCGTCCGTTCTCCCGAGGCCAAGAGGCCTCAACGCCTCGACACGGCCCCGCTCGGCATCAAGGCAAGGCCGGTGCTCCACGAGGTGAGCCAGTGAGTAGCAGTCTACTCACCCTCTCCAGTAGGTAATTTTAATCAGTTTGATTAGAAGAAGTTTCCTGCTGCATCTTAATTGGTAAGGGGAAGTTCTAATTAGGTCAGATATTTTGGACTAAACAAGTTTGTTGATTACAGCCTAAAGAACCCAAGCTAGGGATGGTTAAGGGGAATACTAATATATAACTGTCATTTTATACAAAAGAAATAGAGGTGAATGTGAAGCTAATGAACCAACATTGACCGAATGGTCGGCCTCCTCTCTTGTTGCTCGAGTTTGAACATCAAAGTCATAAAGAACAATGGTATCAAACTCAGACAATTAAAATCTTATTCCAAAGGATTGAATTCTTGGAAAGGCATCCAACATTGTGTCCACATATTTGACAATACTCACCTAATCAAAATGATGATATGCGGCGAGCAGACTCGAAGCTATGTCTTATGTAGATCCTTTTGAAAAATTGCAAATTGTATGATACGCAAGATAGACACTTCACATATAATTGATCCAATCCTTGCAATTTGGGGCAGTCCGACGATTTGGTATGAAAAATGGTTGTAGCTTCGCCCCTCCTAAGATTTCTTTGAAGCTCCGCCACTGCTGACGATGGTGGCGCCCCTCTTCCTTGTCTTTGGCGGGAGGGAGAAATCTGGCTAGCGGTTGAGCTTTGGACAATGCCTTCACATCGTCCAGCCCTGGACGTCGTCGAGGCTGATTTGGACGATGTGTATAGACGAGCTGTTGGACGCCATTTTTAAGGTCTCGTCGTGCAAAATGGATATACACGTCCATTTAGACGTGCTGTTGGAGACGCGGGGCGTCAGCCTGAGGCGCTCGACTGAAGGGGGGCCATGGGAAACTAATGAACAACTCTAGATTCAGAAGTAGGAAGCGGCAGTGCGGAAGCTCGATGGACGCACTTCACTGGCTCTTCCGGCGCCTAGGAGAACGAGGCGGCGGCGGAGGAGGAGGCGGGCCCGCGTGGCGGAGGGGCACGCGCGCGGCATCCGAGGGGACGGCGTGGGATGTGCAGGAGGAGGGCGCGCGCGGCAGAGGAGCAGCAGCGTGCAGGCGGGTCAGCGCGGCGGCGTCGGCGGCGGGGCGAGAGGGCGGGTGGGATGCGATGCGAGAGACGGACCGAGGGGAACAAATCCTACTACGACTGTGCGAGCCGGAGCGGCGATTTTTTTTCTTCTCTTTTTCTATAAACCAGGAAAATGTCCGTACATTGCAACGGGTGAAAAATACCACATCCTACACCAACAAATATAGTTTAAAACCCCTTCCTCGTTGGTCCACGTCCTAACTGATGTATCCAAATATGGTCGATTTCAATGAGACTGTCCATCATACCCTATTCACTTTTGACTTTGTAATGTTGTGAACTTGTTTCGGGGAGAACGAGTCCTTCATGTGCCAACGCATGCCTCTTTAGGGTCCGGTAATCAGCCTCATGCGTATCATGGCGGTGACAAAGTTGCTCTTTTGCTTTTTGCCTCTTTGTGAATTTATCATCATGTCAGATTCATCATGCGAAGGCACAACCTTGAGGTGTAAAGGAATAAGTCGATGGCAGGGGCATGCACACCATTGAGGTGTAAGGTAATAAGTCGATGGTGGGAGTGTGCACACCGTTAAGGTGTAAGGTAATAAGTCGGTGGCGGGAGCACGAACCTCGGAGTAACGGGAATCAGGGCAGAGGCACCACAAATTTGAAAATAAAAAAATGTAAAACACATTTGTGAAGGTGGTTGACGTCGTCATCCTGCGATGAGAGGGGGGGTACCATGATGACATGAGACATGTATCTTTCTTGAAGCAGCCGATGACTGACCTCATAGACCTTGTGTCGTGTATGTTCGAGGTAGCGTGCGACAAACAACAATGTCATGCACCTATTGTTGACCTCGACCAGCCGCACAGTGCATTGATGCCGACGCAGCTGCCAACATGGTGTCCTTCACTCACTCGAAAGCACCTGCGTTGGAGGCATCAGTGATGGGAATTTCAATGAGACACTAGTAGAAAGCAGACCTTTCGTCCGCCTCATTAGTCGCGGTTGGCTTTTGAACCGGCACTAATGTGATCATTAGTGTCGGTTCGTGACGGGGATCAATAGTGCCGGTTCGTTACGGACCTTTAGTCCCGGTTCGTGCCACGAACCGACACTAAAGGTGTGGTGGTAGGCTGGCGTCAGCCTGGGGCCCCATGGGAACCTTTAGTCCCGGTTGGTGGCTCCAACTGTGACTATAGGCTAACCTTTAGTCGCGGTTGGAGCCGCCAACCGGGACTAAAGGTCCCCCTATATTGAAACCCTTCGGCGCCAGCCCGAGCAGAGTCCTCTGTTCTTCCCATTTCCTCTCCTCTCTGTTCTTCCTCTCTTTCTCGAGCTCATCCTCCATTTTTGCCAAAATTTGTCAAGATTTGGAGGCATCCCATCTATCCAAGTGTTCACAAAGGTTAGCAACTTTGTCCTTTCATCTCTCATTGCTAGATTAGCTCTTGCAATGCTCTATAAGTATAGTAATTTGTGATTTTTAGTTTGTATGTGGTAGTTTATTTGATTTATGCAATTTGAGCTCAAATTAACTTCTTACTTTGCATTTGTAGGTGTGGTTTACTTAGTGCCTTCCCGTCCCCGTCCTAACCACCATCGATCGCCCACACCGTCCCGTCGCCGGCACCACCTTGGTGAACCTCCTGTTCTTATCCTTTTTATAATAAAAAAACCATGTTTGTAAGATTTAGTTAGTTACTTGTATAGTTTTCTTACCTATATGGTTGTTTGTTATACATAGTGGCATGGTTTTGAAATCTGTCTCCGTCGGTCCTCATCCGGTTTATGATGCGGATATGGTATATACTCTCTTTTATAACTCTTTGTTGCATTTTGTGTTCATGACAATTATGCCAATCAAGTTGACATAGATGTTTTTATCTAGGAAGTATGTGAACCGGAGATTCCAACTGACATAGATATTCTTGTCAAGAAGTTAAATTTAGTTGAAAAAGAAAACGAGTATTTGAAAGAAAAATTGAAAAGAGTTGAAGAAAAGAAGATGAAACTGGAGTTGTATGTTGTCAATGTCGTCGATGATCACAAGATCAAGATGGGTGCAATGCGCTTGAAGATTAGAAAATTTAAAAGATATGCCATTGATAGTGAGGCTTGGTATCACTATGCTGTTGGATCAATTGTTACCTTAGTTGCGATGTTGATCGCATTTGTTGTTGCATTTAAATGCTTTAGCTAGAGAGGTTGTATGTTGTTTTATGAGAACAAGTGTGTATGAACTTTATGTAGGAACTTGTATTAATTTGGTCTTTTCGGTGTTGTGTAATGAAGATGAGCCGGCAATGGATGTACGAGGATCGATGCTCTCCCCAGTTCATTAATGGCATGCATACTTTTCTGGTTGCGGCTGAGCCAAACAAGCGGCCGGATGGTTTTATGTATTGTCCATGTGCTGGCTGTAAGAATGATCGAAATTACTCTAACTCAAGAACCATTCACGTCCACCTGTTTGAATCCGGTTCCTTGTCCGGCTATAACCGTTGGACCAAGCATGGAGAAAGAGGGGTCCTACTGGAAGAGAATGAAGAAGAAGAGGCTGACGATAGCTATACTGGCCATGGGTTCCATGAATACGATGGTACAACAATGAGGGAAGAAGCTGAGCCGACAATGCGAGAAGGAGCTGAAGAAGAGGCATCAGATGAGCCCGCTGATGATCTTGGTCGGGCCATTGCTGATGCAAAGAGAAATTGCGCAAGTGAAAAGGAGAAGCTGAAGTTGCAGCACATGTTAGAGGATCACAAAAAAGGATTGTACCCAAATTGCGAAGATGACAATAAAAAGTTGGGTACCACACTGGAATTGCTGCAATGGAAGGCAGAGAATGGTGTATCTGACAAGGCATTTCAAAAGTTGTTGATAATGTTAAAGAAGAAGCTACCAAAGGACAACGAATTGCCAGAGAGTACGTACGAAGCAAAGAAGGTTGTCTGCCCTCTAGGATTAGAGGTCGAGAAGATACATGCATGCCCTAATGAATGCATCCTCTACCGCGGTGAGTACAAGGATTTGAATGCATGCTCGGTATGCTGTGCATTGCGCTATAAGATCGGCCACGATGACCCTGGTGATGTTGAGGCGAGCACCCCAGGAAGAAGATTCCTGCCAAGGTGATGTGGTATGCTCCTATAATACCATGGTTGAAACGTTTGTTCCAAAAAAAAGAGCATGCCAAGTTGATGCAATGGCACAACGAAGACCATAAGAAAGACGGGAAATTGAGAGTGCCCATTGACGGGTTGTAGTGGAGAAAAATCGAGAGTAAGTGGAAGGACTTTGCAAAGGATGCAAGGAACGTATGGTTTGGTTTAAGTGTAGATGGCATTAATCCTTTTGGGGAGCAGAACAACAATCATAGCACATGGCATGTGACTCTATGTATCTATAACCTTCCTCCTTGGTTGTGCATGAAGCGGAAGTTCATTATGATGCCATTGCTCATACAAGGCCCCAAGCAACCCGGCAATGACATTGATGTGTACCTAAGGCCATTGGTTGAAGAACTTTTACAGCTGTGGAATGGAAAAGGTGTACGTGCGTGGGATGCGATCAGGAGGAATTTGACCTACATGTGTTGTTGTTTGTAACCATCAATGATTGGCCTGCTCTCAGTAACCTTTCAGGACAGACAAATAAGGAATACCATGCATGCACACACTGTTTAGATGATACCGATGGTATATATATGGATAAATGTAAGAAGAATGCATATCTGGGGCATCGTCGATTTCTTCAGAGCAGGCATCCAGTAAGAAAGAAAGGCAAGCATTTCAAAGGTGAGGCAGATCACCGGAATAAGCCTCGCCACCGTACGGGTGATGAAATACTTGATATGGTCAAGGATTTCAAAGTAATCTTTGGCAAGGGTCCTGGTGCACAATCTGTTCCGAATGACGCTGACAAATGCGCACCCATGTGGAAGAAGAAATCTATATTTTGGGACCTACTGTATTGGAAATACCTCGAGGTCCGCTCTGCAATGGATGTGATGCATGTGACAAAGAATCTTTGCATGAACTTGCTAGGCTTCTTGGGCGTTTTTGGGAAGACAAAAGATACGCCGGAGGCACGGGAGGACCAGCAACGTATGCACGGAAAAGACGGCATGGATCAAAAGCAGTTTCGGCATCATGCCAGCTACGCTCTTACCAAAGAAGAGAAGGAAATCTTCTTCGAATGCCTGCTCAGTATGAAGGTCCCGTCTGGCTTCTCATCGAATATAAAGGGAATAATAAATATGGCAGAGAAAAAGTTCCAGAACCTAAAGTCTCATGACTGCCACGTGATTATGACACAACTGCTTCCGGTTGCATTGAGGGGCTTCTACTGGAAAACATTCGATTAGCCATTGTGAAGCTATGTGCATTCCTGAATGCAATCTCTCAGAAGGTAATCGATCCAGAAATCCTACCAAGGTTAGAGAATGATTTGGTGCAATGTCTTGTCAGTTTCCAGTTGGTGTTCCCACCATCCTTCTTCAATATCATGACGCATGTCCTAGTTCACCTAGTCGAGAAGATTGCCATTCTGGGTCCTGTATTTCTACACAATATTTCCCCTTTGAGAGGTTCATGGGAGTCTTAAAGAAATATGTTCATAATCGTACTAGGCCAGAAGGAAGCATCTCCAATGGCCATGAAACAGAGGAGGTCATTGAGTTTTGTGTTGAATTTATTCCTAACATTAAGCCGATAGGTGTTCCTGAATCGCGACATGAGGGCAGACTGGGTGGAAAAGGCACGCTAGGAAAGAATTCACTAATATGCCGGGACGGGCATTCTTTGGCGCAAGCACACTACAACGTTCTACAAAGTTCCGCCTTGGTGGCTCCATATATCGAGCAACACAAGAATATTCTACGCTCGAAACACTCGGAGAAGTCTGATGACTGGATTACACATGAACAAATGGTGACTTTTGCCGATTGGTTGCAGACACGTCTCATGCATGACGACACTATTGAAGATGACATGTACTTGCTATCCAAGTTACCATCTTCGACTATATTGACTTTCAAAGGGTACGAGATAAATGAGAATACATTTTACACGATCGCCCAAGATAAAAAGAGCGCCAACCAAAACAGTGGTGTCCGCTTTGATGCAGCAAACAACAATGGGCCAAAGGACACATACTATGGTTACATAGAGGAGATATGGAAACTTGACTATGTACTTGATTTGAAGGTCTCTTTGTTTAGGTGCAAATGGGTCAATCTGACAGGAGGCGGGGTAAAGGAAGACCCGCAATACGGAATGACAACAGTGGATCTCAACAATCTTGGGTACGCAGACGAACCATTCGTCCTAGCCAATGATGTGACGTAGGTTTTCTATGTGAAGGACATGTCTACCAAACCGAGGAAAAGAAAAGATAAGGAAGCACATACATCATGCGATGAGCCAAAGCACCACATAGTTATTTCAGGAAAAAGAAACATCATGGGAGTGGAGGACAAGACAGACATGTCAGAAGATTATGAAAAGTTTCATGAAATTGCTCCCTTCACAGTGAATGTTGACCCGAGCATCAAGTTAAACGATGAAGATTGTCCATGGTTACGATGCAAAGGGACACACGCGAAGAAAAAGTTTTACACCCAAAGATCCCACTCTGGGATGTGACCGGCTTCTCTAGTTAGTTTCCGGACTTATATATCTAGAAAGTCCCACTTCGGACAGACCGAAGGGAATCTTTGTAATAGTAGTGTACTTATGTGTTTTGTGCATTCAGTATGCACCATTCGAAGGGAGGCTATCAATTTTCAACCCTTTCTGACTTCATTTGCTATTTTTCATGCATTTACTGATTTTTTTTGAGCTAAATGACCCTAAAATTGATAAGCACTACAAATGAACTTTGAAAAGGTTGAAAGTTTGCATGGTATGATTATTTCACCCACATAGCATGTGCTAAAAAGTTGAGAGGGTTACGTCAAAAACTGGATGCACTTCGTATACAAAATGGACAATCTCTTTCGAAGTATTAGGGTTTCAGACGAAAACTTGCCTGTTACAAAGGCATTACATTTTTAACTTATTTCAACTCCAGACTTTTTGTGCGTTCAGTATGCACCATTCGAAGGGAGGCCATCAATTTTCAACCCTTTCTAACTTCATTTGCTATTTTTCATGCATTTACTGATCTTTTATAGCTAAATGACCCTGAAATTGATAAGCACTACAAATGAACTCTGAAAAGGTTGAAAGTTGGCATGGTATCATCATTTCACCCACATAACATGTGATAAAAAGTTGAGAGGGTTACGGCAAAAACTGGATGCACTTCGTACACAAAATGGACAAACTCTTTCGAAGTATCAGGGTTTCAAACGAAAACTCGCCTGTTACAAAGGCATTTCATTTTTTAAATTATTTCAATTCCAGACTTTTGTGCATTTAGTATGCACCATTCGAAGGGAGGCCATCAATTTTTAACCCTTTCTGACTTCATTTGCTATTTTTCATGCATTTGCTGATTTTTTTGAGCTAAATGACCCTGGAATTGATAAGCACTACAAATGAACTCTGAAAAGGTTGAAAGTTGGCATGGTATCATCATTTCACCCACATAGCATGTGCTAAAAAGTTGAGAGGGTTACAACAAAAACTGGATGCACTTTGTGTACAAAATGGACAATCTCTTTCGAAGTATCAGGGTTTCAAACGAAAACTCGTTTGTTAGAAAGGCATTTCATTTTTTAGATAACCTAATAATTACCAAATTGGATATAATGATAAAACACGATAATATTAAATAGTAGAAAAAAGAATCACTAGAATATCTATTTTTAAAGTAAATTATTCACAAACTAGTGATTCACACAAATTTCAAATATTTCAAATTTAAACTATTTGAATTTGAAAACTACTGCCACTAACAGAAAGATTATAATTTTTTTGACCTAACGCAAAAAGATTAACTCATTAACTCTCAATAAAGCACAAAAAAACTCAGAAACAAAAGAAAATAAATAAAGCAAAAAAATGAAAAATAAATTAAAAAAATCTCGCCTACTGGGCCGCCACGGCCTGCATACGACAACAAACCCAACCTAGGCCAGGATGCAGGCCCGCAAGGCCTAGTAGGCCCACAGGGAATCGCAACAGAGGTAGGGCCAGAAGGCCTGCATCAGAGAGGAGCTCAATGCAGTGCCCGCGCCGGGGCTTATAAACTGGTCGAGGCGCCTCTCGACTAGCGAGGTGGGACCAAACTCTCACCGCAGTGCGTCATGCCAGGAACACACCTTTAGTCGCGGTTGGTGGCTCCAACCGCGACTAAAGACTAAAGACCCCCCTTTAGTTGCGGTTGGAGCCACCAACCGCGACTAAAGGGTTTCGTTTCCTGCCGCTTCGGCTGGTGAAATTCACCTTTAGTCATCGTTGGTGGCTCCAATCGCGACTAAAGGGGTGTTGGAAATATGCCCTAGAGGCAATAATAAAATGGTTATTATTGTATTTCCTAGTTCATGATAATTGTCTATTATTCATGCTATAATTGTGTTAACCGGAAACCGTAATACATGTGTGAATACATAGACCACAACGTGTCCCTAGTGAGCCTCTAGTTGGCTAGCTCGTTGATCAATAGATGGTCTCGGTTTCATGACCATGGACATTGGATGTCGTTGATAACGGGATCACATCATTAGGAGAATGATGTGATGGACAAGACTCAATCCTAAGCATAGCACAAGATCGTGTAGTTCGTTTGCTAAAGCTTTTCAATGTCAAGTATCATTTCCTTAGACCATGAGATTGTGTAACTCCCGGATACTGTAGGAATGCTTTGGGTGTGCCAAACGTCACAACGTAACTGGGTGGCTATAAAGGTACGCTACGGGTATCTCCGAAAGTGTTTGTTGGGTTGACACGAATCAAGACTGGGATTTGTCACTCCGTGTGACGGAGAGGTATCTCTGGGCCCACTCGGTAAGACATCATCGTTATGAGCTCAATGTGACTAAGGAGTTAGTCACGGGATGATGTATTACGGAACGAGTAAAGAGACTTGCCAGTAACGAGATTGAACAAGGTATGCGGATACCGACGATCGAATCTCGGGCAAGTACCATGCCGATAGACAAAGGGAATTGTATACGGGATTGATTGAATCCCTAACATCGTGGTTCATCCGATGAGATCATCATGGAGTACGTGGGAGCCAACATGGGTATCCAGATCCCGCTGTTGGTTATTGGCCGGAGAGGTGTCTCGGTCATGTTTACGTGTCTCCCGAACCCGTAGGGTCTACACACTTAAGGTTCGATGACGCTAGGGTTATAGGGAAAAGGTATACGTGATTACCGAAGGTTGTTAGGAGTCCCGGATGAGATCCCGGACGTCACGAGGAGCTCCGGAATGGTCCGGAGGTAAAGATTGATATATAGGAAGTCCAGTTTTGGTCACCGGAAAGTTTTCGGGCTCATCGGTATTGTACCGGGAGTGCCGGGAGGGTGCCGGAGGACCCCCGGGAGGGGTGTGACGACCAGAGGACTTCATGGGCTGTTAGATAAAGTGTGTCAGCCCTTATTGGGCTGGGAAATACTTTTGCTAAAGGCCCATGTGGCTGGAGATAAGGAGATAAGGCAAAAAGGATTTAAAAGGAGGAGATCCACCTCCCTTGTGGGAGGTGGACTCTCCCTTTAATTCGGCCGGCCATCTCCTCTTTGGAGTAGAGGCCAAGCCAGCCCTCCACGTCCCTCCTCCTATATATACTTGAGGTTTTGGATGTTTTGAGATAGGATTTGATCTCTCTCTCTCACGGCGAAGCCCTACCTCTCTTCTTCCTCCTCCGCAGCGCTTAGGCGAAGCCCTGTCGGAATACCTTGCTACTCCACCACCACCACGCCGTCGTGCTGCTGTTGGAGCCCTTCCCCAACCTCTCCTTCCTCCTTGCTGGATCAAGGTGTTGGAGACGTCACCGGGCTGCACGTGTGTTGAACGCGGAGGTGCCGTCCGTTCGGCACTTGATCGGATCTACCGCGATCTGAATCGCTGCGAGTACGACTCCATCAACCGCGTTCTTGTAACGCTTCTGCTTAGCGATCTTCAAAGGTATGAAGATCCAATCTCTCCCCAATCGTTTGCTGGTTTCTCCATAGATAGATCTTGGTGACACGTAGGAAAATTTTGATTTACTACTACGTCTCCCAACAGTGGCATCATGAGCTAGGTCTATGCGTAGAATCTATGCACGAGTAGAACACAAAGCAGTTGTGGGCGTCGATTTTGTTAATATGCTTGCCGTTACTAGTCTTATCTTGATTCGACGGTATTGTGGGATGAAGCGGCCCGGACCAACCTTACACGTACGCTTACGTGAGACCGGTTCCACCGCCTGACATGCACCAGTTGCATAAGGTGGCTAGCGGGTGTCTGTCTCTCCCACCTTAGTCGGATTGGATTCGATGAAAAGGGTCCTTATGAAGGGTAAATAGCAATTGGCATATCACGTTGTGGTTATGGCATAGGTAAGAAACGTTCTTGCTAGAAACCTTTAGCAACCACGTAAAAACTTGCAACTACAAATTAGAGAACGTCTAACTTGTTTTTGCAGCATATGCCTTGTGATGTGATATGGCCAGAAGGATGTGATGTGATGCATTGTGATGTATGAGATTGATCATGTTCTTGTAATAGGGTTCACGACTTGCATGTCGATGACTATGACAACCGGCAGGAGCCATAGGAGTTGTCTTATTTATTGTATGACCTGCGAGTCAATCACAAACGCCATGTAATTACTTTACCTTATTGCTAAGCGTTAGCCATAGCAGTAGAAGTAATAGTTGGCGAGACAACCTCATGAAGACACAATGATGGAGATCATGATGATGGAGATCATGGTGTCATGCCGGTGACAATGATGATCATGGTGCCCCGAAGATGGAGATCATAGGAGCAAGATGATATTGGCCATATCATGTCACTATATTGATTGCATGTGATGTTTATCATGTTTACATCTTATTTGCTTAAAACGACGGTAGTAAATAAGATGATCTCTCAATAAAATTTCAATAGAAGTGTTCACCCTAACTGTGCACCGTTGCTAAGGATCGTTGTTCCGAAGCACCACGTGATGATCGGGTGTGATAGGTTCTAACGTTCGCATACAACGGGTGTAAGCCAGATTTACACACGCGAAACACTTAGGTTGACTTGACGAGCCTAGCATGTACAGACATGGCCTCGGAACACGGAAGACCGAAAGGTCGAACATGAGTCGTATAGAAGATACGATTAACATGGAGATGTTCACCATGGATGAGTAGTCCGTCTCACGTGATGATCGGACACGGGCTAGTTGACATGGATCATGTGTCACTTAGATGACTAGAGAGATGTCTATCTGAGTGGGAGTTCATTGAATAATTTGATTATGTGAACTCGATTATCATGAACTTAGTCTAAAATTGCCTTTAATATCTATACTGTAGATCCAATGGCCAACGCAAATGTCAACCTCAATTTCAACGCGTTCCTAGAGAAAACCAAGCTGAAAGATGATGGAAGCAACTATACGGACTGGGTCCGTGGCTTGAGGATCATCCTCATAGCTTCCAAGAGATTGTATGTCCTTGATGCACCGCTAGGTGACCCACCCATTCTCCCAGCGGACCAAGACGTTACGAACGCTTGGCAGTCACGCTGCGATGATTACTCCCTTGTTCAGTGCGGCATGCTTTACAGTTTAGAATCGGGGCTCCAAAAGCGTTTTGAGCAACACGGAGCATATGAGATGTTCCAAGAGCTGAAACTGGTTTTCCAAGCTCATGCCCGAGTCGAGAGATATGACATCTCTGACAAGTTCTTCAGCTGTAAGATGGAGGAGAACAGTTCTGTTAGTGAGCACATCCTCAAGATGTCTGGGCTTCACAACCGCTTGACTCAGCTGGGAGTTAATCTCCTGGATGACTCAGTCATTGACAGAATCCTCCAGTCGCTTCCACCTAGCTACAAAAGCTTTGTGATGAACTACAACATGCAGGGGATGGAGAAGTCCATTCCTGAGTTGTACTCGATGCTCAAATCAGCAGAGGTCGAGATCAGAAAGGAGCATCAAGTGTTGATGGTAAACAAGACCACTAGTTTCAAGAAAGGCAAGGGTAAGAAGAACTTCAAGAAGGACGGCAAAGCTGTTGCCGCGCCCGGTAAGCAAGTTGCCGGGAAGAAGAAGAACAAGAATGGACCCAAGCCTGAGACTGAGTGTTTCTATTGTAAGGGTACCGGTCACTGGAAGCGGAACTGCCCCAAGTACTTAGCGGATAAGAAGGTCGGCAACGTTAAAGGTATATGTGATATACTTGTTATTGATGTGTACCTAACCAGCGCTCGTAGTAGCTCCTAGGTATTTGATACCGGTGCAGTTGCTCACATTTGTAACTCCAAGCAGGAGCTGCGGAATAAGCGAAGGTTGGCAAAGGACGAGGTGACGATGCGTGTCGGGAATGGTTCCAAGGTCGATGTGATCGCCGTCGGCACGCTACCTCTACATCTACCTTTGGGATTAGTTTTAAACCTTAATAATTGTTATTTAGTACCAGCTTTGAGCATGAACATTGTATCTGGATCTCGCTTAATACGAGATGGCTACTCTTTTAAATCCGAGAATAATGGTTGTTCTATTTATATGAGAGAAATGTTCTATGCTCATGCCCCGCTGGTCAATGGTTTATTTTTGATGAATCTCGAACGTGATGTTACACATGTCCATAGTGTGAGTACCAAAAAGTGTAAAGTTGATAACGATAGTCCCACTTACATGTGGCACTGCCGTCTTGGCCATATTGGTGTCAAACGCATGAAGAAGCTCCATGTTGATGGACTTTTGGAGTCACTTGATTTCGAATCATTTGACACATGCGAACCATGCCTCATGGGCAAGATGACCAAAACTCCGTTCTCCGGAACAATGGAGCGAGCAACTGACTTGTTGGAGATAATACATACCGATGTATGCGGTCCAATGAGTGTCGAGGCTCGCGGTGGCTACCGTTATGTTCTCACCCTCACTGATGACTTGAGCAGATATGGGTATGTCTACTTAATGAAACACAAGTCTGAAACCTTTGAAAGGTTCAAGGAATTTCAGAGTGAGGTCGAGAATCAACGTGACAGGAAAATAAAATGCCTACGATCTGATCGTGGCGGAGAATATTTAGGTCACGAGTTTGACACGCACCTTAGGAAATGTGGAATTGTTTCACAGCTCACGCCGCCAGGCACACCTCAGCGAAATGGTGTGTCTGAACGTCGTAATCGCACTCTATTGGATATGGTGCGATCTATGATGTCTCTTACCGACTTACCACTATCATTTTGGGGATATGCATTAGAGACTGCCGCGTTCACTTTAAATATGGCACCGTCTAAATCCGTTGAGACGACACCGTATGAATTATGGTTTGGAAAGAAACCTAAGCTGTCGTTTCTAAAAGTTTGGGGTTGCGATGCTTATGTGAAGAAACTTCAACCTGAGAAGCTCGAACCCAAAGCGGAAAAGTGCGTCTTCATAGGATATCCCAAAGAGACTATTGGGTATACCTTCTACCTACGATCCAAAGGCAAAGTCTTTGTTGCCAAGAATGGATCCTTTCTCGAGAAAGAGTTTCTCTCAAAAGAAGTAAGTGGGAGGAAAATGGAACTTGATGAGGTAATTGTACCTTCACTCGAACCGGAGAGTAGCGCAGCACAGGAAGTTGTTTCTGTGGAGCCTACACCGGCTAGAGAGGAAGTTAATGATGATGATCATGAAACATCAGATCAAGTTGCTACTCGAAGGTCCACTAGGACACGTTCCACACCAGAGTGGTACGGTAATCCTGTCCTAGAGATCATGTTGTTGGACAACGGTGAACCTTCGAACTATGAAGAAGCGATGGCGGGCCCGAATTCCGACAAATGGCTTGAGGCCATGAAATCCGAGATAGGATCCATGTATGAGAACAAAGTATGGACTTTGGTGGACTTGCCTGATGATAAGCGAGCCATTGAAAATAAATGGATCTTTAAGAAGAAGACTGACGCAGACGGCAATGTGACCGCCTATAAAGCTCGGCTTGTCGCTAAGGGTTATCGACAAGTTCAAGGAGTTGACTACGATGAGACATTCTCACCCGTAGTGATGCTAAAGTCTGTCCGAATCATGTTAGCAGTTGCCGCATTTTATGATTATGAGATCTGGCAAATGGACGTCAAAACGGCATTCCTTAATGGCTTCCTCAAGGAAGAACTGTATATGATGCAGCCGGAAGGTTTTGTCGATCCTAAAGATGCTAACAAGGTATGCAAGCTCCAGCGCTCCATCTATGGGCTGGTGCAAGCATCTCGGAGTTGGAACATTCGCTTTAATGAGGTGATTAAAGCGTTTGGGTTTGTACAGGTTTATGGAGAACCCTGTATTTACAAGAAAGTGAGTGGGAGCTCTATAGCATTTCTTATACTGTATGTGGATGACATGCTGATAATGGGAAATAATATAGAACTCTTGGAAAGTATCAAGGCCTACTTGAATAAGTGTTTTTCAATGAAGGACCTTGGAGAAGCTGCTTACATATTAGGTATTAAGATCTATAGAGATAGATCAAAACGCCTCATTGGTCTTTCACAAAGCACATACCTTGAAAAGATATTGAAGAAGTTCAATATGGATCAGTCCAAGAAGGGGTTCTTGCCCGTGTTGCAAGGTGTGAGATTGAGTACGACTCAATGCCCGACCACGGCAAAGGATAGAGAAGAGATGAGTGCCATCCCCTATGCTTCAGCCATAGGCTCTATCATGTATGCCATGCTGTGTACCAGACCTGATGTGAACCTTGCCATAAGTTTGGTAGGGAGGTACCAAAGTGATCCCGGAGCGGAACACTGGACAGCGGTCAAGAATATCCTGAAGTACCTGAAAAGGACAAAGGACATGTTTCTCGTTTATGGAGGTGCCGAAGAGCTCGTCGTAAAGGGTTATGTCGATGCTAGCTTCGACACAGATCCGGACGACTCCAAGTCGCAAACCGGATACGTGTATATTTTGAATGGAGGGGCAGTGAGCTGGAGCAGCAGCAAGCAAAGCGTCGTGGCAGCATCTACATGTGAAGCGGAGTACATAGCTGCTTCGGAAGCAGCAAAGGAGGGAGTCTGGATGAAGGAGTTCATCACCGACCTAGGAGTGATTCCGAATGCGTCGGGCCCGATGACTCTACTCTGTGACAACACTGGAGCTATTGCCCTTGCGAAGGAGCCCAGGTTTCACAAGAAGACAAGACACATCAAGCGCCGCTTCAACTCCATCCGTGATTACATTCAGGAGGGAGACATAGATATTTGTAAAGTGCATACGGATCTGAATGTCGCAGATCCGTTGACTAAACCTCTCTCACGAGCAAAACATGATCAACACCAGAATGCTATGGGTGTTCGATTCATCACAATGTAACTAGATTATTGACTCTAGTGCAAGTGGGAGACTGTTGGAAATATGCCCTAGAGGCAATAATAAAATGGTTATTATTGTATTCCTAGTTCATGATAATTGTCTATTATTCATGCTATAATTGTGTTAACCGGAAACCGTAATACATGTGTGAATACATAGACCACAACGTGTCCCTAGTGAGCCTCTAGTTGGCTAGCTCGTTGATCAATAGATGGTCTCGGTTTCATGACCATGGACATTGGATGTCGTTGATAACGGGATCACATCATTAGGAGAATGATGTGATGGACAAGACTCAATCCTAAGCATAGCACAAGATCGTGTAGTTCGTTTGCTAAAGCTTTTCAATGTCAAGTATCATTTCCTTAGACCATGAGATTGTGTAACTCCCGGATACCGTAGGAATGCTTTGGGTGTGCCAAACGTCACAACGTAACTGGGTGGCTATAAAGGTACGCTACGGGTATCTCTGAAAGTGTCTGTTGGGTTGACACGAATCGAGACTGGGATTTGTCACTCCGTGTGACGGAGAGGTATCTCTGGGCCCACTCGGTAAGACATCATCGTTATGAGCTCAATGTGACTAAGGAGTTAGTCACAGGATGATGTATTACGGAACGAGTAAAGAGACTTGCCAGTAACGAGATTGAACAAGGTATGCGGATACCGACGATCGAATCTCGGGCAAGTACCATGCCGATAGACAAAGGGAATTGTATACGGGATTGATTGAATCCCTGACATCGTGGTTCATCCGATGAGATCATCATGGAGTACGTGGGAGCCAACATGGGTATCCAGATCCCGCTGTTGGTTATTGGTCGGAGAGGTGTCTCGGTCATGTCTACGTGTCTCCCGAACCCGTAGGGTCTACACACTTAAGGTTCGATGACGCTAGGGTTATAGGGAAAAGGTATACGTGATTACCGAAGGTTGTTCGGAGTCCCGGATGAGATCCCGGACGTCACGAGGAGCTCCGGAATGGTCCGGAGGTAAAGATTGATATATAGGAAGTCCAGTTTTGGTCACCGGAAAGTTTTCGGGCTCATCGGTATTGTACCGGGAGTGCCGGGAGGGTGCCGGAGGACCCCCGGGAGGGGTGTGACGACCAGAGGACTTCATGGGCTGTTAGATAAAGTGTGTCAGCCCTTATTGGGCTGGGAAATACTTTTTCTAAAGGCCCATGTGGCTGGAGATAAGGAGATAAGGCAAAAAGGATTTAAAAGGAGGAGATCCACCTCCCTTGTGGGAGGTGGACTCTCCCTTTAATTCGGCCGGCCATCTCCTCTTTGGAGTAGAGGCCAAGCCAGCCCTCCACGTCCCTCCTCCTATATATACTTGAGGTTTTGGATGTTTTGAGATAGGATTTGATCTCTCTCTCTCACGGCGAAGCCCTACCTCTCTTCTTCCTCCTCCGCAGCGCTTAGGCGAAGCCCTATCGGAATACCTTGCTACTCCACCACCACCACGCCGTCGTGCTGCTGTTGGAGCCCTTCCCCAACCTCTCCTTCCTCCTTGCTGGATCAAGGTGTTGGAGACGTCACCGGGCTGCACGTGTGTTGAACGCGGAGGTGCCGTCCGTTCGGCACTTGATCGGATCTACCGCGATCTGAATCGCTGCGAGTACGACTCCATCAACCGCGTTCTTGTAACGCTTCCGCTTAGCGATCTTTAAAGGTATGAAGATCCAATCTCTCCCCACTCGTTTGCTGGTTTCTCCATAGATAGATCTTGGTGACACGTAGGAAAATTTTGATTTACTACTACGTCTCCCAACAAGGGGGGTCTTTAGTCGCGGTTGGAGCCACCAACCATGACTAAAGGCCTCCTTATATATACAACACTTCAAAAAAATTCAGTTACTCTGCATTCTTCTCCTCTTTGCAACATCGTCACGCCGTCACCGTCTCGCCTCCCCGACGCCGCCCGCGTCGTCGATGTCTCGCCGTCTCGCCTCCTCGCGACGATCTCCGACGCTGCCCGCGCCCGTTCCTCCCCGAGCCCGACCTGAAGCCGCCAGTACGCCGCCCGCGCCTGCTCCTCCGACCCCGAGCTCCTCACCGTCACCGCCCCTAACTCGCCTCTCCTCGCCGTCGCCCCGCTGTGAGCTCCCCCCTCTCCCCCTCTCCCGCGCCCCCTGTGCCGCCATGGCGGCCGCCAACCCCTCCCCGGCCTGACCCCCCCCCCCAATTTTGATGAACACACACACACACACAATCTTGATAATTAGATGATTAGATGCAAGAATTTTGATGTATAGATAAAAGTTAAGGAATTTTGTCATTTGACGAATTTTGACATAGATGCATGAATTTTGACATTTTTTTCACTAGATGATTAGTTAGATGTATACAAAAAGTGAAGGAATTTTAACATTTGAGGAATTTTAACATTTTTATCCAATATATGTATAGAAAAAAGTTGATGAATTTTGACATCTGATCCAATGTATAGCAATTAGTATTTGCAAAAGTTGCATATTTTAACGTTGTATTTGCAAAAGTTTGTTATATATGTATTAATTTGCAAGTAGTATTTGTTATGTATTTGCAAAAGTTGCGGGTCGTAAGGTTAAGAGATTTCGTTAGGTTCTGAAGGTTCCTCGTATAATAACAAATCACAATCAAGCATTTAAAAAATGCTTAATTTGCATAGAATTTCTTCTCGGAGTCAATGATGCCTGGCCCCCATCCTCGTCGTCGACTCGTTCGCTACGGCGTCCCGCTTTAGAGGGGCAACGTTCGGGACTGGGTCCCATCGGGCTGGCACTGGGAGGTGCTACGTCCAGGGGCACGCAGCTTGGTGAGGAACCCGGTGTTGGAAATATGCCCTAGAGGCAATAATAAATTAGTTATTATCATATTTCCTTGTTCATGATAATCGTTTATTATCCATGCTATAATTGTATTGATCCGAGACTTAAATGCATGTGTGGATACATAGACAAAACCATGTCCCTAGTATGCCTCTAATGGACTAGCTCGTTGATCAAAGGATGGTTAAGGTTTCCTAGCCATGGACATGAGATGTCATTTGATAACGGGATCACATCATTAGGAGAATGATGTGATGGATAAGACCCAAACTACAAACTTAGCATATGATCGTGTCAGTTTATTGCTACTGTTTTCTGCATGTCAAGTATATGTTCCTATGACCATGAGATCATGCAACTCACTGATATCGGAGGAGTGCCTTGTGTGTATCAAACGTCGCAACGTAACTGGGTGACTATAAAGGTGCTCTACAGGTATCTCCGATGGTGTCTGTTGAGTTGGCATGGATCGAGACTGGGATTTGTTACTCTGTGTGACAGAGAGGTATCTCAGGGCCCACTCGGTAATACAACATCACAACAAGCCTTGCAAGCAATGTGGCTAAGTGTTAGCCACAGTATCTTGTATTACGGAACGAGTAAGGAGACTTGCTGGTAACGGGGTTGAACTAGGTATGGCGATACCGACGATCGAATCTCGGGCAAGTAACATACCGAAGAACAAAGGGAACGTTATACGAGATTAACTGAATCCTTGACATAGAGGTTCGACCGATAAAGATCTTCGTAGAATATGTAGGAACCAATGTGGACGTCCAGGTCCCGCCATTGGTTATTGACCGTAGAGGTGTCTCGGTCATGTCTACATAGTTCTCGAACCCGCAGGGTCTGCACACTTAAGGTTCGGTGACGTTTCGGTAGTGTAGAGTTATGTATGGTGGTGACCGAAGTTTGTTCGGAGTCCCGAATGAGATCCCGGACGTCACGAGGAGCTCCGGAATGGTCCGGAGGTAAAGATTCATATATAGGAAGTCCCAGTTTGGTTTCCGGAAAAGTTTCGGGCTCATCGGTAGTGTACCGGGAGTGCCGGTAGTGTACCGGGAGTGCCGGTAGTGTATCGGGAGGCCTCCGGGAGGGGTATTTCGACCCCAAGAGGTCCATGGGCTGTGGGAGAATAATAACCAGCCCTTAGTGGGCTGGGAAAACAGCCACAAAGGCCCATGGCGCAGGAGAGTAAGTCCTAAAACAAAATGTGGAAAATCAGCCAATAGGAGGCAATCCTACTCCAACTAGGATTGGAGGTGAGTAGGATTGCTTCCCACCTCCTATTTCGGCCGACCCAAAGGCCTTGTCTGCCTCTCCTCTCCTCTCCTCCTATATATACTAGTGCATTGGGTGGTTTTTGGACATAATTTCCGGCCACGTGCTACCCGTTTCACCGGTGCACAGTTTCTCCTCTAGATCGGTTTTCCGCAGCGCTTAGGCGAAGCCCTGCCGGAATCACTCCACCACCATCACCGGAGCGCCGTCACGCTGCCAGTGAACTCTCTCTCCTCTCCACCTCCTCTTGGTGGATCAAGACGGTGGAGATCGTCATCAAGCTGCACGTGTGCTGAACGCGGAGGTGCCGTCCGTTCGGCGCTAGATCGGAAGGACCATGATCGAGATCGCGAGACAGTTCGTGATGAGATCGCGGAACGGATCGTGATGAGTTCGCGGGACAGATCGTGATCAAAATCGTGATGAGATCGCGGGACGGATCGTGATGAGTTCGCGGGACGGATCGTGATTGGATCGCGGGACGGATCGTGATGAGATCGCGGGACGCTCGGCGATTTGGATCGCGAAGATGTTCGACTACACCAACCGCGTTTCTTAACGCTTCCCGCTTAGTGATCTACAAGGGTATGTAGATCCACTCTCCCTCTCGTAGATGCTCATCACCATGGATAGGTTTGCATGTGCGTAGGAAAAATTTTGTTTCCCATGCGACGTTCCCCAACTGTGGCATCATGAGCTAGGTTGATGGTTCGATGAGATCTCGAGTAGAACACAAAAGGTTTGTGGGCGTTGATGCTTAGATTGCTTCCTCCCTTGGTCGGATTTTGGTTCAGCGGGATTGTGAGATGAAGCGGCCCGGACCAACATTACTCGTACGCTTACGAGAGACCGGTTCCCTCGACGCAACTTGTTGCTTAGATGGCTTGCGGGTGACAGTTTCTCTCACTTTAGTTGGATCGGATCCGACAAAGGCGGTCCTTGAGAAGGTTTAAAAGCAATCTATGTATCACCGTTGTGGTTTATGCGTAGGTGAGAATCGTTCTTGCTAGATACCCGTAGCAGCCACGTAAAACATGCAACAACAATTAGAGGACGTCTAACTTGTTTTTGCAGGGTATGTTGTGATGTGATATGGCCAATTACATGATGAGATATATGTGATGTATGAGATGATCATGTGATGTATAGAATTTCATGACTTGCATGTCGTTGAGTACGGCAACCAGCAGGAGCCATAGGGTTGTCTTTAATTATTGTATGACCTGCGTGTCAATCATTAAGCGCTATGTAATGCTTTACTTCATCGCTAAGCGGTAGCAATAGAAGTAGAAGCAGGGCTGGCGCCACAACCCCAATGGCAACACATTGATGGAGATCAAGATGATGGAGATCATGGTGTTGTGCCGGTGATGATGGAGATCATGCCGGTGTTTCGAAGATGGAGATCTTAAACACAAGTTCATGGCCATATCATGTCACTTATGAATTGCATGAGATGTTAATCCTTTTATGCACCTTGTTTTGCTTAGTACGGCGGTATCATTATAAGGTGATCCCTCACTTGAATTTCAAGATGAACTGTGTTCTCCCCGAGTGTGCATCGTTGCGAAAGTTCGTCGTGTTGAGACACCACATGATGATCGGGTGTGATAGACTCTACGTTCACATACAACGGGTGCAAGCCAGATTTGCACGCGCAGAACACTCGGGTTAAACTTGAAGAGCCTAGCATGTACAGACATGGCCTCGGAACACAAGAGACCGAAAGGTCGAGCATGAGTCATATAGTGGATATGATCAACATAATGATGTTCACCATTGAAGCCACCTTAACTCACGTGATGGTCGGACTTGAGTTGGTGAATTTGGATCATGTATCACTCGAATGACCCGAGGGATGTCAATTTGAGTGGGAGTTCTTAAGTAATATGATTAATTGAACTCATTATCATGAACATAGTCAAAGTGTCTTTGCAAATTATGTTGTAGATTACTAGCTCGCGCTGTAGCTCCCTTGTATTTTTATATGTTCCTAGAGAAATAGAATTGAAAGATGTTGGTAGAAAAATTGCGGACTGGGTCCGTGATCTGAGGATTGTCCTCATTGCTGCACAGAAGGCTTATGTCCTTAATGCACCGCTCGGTGCGCCACCCCATCTAGCGTCGTGTGTAGATGTTGTGAACATTTGACAAGCACGTTTCGATGACTACTTGATAGTTTAGTGCGTCATGCATTACGGCTTAGAATTGAGGCTCCGAAACGTTTTGAACGTCACGGAACATATGAGATGTTCTAAGAGCAGAGATTGCGATCTCAGGCTTGTGCCCGAGTTGCGAGATATAGGATCTCCAACGAGATTCTTTGCCTGCAAGATGAAAGAGAATAGCTCAATCGTTGAGCATGTGCTCAGACTGTCTGGGTACTACAATCGCTTGAATCGAGTGGGAGTTGATCTTCCAGATAAGATAGTGATTGATGTAGTTCTCCAAGTCACTGTCACTGAGCTACTAGAACTTGGTGATGAACTATAAAATGCCAGGGAAAGAAATGTTGATCCCTGAGCTGTTCGTGATGTTTGACACCGCGAAGGTAGAAATCAAGAAGGAGCGTCAAGTGTTGATGGTTAATCAAACCACTAGTTTCGAAAAGGGCAAGAGCAAGGAGGGAAACTTCATGGATATCAAGTCAGTTGCTACTCCAGTGAAGCAACCCAAAGTTGAACTCAAACTCGAGACTAAGTGCTTCTGTTATGAGGTGAGCGGTCGCTGAAGCGGAACAACCCTAGATACTTGGTAGATAAGAAGGCTGGCAACATTGATAGAAGTATATTTGATATACGAGTTACTAATGTGTACCTTGCTAGTACTCTTAGTAGCACCTGAGTATTGGATACCGGTTCGGTTGCTAAATGTTAGTAACTCGAAATAAAAGCTACGGAATAAACGGAGAACTAGCTAAGGGTGAGGTGACGATATGTGTTGGAAGTGTTTCCAAGGTTGATGTGATCAACATCGCACGCTCTCTCTACCTTCACGATTAGTGACGAACCTAAATAAATGTTATTTGGTGTTTTGCGTTGAGCATGAACATGATTAGATCATGTTTATTGCAATACAGTTATTCATTTAAGTTAGAGAATAATGGTTATTCTGTTTACATGAATAATACCTTCAATGGTCATGCACCCAGTGAGAATGGTTTGTTGAAATCTTGATCGTAGTATTACACATGTTCATAACATTGATGTCAAAAGATACAAAGTTAATAATGAGAGTACCACATACTTGTGGCACTACCGCTAAATGTCATATTGGTATAAAGCGCATGTAGAAACTCCATGCTGATGGATATTTGGACTCATTCGATTTCGAATCGGTTGAGACATGCGAACCATGCCTCTTGGGCAAGATGACTAAAGGACCCCGTTGGATGGAGCGGGCAAGTGATTCATTGGAAATGATACATGTTGATGTATGCAATCTAGTGAGTCTTGTAGCGTGAAGTGGATATCGTTATTTTCTTACCTTCACTGATGATTTCAGTAGATATAATGTATATTTACTTAATGAAACACAAGTCTGAATCGTTTGAAAGGTTCAAGCAAATTCAGAGTGAAGTTTAAAGATCATCGTGACAAGAAGATAAAAATGACTGCGATATGATCGTGGAGGTGAATATCTAAGTCACGAGTTTGGCATACAACTTAAGACAATGTGAAAGTTGTTTCACAACTAAACGCCACCTGGAACACCATAGAGGTTCATGGGCTCTGGGAGAATAATAACCAGCCCTTAGTGGGCTGGGAAAACAGCCACAAAGGCCCATGGCGCAGGAGAGCAAGTCCTAAAGCAAAAAGTGGAAAACCAGCCAATAGGAGGCAATCCTACTCCAACTAGGATTGGAGGTGAAGTAGGATTGCTTCTCACCTCCTATTTCGGCCGACCCAAAGGCCTTGTCTACCTCTCCTCTCCTCTCCTCCTATATATACTAGTGGATTGGGTGGTTTTTGGACAGAATTTCCGGCCACGTGCTACCCGTTTCACCGGTGCACAGTTTCTCCTCTAGATCGGTTTTCCGCATCGCTTAGGCAAAGCCCTGCCGGAATCACTCCACCACCATCACCGGAGCGCCGTCACGCTGCCGGTGAACTCTCTCTCCTCTCCACCTCCTCTTGCTGGATCAAGACGGTGGAGATCGTCATCAAGCTGCACGTGTGCTGAACGCGGAGGTGCCGTCCGTTCGGCGCTAGATCGGAAGGACCGTGATCGAGATCGCGAGACGGTTCGTGATGAGATCGCGGAACGGGTCATGATGAGTTCACGGGACAGATCGTGATCAAGATCGTGAGACGGATCGTGATGAGATCGCGGGACGGATCATGATGAGTTCACGGGACAGATCGTGATTGGATTGCGGGACGGATCGTGATGAGATCGCGGGACGCTCGGCGATTTGGATCGCGAAGATGTTCGACTACACCAACCACGTTTCTTAACTCTTCCCGCTTAGTGATCTACAAGGGTATGTAGATCCACGCTCCCTCTCGTAGATGCTCATCACCATGGATAGGTTTGCGTGTGCGTAGGAAATTTTTTGTTTCCCATGCGACGTTCCCCAACACCCGGGTCCCGTCATCGACCCGGATCTTCTTTGGTGGCGTTTGCATGGGCCACTGTCGGTGCGGAGGAAGCTAGCCCCGTCGGAGGTGGTACACCGCCGTGTCAGGGAGGAGGACGAGCACGTCCGTCGGTACATGGATGCGTTGGACGTCAGGTTCTTCAGAGATCTCACCCGAGCTATGATCCTGTCATAGTTCCTTCTCTTTGGGTGTCCATCGCGTGCCGCACGAGACGTCAACTGGATCTGTAGTAGTGATATTATATAATTAATAATATTCGAGATGTATTAGTGATAATATTCAAGATGTATTCGAGATTATATTCAATAATATTCGAGACGATTTATTCGAGGTTATATTCGGTGATGCATATTATGTACTATGTTTCACTTTTCCTTATTGATTGCATGTATTCTAATTTGAATACTAAATTGTTTTATCTTTCTTCTGAGTTAGTTAAATATAAGCTATGGACAATACCGACAGAGAAGGAGAAGAGGCTCTGTTCAACATCATAAGCTCCACGAGCCCAGAGCATGAACATGAAGAGGATGACGACTCACAATATCTGAACAATTCCGGTGGGGGTTGTATGTTTCATGAAGACGAGAGAATAGATCAATTCGACAACGATGTTGACAAAGAAAATGTTCTTCAAATAATAAAGACCGACGAGGTATATTTATTATATAAGCCATCCGGTGATCATTACATGTCTTAATTGAGTTGTATATGTATTAATGAATCGATCTTTCTTATTTTAGGCCTCCGGATTGAGAAAATCTTCTACAAGCGACATGGTAGCTCAAGGCCCGACCAAAAAGTTGGACCCTGGCGTAAAGTTTAACATCGATTCCATCAATACATTAACTGGCGAACCGCTTGAACCTAAGAAAAATGTGACCAAGTTCAAGAATCAACGTGGAGTTATTGTTAGGGACCAAATCCCGATCTCTACACAAGAATGGAAAAACCCAGCAAAAGGAGATCGAGAAGGAGTTACTTTTGTTGATGAAAGAACAAAGGATGTGCTTTGGACCGAGCTGATGTCACATTTCACACTACCAGACAATTTGACAGATGCAGATCTGAATAAAGTCAGAAACTATGCTCTTAAAAAGATGGCGATCGCATTCAACACCTTTAAGAAAAATGCATGGGCTAGGTACATCAAAGCAAACAAGACGACTCCAAAATTCGAGGGAGCACTGGTGAAGGCAAAAGATCACTGGGACGATTTCGTGAAGTTCAAGGAATTGGAACTAGCTAAGGAACGGTCGAGAAAAAACAAGATTAATGTTGCAAAAAAGTAGTGGCTGCATACTTTGGGGCCAGGTGGGATCAATCCGAAAAAGATATGATTAGTGCAGGGGTCACTCCAGTTACAGTGACCTGACCCTCGAGGTGCAGGATATGGTTTTATGCGCATGGGGGGAAGTTGGACCCAAAGAAAGGGGCTATTATGGTGAAGGCAAGTCTTAAAACAGTGACAGACGAAATTCTGATGAAAATCGAAGAAGCTCAAATGAGGGTGTTCACGCCCAACAGAGAGGACGATGAGCTTATGCGTGCCCTGAAGAATCCTGAACACCCAGGAAGAACACGAGGCAAAGGCGTTGTTCCATGGTTTGAGGGGTTTGCGGGTTGGAACGACAACTATAGAAGTCGTGCGAGAAAGAAGATGCAGGAGGAGAATAAGAAGAAGGAGGAAGCACTCTGCCTTGAAGGTCTCGAATCAAAGCACCTGGATTTGGAATCCAGAGTTAGGCGGTAGTAGGAGCAGATCGAATCACTCAGCCAGGAAAGGGCGTCTCAGCGGCAGCATGAGAAGATCGATCCACCATTTGATACCGCCATCCCATCTATGTCGAGAAGCAGCGTGGGTTCCGCCCCGGCCGATATCGATGACGATGCACTGCTAGCTAGCTACCCAGTGGATGATATCAAAGACAGGACTAACTGTGAGCTACACATGAAAGTGAAGAACTTATCCATGAAGGTGGCGGACGGCTATGCTTTAGCAAATCCCCGAGAAGCAACTTTCCATTGCAATCCCATTCCAGCTGGCTATGCCCATGTCGGGGTTGATGAAGTGATGTCAGCATATCACGAGCTACAACTTGACATTCCTAGAGGTGACGAGGAGAGAACATTGGGAGAGGCCATACATCGTATCATTCTATGGAAAAAGGATTGCATCGTCTTTCTAAGGCCACCGACTCCTCCTCCTCCAAGTCCACTGCCACGTTAGTCGACTCCTCCTCCTCCTCCAAGTCCGGCACCGCGTCAGCCGACTCCTCCTCCAATTCCGGCACGACGTCAGCCAACTGGATCTTGTTAATCGTTGAAGTTGACAAGGGAAAAGTTGAAGTACTCGACTCGCTATTAAAGGATCCATCTGAATACGCAATCATGAGAGGGCTGCTTGACAGGTGATTTCAATAATTATCGCACTATGTCGACCTCTTTAATTACTTCATTTCCTGATATCAACTAGTTAATGACTCATTTATTCATTTTCTTTGCCGACGGGCAGGGCTTGGGCCAAGTTCATCAAACAGGTCCCAGGTGACTGGGCACAACAACTGAAATGGGTGCGACCCAAGGTAATTAAGTACTACTAGCTAACTAGCTACGTTCGTGCATCTATTTAATTCTAGTTTCAATACCATTATCATGCTTGATTAATTATTTCCTGATTGAATTTTATTCTCGTAAAGTGCTTGCGGCAGGAGCAGGGGACTAGTTTATGTGCATATTACGTTTGCGAGAACATTCGCATGATCACGTCTGAAAGGAGCAGAAACGAAAGAAATCTTTGGGTACATTTGCCAGAACACTATCCATAATTTTTATATCATGATCTAGCTAATATATATACACACAACTAATATATTCATCTTGATCTCCATCTTGTAGCTGACGGAGATGCGGGGTCAGCTCATACCAGAGGCTCGGGTACGAGCAATTCAAGAGGAATTAGCTGGATTTCTGGTCGACCAGGTCATAGATCCCAAAGGAGAATAACATTACAAGATCAAGAACAAGAAGCAGTAATGCCTGCATATATATGTAATGATCCAAAATTGTAGGAGAAATTGTATATATATATATATATGTATATATATATGATCGGTTCTACGAGAAATTCTATTTATATATATATATGCACAACATGTGTACAATATGTAGTAGCGTAATATATGTTTGAAATGAAAATTAATTAAATGGAAAACACAAAATTAAAAGGAAAATAAAACCATAATTAATTCATAAACTCCTAAAGAATTAAAAGGAAAAATAAAACAAAATTAAAAAAACAAAATACTTTTAGTCCCGGTTGGTGTTATCAACCGGGACTAAAGGTCCCCCAGCCCACGGCGCCGGCGGATGCCACGTGGAGGGCCTTTGGTGCTGGGCCATGTTGAACCGCGACTAAAGAGGGATAGGCTTTAGTCCCCATCCTTTAGTTCCGGTTTGAGAACCAGCACTAAAGGCCCTTACCAACCGCGACTATAGGCCGGTTCTACAATAGTGAGACGCGGAAGCGCTGTCAATGTTCGGGATGCCTTAGCCTGACCCGAAGACAACTGCTCCCTCCGATCCAAAATAATACTTACCCACACCAAGTATGCATCGCGCACACAAAAAGCACTCAAGAACATACGACACTCAACCACACAGTGAAATCAAGCCCGCATCAACACACATCCTGCATAAGATCAAAACTTTCAACATATCTATTTTTTTGCTGCATTGCTTAAGGCGATCCGTAACCCCAAATCCCCAGCACAGACTACTTTCTTCTCTACATGTCCTCTCTCCAAATCTTTCCTCTCTCTGCACCAAATCCTTTCTTCAAAGCTCTCCTCTCCAATCTGAAAATCAAATCCAGACGCCTCTGATCTTCATAGCTCGAAGCACCAGCCTCCAGCCAGTCATACACCCTGGTTATGGTGACTTGCGCCCGTCATGATTTGACACATGCCAATGTTGGAGAATAATGCTGACTCAGTAACGGCTGCAGTGGGTCGCATTGTATTCAACATGGGTCACACCCATTACTCCCAAGCATCTTTCTCCTATACACATCTTCCTCCCAGTCTTCTGCAAATCTTGACCAAAGTATTGGCAATCCTACGTTTCTTCTAGAAAATCTGATCCAAAATTAAATCAAAATCGCCTGCTAGTAGCCGAATCAGCTAAGTGACCGCAACCCCAAGCTTGCGTGGTCCACCCCCCAAGCTGAACCGCTGGCCATGGCCTAGTTTTCGATCTCATGGTGCGACCCATGGCTTCATTTCCAACCCCAGCTCGCTCCGTCCACCATGGCTGCACTGCCGAGAACTTGCGGTGCCGGCTATGGATTTCAATGTGGAAGAGGAAGGGAGAGCAGAGACCATGGGGTTAAGGTAGGCCGGGGTCACCGGCAAGGAGTCCTACACCGGAGTCTAGATCCTCATCAAGTACAACATCTCCACCGTACCCGAACTATTAGTCCACCCCGTTTCCTATGCCTATGTTTTACTCCCACGAGACCTCGTTGTCGAAGGGGAGGAGCGGTTCGACGGGGAGGCACGGCTAGGGCGGTTTGACGGTGAGACCACGATGCACGGTACATGTAGCAGCTGCCCGATGTGCCATGTGGATCCAGTCAGAGCTCGTCACTCACGGGAAGGCTGCAGTGTGCCTCATCTAGCAAGCCACCAGCGGTGCAACGGGCTTGGGCTACGGGTGCAACAAGCCCGTCAAGATATTAATCGATGCTAGCACCGGATCAGCGTGCCGCACTCTTGGTTGCCTAGTTTGCGGCAGGAGGAGGGGAGGACGTGACGCCAGGCTGCCATCGACTTGACCCTCCGCAACCTTTTTTAGGTCTCTCCTTTTATGTGTCCGGATTGGTGGTAAATAACACGGTGTCGGGCTAGTCAGCATGAGTCCTTGAAGGACACAAATGGCTGAGCGGTTACCTTTCCTAGTTTGGAGCCAGGAGCGATGTGGTCTCCAAAACATGCACGGACGGCCGAGATCAACATCCACGGACGGCCAAGACCGTATGTAAGAGCATCTTAACCCTTAAAATCATCTAGGCGGGACGAAACCAAGAATATTACCTTGCTTTATTAGTAGGTATAGATACAGCCTCTTTTGATTCATAAGATATTATCATAGAAATAGAAAACTTGTAGAAAATGAGATAATATGAATCTCAAATCTTATAAATGGGATTAAAAAAGATATTATTTGATTCACATCATAGAAATTTGACTGTTTTTTATTTTACTTTGAAATATGAAGGATAACAACCAATTCTATATAGAAATTGAAATGCATCCCTATAAACAAATGGGCTTTGAAGGGAAAGTTTCTGCAAGAATTTTATCCTATAGAATTTCTGTGAAATTTCTCCAAACCAAAAAAAAGCCTAAAACTTTTGAGAAAAACTCGTCTAGTATGGATTTTTTTGACGCTGTTACGCATTGGTCGGCTGATTAAAAAAGATTCGTCGCCTCGCGAGATGTTGGATCGAATGGATTGAGTGGTCAAACACCACCTTCTATCATTGCAACAGAGGTTGTGTTGCAGTAACTTTCTGCAACACGAGTTATGTTGTAGATTTTTGCTCCCGCCGCAGTCGTCCGTGTTGGTTAAATTTATAGTCAAATTTAAATCTCAAAAAACATAGACGCATTACATTATGGAATGAAGGAAGTATCTATACACAACAATATTAAATTTATTATTTGTGGCGAGGGTTCATCACAATGCCTTGCCACTAGGTTCCTTAGGTGTCATCTGGGTGTTGCATTGTAGCTCAGACAGACGCACCCCAATAAAACTATTTTAAGAGTTTAAATTTTCTAAAAATTAAAGACCAAAATAGAGGCACAGTTGTGTACGAAGGATAAGTGTCAGACTGAATATTGCTAAGGATAAGTTTCATGTTGAAGATTACTTTATGAAGAAAAAGATATGATTGGAAATGGATCATCACTATCTTAAAATTCTTGTATCACCGGCGAAATGGATCATCACAATGAAGAACGAGTGAAAGGATCGAGATGGACCTAGAGGGGGGTGAATAAGTACAATTACAATTTTTAATTGTTTACTTAACAATTTTAGGAAATATCGCAGAATAAATAAGTGAGTCTAACAATTGCTAAGATGAAGGTTGTGCTAAGTGTAATAAAGAAGGCAGAAAGTAATTGGATAGGCAAGCACAAGTAATACAAGTAAGTACTCAAAGACAAGTAACCACAAGTAGGAAGTTAGGGTTACGGATAATCGCAACTCCGAGAGACGAGAATGTATGCCGATGTTCACTTCCTTGGAGGGAAGATATGTCACCGTTTAGGGAGGTGGATGTTACCGCAAAGGCACACGAACGCCACGAAGGCTCACCATATTCTCTCCTTGAGATAACACCACCAAGGCGTTTCTCAATCACTAGTGGTAGGCATTGAGGTGGGCTCCAAACCCTCACAAACTTTCCAGGGGAAATCACAATGGTTTGATTACTCTCCGAAGAACTCCTACAACTTAGGAGTCTCCAACCTCCAAGAGTAACAAGATCAAGAAAACAGCTCAAGAGTTTCTCAAATCACAAATAGCTTTGGTTGAGAGGAGGGTAGAGAGACAATCTATTTTTTTGATTGGAACAACGCTCAAGGAAACTCACAAATGCACTCGGGGTCTAGGATTTGGTGTAAGCAGATGAGAGTGAGAGGGAAAGCTGTTCTTGGAATATTTTCACGGTGTTGGACAACCCTCACACGAGGTGGGACAAGACTATACGTAGTGGTGATAAGAAGATGGTTATTAAAGCTACTTATGCTGCATACTTGCCGGACGTCCGACAGTTGTCAGTCGTCCGGATTGACAAGAACTGTCGGACCTCTGACAGGGCTCAATCGTCCGAAGAGCCTGAGAGAGCAGGTCAGCACAACAGTATGATGGAAGACAATGCACAACATATGGACGACCAGAGAGTGTCGGCCGTGTGGGGCACGGTCTTCCGAAGGGGACCGAACGTCCGACATTTTGGCTCTGGTGGGTGGTGTTGAATTTCCGTCCACACCAAGACGTCTGACATTTTGGCTCTGGTGGGTAGCATCCCATTTCTGGCCACACCCGAATATTCGACGCTCGGACGACTGGAAGGACCAGAAATCCGAGGGTTCGGTTCTGGTGGCTGGCCTCGAAAATCCAGAGGACGTTGGTCATCCGAAGGTCGGACAGACGAAGGTTGCCGGACATCCGGAGAAAAGCACAACAACCTGAGGAGGAAACACAAGAGGATTTTACCTAGATTTTGAGTAAGTCTATTGCGAGAGCCAGTGATCCCCTCTTAACAGTGCGGGAGCCCTATACTCAAGAGTAAACAAAAAGAGATAGAGCATTTTGTCTTGTTTCTCCGTACTTCAAGCATCCTGGATATGTTAGTCATGATCCGCACAATAATCTGTTGGGAACTAAACCCCAGATGGACTTGATGAAAATGATTAGTTCCCTATATGAATAGAGGGATCATGAGGAAAGGCTCGCTTGTATTGAATACTAGCAAGGCTCGCTTACATTGATCTTCCCTTTAGGATGTTCATTAAGACAAGTCATTAGATCATTGCAATACCCACTACAAGTCCCCTTGTCACCCATCTTGGGATAGATGGTGTGAATGACACACTGAAAAATAATGAAGAAGGGAGACCTCCAAATACAAACTTGATTTAGATCCTTGCCCTTTTCATCGTCATCAAGATCATCAATAGGTTTCAAAAGATAGCCACAGGCTCAATGGCTCTGGGTGCATGATTTGGATCATTCTTATGGATTTTCAAACCAGTGTCAGGAAAAGCAAGAGCGGCGACAAACTGAGCATAAGAGGCTGAGAACTCGATGTCGGAAGTTATCCAAGTGACGGTCTTTTCAGGACCAAAGAAACAAGTAGCATAGAACTGATGAATGGCAGCATGATTGAAATCATGTTTAAAAGCAAATGGTGCAGCCAGACCAGAAGACTCAATGAGATTAAGGGCACCCGGATATTTTGCCGAATGAGTGCGAATATGATCTAAGTCAATATAGTGATGAACAAATAAACCTTTTGGAACAATGACAGTGGTGAAAATGTCTGTTTGAACATTTGTGCAAAAACGAGAATCCATAGAGTCATGCTCAACAGAGAATTGGTCAATATCGCGACAAAACTTAAACTAAGCAGATTTGGGGACTTGGGTGAAGTCCTTTATCTCGCGACCATGAGAGGGAGGAGGCTCAAGAGAGATGCGGCGAGCATCACCTTGAGGCCGATCCGGAGGTGGAGGAGGCATGTACGAGGACCTTTGATTGCCAAGCTTTGGAACATTTCTGCGAATACCAACAAATTTAGCCCATTCTGCATACTCCATATCATCTTTGTAGTCAGAGCGTTCCGAGGACGAAACAGGTTCACGGACGGGACACTTGGTAAGGCGCTTATGAGGGCGAGCCTGTCATGCCCAAGATGTGATCCTATATTTATTTCGTAACGAGGGCCTCGACAGGGATAGAAGCGCATCTTATCGTGTTGCAAGAATGGATATCATTACAAGTACATGTACAGAAGAGATGAGTATATGGAATTGGCTTACACTCGCCACAAGCTACATCAATATCACACCAATACAACAACACATTCAAACATCATACAGAAGAGCAGGGTCCGACTACAGACGAAACCAAACGATAAAATTACATCCATCCTTGCTATCCCAGGCTGCCGCCTGGAACCCATCCTAGATCGATGAAAAAGAACTCTAAACAAACAAGCATCGCTCTCACGTCAAAGCATCGCATTACTTGTACCTGCAACTGTTGTTGTAGTAATATGTGAGCCACAGGGACTCAACAATCTCATTTCCAAGGGTATCAAGACTATTAAAGCTTAATGGGCGTGGTATGGTTAAATGGTGAGGCTAAAGCAAGCGACTAAGAATTTATTTGAGTGGCTAACTTATGAATACAGAAAGTAAAGTATGGTGGTCTATGCATAGTGGACGTGAACTAGTAATGATCACTAACTGATCCTGAACACCTACTTACGTCAATCATAACCCCACCGTGTTCTCTCTCAGATAAGGACTCACGAGAAGAGACAGTCACGGTTACGCACACAATTGGTGTATTTTATAAGAATTTACTTCAAGTTTTCTATGACCGGGTGTTAAACAAAGTATCCAAGTTTGGCACATAACCGCGGGCACGGCTTCCCAAAAGATTTAACCCTGCAGGGGGTGCTCCAACTCGTCCATCACAAATTAACCACACCTAGCGGGAATAACCTTGACCATGGATCTCGTGATCTTCCTAGGCAATTCCATAGGAAATCCGCCACCTCAAGATAGCTCGAAGAAAAAATGGAATTCCTCACTCAAGACGTTCGAGAAAGGTAACAAAAATCCAACAAGGCCACCCGGCGTGTCGAGGATCCGATAGGAGCCGCGTATCTCGTTCTCACGACACGACGGATGAGCGATGGTTACCACGCCAATCACCGAGTTGCCCCGGGTAGCGTTAATAAGCTTCTCTAGGTTGGACCAACACTCATGAGGAGCACTGGCCCAGGTTGTTGATTAAATTATCCATGGGTGCTGGCGGGTCCCTATGCAATTTTAGTTATTAGGCAAATGTAGTATCAATGTTGGGCCTTGCCAGACAAGCTTTATCCTCAAACAAAAATCAAGGGTGTCCCCATAACAACCCCGAGCATGTTAGGAGCGCTCAATTATGGAACATAACACCGGTTCACAAGTAACTAGGGCGGCAAGAGTGGAACAAAACACTGAGCAAAAGGCCAAGCCTTCCAGCCTTCACCAAGTATATATGTGCATTAAATTAAATAGCAATAATATTATGATAACAAAAGAATGTCCATGTTGACACATGGAAGCAATTGCACCTACAGCTAGAAACGCTATAAGAAGGGCTGAGCAAGCGGTAACATAGCCAAACAAAGGTTTGCTGGGAAGGTGGAGGGTTAGAGGCTTTGATGGCAATGTTGGGAGGCTTGTCAAACTAGTGGTAGTTAGCATGACATAGCGAATGAAAACAAGACATCTAGCATGGCAATGATAGTAGTGGTATCCATGGAAATGTGTCATCTTGCCTGAGATTCCGCTCGGAAGAAGAACGAGTCCATGAAGAAGACGAACCAACGTAGTCGAACGAATCCACACACTCCGAATGCTTTTAGAACTCTATCAAGAAGGAACAATCCGAAACAACAATCAACACATGATACACCACAACATATGCATGATATGATGCGCAAACATATATGATGCATGTCCGGTTTAATATGCAACGCATGACATGGCATGGCAAGCACAACAAAACAACTACTACATATTAAGTGAAGTTCAATATGCAACGAGTTGCATATTGACGAAACTCCATGATCAAATATTTAGTTGAGTCTCATTTATTTACTTGGCAACATTAAATGTTGTTAAACATGGCAAGAGGTGAAGCAATGACAAACTACATAACCTAGGCACTTTAAATGAGGCCAGAAGCAACGAATAACAATTCCGGAACGACCTCATATGCCTATTTTAAGTTTGGACCAGATCTGTCCTAACACAAATTTATATTTATAAAACATGGAAATAAAGTGTGGCATGAGATTCTACACGTTTTTCTAGTCAAGTTACATATATAAAACATTTGCATCGGAGCTACTGTTCAAAAGTTATTAAACAATTCATTTTTGACATGGAATTTATGTAAAACAATGGAAACAGCAAGTTAATCATTTTAAACACATATGAGAGTTGGATATTTTGAATCTATACGAAATTCTAGTCACTTTTCATATATTAAGTTTTTACATATGGTCCACGGTTAATTATTTATGAGCAGTGCAAAAATATGCGTTTTTCTGAAATTACGGAAGCACTGAAATAATAGCAAAATCATAGATAGGAAAAAAATGCAATGGCCGAATCTGGATCTGTTGGGCCTTAAGATGCGCACGAGCGAGACATAGCAAAACAGTAGCTGAGCGCTCACCTTGGGCTCGCCGCCTGGCTGGGCTGGCTGTGGCTGGGCCGCAGGGGCGCTGGCCCACATGAAGGCCAAGCGGAGTAGGCGCTCTCGTTAACGCATGGGGCTACGAGCGGGAGGTTGCAGCAGTGCTGGGAGGGAGCTCCGGCGGCGGCACGACTTCCGGCGGGCGGCAGGGGCGAGGGACACACGAATCCGGGGCATGGGGGTTGGGGTCGTCCGGATCTGGGCGGCGCTGGTCACGGTCTGGAGGGCGATGCGACGAAGCGAAGCTCCAAGGTCAGGCGGCCATGGTAGGTTCCTGGTCAGGGGAGAGAAGAGAGTGGGTTAGAGAGAGAAGAAGGGGAAAGGAGAGGCAGGGCGCGGGGGTCGGCCTGGCGCTTGCCGGCGACGGCGCTCCGGTGGCCGACTGCGCGGTCAAGGTGGCGGCGGAGCCATGGGAGCTCAAGGGGCTCCTCCCCTTGCTCCAGATCGGGGCTGTGGGAACGGTGAACGGGCGGCGGCGGCTCAGATCGGGCCCGGGATGGGCCCCGGATGGGCTTCAGCGGGCCAACGCGGTGGGAGGAGAGAGGCTGCATGACGCTGGGGATTGGGGGGCTCGGAAATCGAGGGGAGGGCTAGGGTTTCCGTTTAGGGCAGGCTAGGGTTGCTTAAATATGATAGGAGGGCTAGGTGGAGATGAGAGGGAGGTTTGCGGCCCGTGACACGAGGTTCTAAAAACATCAAAAAACGTCCGATAATAAACCGATGACCACACTGCAACGACTGACCATTGGGGTATCAAACGAACTCGGAATGCGACGAAATTTGGCAGGCGGTCTACCTACGCGATAATAAGACCGCACGCCAGGTTTTGACCCAATCCAAGAATATTTTTCGCGTGCTTTAAAAACGGTTTTTTAACAATGCTGCGGGCATGTGCGTGTGTGGTTGGCCTCGAAAGGTTGACGACACAAACAGAGAGAACTGGCAACTACCAATGGATGCAAGTTTTCGAAAACGAGTGATGATGTAATGCATATGATGCGAATGATGTGATGATGAATGCGACAACCAAACGAAACACAGAAAAGAATGGAAATAAAAGGGGAATCTTCTGGAGCGTCGGTCCCGGGCTGTTACAACTCTCCTTCACTACACGAGGATCTCGTCCCGAGATCAAAGAATGAGAAGGGGCGGAGGAAGAGCAAGAGATAAAACTTAGTTTCTTCTTTGACAAACGAGTAAAACCCATGAACCATGAAGGTTGGCAAGAGATGAAGAACAACATGAGGAACAAGCAAGAATTCAAAAGAAATTTCAGCAGCACTTCGGTAGGAAAGAGAGGCAAAATTTATAAGAAGGAAAAGAACTTGAACAGGGATCACAACACACCGGTAAAATGAATAAGCAAAGAAAGAACATGATCTTAATCAGACTAGATGTGAGTTGAAAAGAGCAACATCACCATGCCTCCAAAAGGAAGGAATAGAAACTAGATCTTTGGGAAGAAACAAACGGAGAAGAAAATGACAACTCCTACTAAAAATGAATATGAAAGCATGGATTGAAAGGAGTTGCTGAAAACCCAACAACGAGAAGAATAAGCTTGTTGTGGGCTTGTGGAACTCATCTCAAAATTTTGAGGTCACAACTGGTCACTGACAAAACAAGGATTGCTTGGGAGCAAAAGGGATGAACAACTTCTTTCGCCAACAAGAGGGGGAGAAAACTTGGATCATTTAAGACACCCTGATAGCAACAATCCTTAGGAAATGCTTTAGGTGAAATCCAACCCAAGATAACTCCGAGAAACACAGGATGGGTTTACTTATCTCATTCTTGACAATTTTCCTTCGAGACTCCTCAAGAATTCAATAAAACCATCTCAAAAGACAATGGAGAAGGAATTAAACTTAGAAATCCATGATAAAGAACACTTGAGCACCTCCAACAAGAATCTTGAAGAATAATTCGAGAAGAATTACATCCTTAACAAACCACCATGAAGAACCATCGGGATGAACTCCGGAATGAAAGGATGATAGAAAAGAATTGAAGTTGCGAAACGACAATATTGAGGCCTTGCTAAACTTTAGATGAGGCTTCATGAAGAGATTTTGATAATAACTTGGAACTCTAGAAAGAAAGATGAGAATGCTTGAAATCGAGAACTTGATATCATGAACAACTCCGGAAGAAGGACTAAAATCACCTTGTTGAAAAGAATAAGAATTATGTTATGCCTATCCTTCATCAAGTTAAATTGATGACAAGCAACGGATTTCGCACAGCACTTATTGTTGTTGCAAAAAAATTGGAGAGAAAGAGAGAGAGAGCGAGATCACAAACTAGAAGAAGTCTTGCACGAGAACACCGGTAAGAATTAGAAACTAAAGAGGACACTACAAATGAATGGAGATACATGACATGAGAATGAATAGATCACGATGCACCTAGAGAAATCTTGAACGAAGCACTAGAATAATTGAGATACGAACGAAGGAACAACAATTGAGAAGAATTTGAGTACGAAAGCTGAAAGCCGAGAACAAAGAAATCTTCTGAAACGATAGCCTTCGGAGGATCGAGAAATGAAAACAATTATGAAATGCACCGGATAGATATGGGAGGAATTACTCATGATAAATAACAATTTGAGATGATAGCAATAAGCTAAAACCATGAATCTTTGGAAGAACGAACAATGATTTAAGAGAAACTCTCCTTCGGTCTTCAATGTTGAGAATGATAATGAGAATCAACACCATGAATTACTGAGACACTTCGGAACAGTGAATAAGGAAGGTTGATCCAATGATGGAAAATATTTAGAAGCGAACTTGTAGAGGAATATGACTGATGAAATTCATTCTTACGTCATATTAGAAGAGAACTTGAGAACATCTCCGGAAAAGATTAGAAGAGCCAAGTAAGATCGTGGGGAAAAACCCTATGGGTTATGGGCCCACTCAAAGAAAACTCTGTTGAAAAGATTGATTAAAAGAGAGATTGCACCGGTACAAATTAAGAACTTGATGAGGTGAGAATCTCGAAATAATTTGGAAGGATTGAAAGAAAACATGAATCTTCGAAGATATCTTCAGCCTCCGGATAGAACAGAGAGAGACGAATAAACAAGAGATGTTTGGAAAAGAAATTCGAACATGGAAACCATTGAACGAATGAGAAAGGATATGATGAACACCGAGATCTTGAATTGAATCCACCGAAGAAAAATAACAACAAGAATAAGGAATGGGAGGATATATCTTGAAATTGAAACACTTGAGAATCTCCACAAGAAATCACCAGATACAATATGAAGAAATGATAGCGGAAGCATTGATTAAGAGAAAGGAACTTGGAAGAGAATTTAATCATTGAAGAAAAAGGGCGGGAGGGTGGGAAAAACAAACAAAACTTAGGACAGATGAAAAGAACTCCGGAAAGAAACATGAGGTTTGATCTTGCAAATATTGAAAGGATTGAATTCACTTGAAGAGATCACACCGGATGAAAAGAATTGATATGACAACTTGATTGGAAAAAGAATTATCAACCCCACATACATATGGGATCACTTAGGAAAGATATGAAATCGCCACTTGACATCGAAGCAACTCGGATTACGAAATTCAAAACAAAACAAAGGATGAGGCTTATGAAACAAGCCAAAACAAATTCATGACAGAGATTTCGTCCGATATTTTCATGGTAAGGTTCGCACGGGCTCGATCATACATTGGATTGTCACATTGAAATGACGCTCGAATATGCTCCCTAGGCGTAGCGAACTACAAGGCTTGACGAAGCATAAATCGAGACTGTCCTCTGCAAGAAAGACCGTGAACAAACGAATCCACTAGATGTTGAACCCCAACCTCACATCAAACATTTGTTGAAAGATAGCCTAGGTAACTACTTGAATTCCCACCTAAGAACTCCCGAAACTTTCTTGGTTATGCAATAGGGTGTTGGGGATACAAGGAGGAAAATATCTCACACAACTAACAAGCCCTACACCGCAACTGTATCCATCCTTCAACACATAACCAGAGGCTTCGGAACTCCATCTATCTCGAACCCTCGAAAACACAACGATACTAAGAATGGTAGTACATCCGAACTCTCTCCACCAGTACTGGGGATGCCGGACTCCTCTCGCCACTACTAGTATTGAAGCAATTTCGAACATCCTCTGTCCTGAGATACTAAGGAAACTGAACGATAATGATGTGCCAAGAATCCCTTGGAGCTCTACTCCTCAGAAGAAATCAAGTCAGACAGGAGGCACCAAGACAGAACTCCGTCACATCGGCATCATATAGTTTCCAAAATACCCGAGTGATCCTAATTTTTTTTAGCGAGAAGAGAGTAGAATCAAAATCCCTAAGTCGTAATTCCTCACTAGAGCATAGAAGAGGAGTAAAAGGAATCCTACTCTCAGATATAACTATACTCAAAATAGTTTTTTTACTAGACTCAACTCGGCCAAGTTCGATCAATCAAATGGCTCCTAGGTCGGTACAGGCTCTGATACTAACTTGTCATGCTCAAGATGCGATCCTATCCTTATTCAGCACGAGGGCCTCGACAGGGATAGAAGCGAATCTCGTCGTGTTGCAAGAATGTATATCATTACAAGTACATGTACAGAAGAGATGAGTATATGGAATTGGCTTACACTCACCACAAGCTACACCAATATCACACCAATACAACAACATATTCAAACATCATACAGGAGAGCAAGGTCCGACTATGGACGAAACCAAACGATAAAATGACATCCATCCTTGCTATCCCAGGCTGCCGCCTGGAACCCATCCTAGATTGATGAAGAAGAAGAACTCCAAACAAACAAGCATCTCTCTCACGTCAAAGCATCGCATTACCTGTACCTACAACTGTTGTTGTAGTAATCTGTGAGCCATAGGGACTCAACAATCTCATTTCCAAGGGTATCAAGACTATTAAAGCTTAATGGGTGAGGTATGGTTAAGTGGTGAGGCTGCAACAAGAGACTAAACATTTATTTGAGTGGCTAACTTACGAATACAGAAAGTAAAGTATGGTGGTCTACGCAGAACGGACGTGAACTAGTAATGATCACTAACTGATCCTGAACACCTACTTACGTCAAACATAACCCCACCATGTTCTCTCTCGGATAAGGACTCACAAGAAGAGACAGTCACGGTTACACAAACATTTGGTGTATTTTATTAGAGTTTACTTCAAGTTTGCTATGACCGGGTGTTAAACAAAGTATCCAAGTTTGCCACATAACTGCGGGCACGACTTTCCGAAAGATTTAACCCTGCACGGGTGCTCCAACTCGTCCATCACAAATTAACCACATCCAGCAGAAATAACCTCGACCACGTATCTCGTGATCTTCCTAGGCAATTCCAGAGGAAATCCCCCACCTCGAGATAGCCCGAAGAAAAATCGTAATTCCTCACTCAAGACGTCTGAGAAAGGTAAAACAAATCCAGCAAGGCCGCCCGGTGTGTCGACGATCGCGATAGGAGTCGCATATCTCGTTCTCAGGACACGCTGGATGAGCGTTGGTTACCACGCCAATCACCGAGTTGCCTCGGGTAGCGTTAATAAGCTGCTCTGGGTTGGACCAACACTCATGAGGAGCACTGGCCCGGGTTGTTGATTAAATTATCCGCGGGTGCCGGCGGGTCCCTATGCAATTTTAGTTATTAGGCAAATGTAGTACCAATGTTGGTCCTTGCCAGTCAAGCTTTATCCTCAAACTAAAATCAAGGGGGTCCCCATAACAACCCCGAGCATGTTAGGAGCGCTCAATTATGGAACATAACACCGGTTCACAAGTAACTAGGGCGGCAAGAGTGGAGGAAAACACCGAGCAAAAGGCCAAGCCTTCCAGCCTTCACCAAGTATATGTGTGCATTAAATTAAATAGCAATAATATCGTGATAACAAAAGAATGTCCATGTTGACACATGGAAGCAGTTGCACCTGCAGCTAGAAACGCTATAAGAATGGTTGAGCAAGCGATAACATAGCCAAACAAAGGTTTGCTGGGAAGGTGGAGGGGTTAGAGGCTTTCATGACAATGTTGGGAGGCTTGTCAAACAAGTGGTAGGTAGCGTGACATAGCGAATGAAAACGAGACATCTAGCATGGCAATGATAGTAGTGGTATCCAGGGAAATGTGTCATCTTGCCTGAGATCCCGCTCGGAACAAGAACGAGTCCATGAAGAAGATGATCCAATGTAGTCGAACGAATCCTCACACTCCAAATGCTTTTGGAACTCTATCAAGCACAACATATGCATGATATGATGCGCAAGCAAATATGATGCATGTCCAGTTTAATATGCAACACATGACATGGCATGGCAAGCACAACAAACAACTACTACATATTACGCGAAGTTCAATATGCAACGAGTTGCATATTGACGAAACTCCGTGATCAAATATTTAGTTGAGTCTCGTTTATTTACTCGGCAACATTAAATGTTATTAAACATGGCAAGAGGTGAAGCAATAACAAACTACATCACCTAGACACTTTAAATGAGGCCGGCAGCAACGAATAACAATTCCGGAACGACCTCATATGCATATTTTAAGTTTCGAACAGATCTGTCTTAACACAATTTTATATTTATAAAACATGGAAATAAAGTGTGGCATGAGATTCTACATGTTTTTCTAGTCAAGTTACATATATAAAACATTTGCATCGGAGCTACGGTTTAAAAGTTATTAAATAATTCATTTTTGACATGGCATTTACGCAAAACAATGGAAGCAGCAAGTTAATCATTTTAAACACATGTGAGAGTTGGATATTGTGAATCTATACGAAATTCTAGTCACTTTTCATATATAAAGTTTTTACATATGATGCACATTTAATTATTTATGAGCAGTGGAAAAATATGGGTTTTTTCTGAAATTACGCAAGCACTAAAATAATAGCAAAATCACAGATAGGAAAAAAATGCAATGGGCCGAAACTGGAGCTACTAGGCCTTAAGACGTGCACTGAGCGACACATAGCAAAACAGCGGCTGGGCACTCACCTCGGGCTCACGGCCTGGCTGGGCTGGCTGTGGCTGGGCCGTAGGGGCGCTGGCCCACGCGAAAGCCGAGCGGAGCAGGGGCTCTCATCAATGCACGGGGCTACAAGCGGGAGGTTGTAACGGTGCTGGGAGGGAGCTCCGGCAGCAGCACAACCTCCGGCGGGCGGCAGGGGCGAGGGACACGCAGATTCGGGGCATGTGGGTTGGGGTCGGCCGGATCTAGGCGGCGCTGGTCCCGGTCTGGAGGACGACGCGACGAGGCGAAGCTCCGAGGTCAGGCGGCCATGGCAGGTTCCTGGTCAGGGGAGAGATGAGAGGGGGTTAGATAGAGAAGGGGAAAGGATAGGCAGGGTGCGGGGGTCGGCCTGGCGCTCGTCGGCGGCGGCGCGGTCTAGGCGGCGGTGGAGACACGGGAGCTCGAGGGGCTCCTCCCCTCGCTCCAAATCGGGTCTGTGGGAGTGGTGAACGGGCAGCGGCGACTCAGATCGGGCCCGGGACTGGCCCCGGATGGGCTTCCACGGGCCAAAGCAATGGGAGGAGAGAAGCTGCGCGGCACTGGGGATTGGGTGCACGGAAATCGAGGGGAGGGCTAGGGTTTCCGTTTAGGGCATGCTAGGGGTGCTTAAATAGGATAGGAGGGCTAGGTGGAGATGAGAGGGAGGTTTGCGGACCGTGACACGAGGTTTTAAAAACACCGAAAAACGTCCGATAATAAACCGATGACCGCGCTGCAACGACTGACCGTTGGGGTATCAAACGAACTCAGAATGCGATGAAATTTGGTAGGCGGTCTACCTACACTATAATAAGACCGCATGCCAGGTTTCGACCCAATCCGAGAATATTTTTTGTGCACTTTAAAAACGTTTTTTAACGATGCCGTGGGCGCATGCGTGTGTGGTTGGTCTCGAAAGGTTGACGATACAAACGGAGAGAACCGACAACTACCAACGGATGCAAGTTTTCGAAAACGAGTGATGATGTAATTCATATGATGCGAATGATGCGATGATGAATGCAGCAACCAAACTAAACACATAAGAGAATGGAAATAAAAGGGGAATCTTCTGGAGCATTGGTCCTGGGTTGTTATAGAGCCCGTTCTTGTAAGTCATCGGACCCAGCACCACGGGAGGCTCGAGAAGAGGAGCCCACAGGGGTCTTGTGCCCGGTGTGCTTGATCTCCGGCATAGCGAATCCCCGACCACCATGATGAGAACCCTAAGAAAAATAATGGAATCTAAGGGTCCTTAACCACCCAAAGCAAAATGCGAGGAAATATACGGTGGAGAAGAGAGGGAAAGAGGAGATCTACCTCGGGACGAGAGGATGGAGGGGCTTGGTCGGAAGAACGGCCGGAGGGCGGCCGGCGGCGGCCCAGCGGCGCAGGAAAGGAGGATAGCGAGATGGAGGTGGCGTGTGGGGAATAGGGCAACTGCCTAGCCCCATGGGCCCCAGATTTTAATATTTGCGGCCGAACCGTCAGACGAGCGAGGGTCATCGGACGACCGGAGACTGCCAAGCCGTCGGACAATCGAGAGACGTCAGACGTCCGAGAAAGTTAACAGGAAACAGGTCTAGGTAGGGAGTGGAGATAGAATAGAGGTAGTTTTTGGTGACACACATGATAGCGAGATGATGAAAGATAGCATAACACATATAACAAACATGACCATGCCAAGCAATGATGACCCTAATTGAGGTAAAACAAACCGCTCTAACATTGTGCATAGTAGGGGTGGTGGGTTACGCCACCATCTTTGAGTAAATGTGGTATGTCACTGCGAAGATATGAACCTTGAGTCCATTGCCACAACTCCATCATTTAAAGCACCAAGTAACAAAAGTGAGAAAAGTAACTTTGAGAGTGTTTGCTTTATTTGTGCATCATATAGGGTGAGAGTAATCATGAGTTGAATGTATCCCCCTAAAGACATGCCTACACCTAGACACGACATGAAGTAAATGTATGCATGTGTGCAAAAATTTCACATAATGCTATCAAGCTCCAAGATACCAAGTTCACGACTATGTTGACAGAACCTAGCTTTATCCAGCGGTTTGGTGAAGATGTCCGCAAGTTGTATATCTGTACCAACATGAGAAAGAGCAATATCACCCTTTTGCACATGGTCTCTTAAGAAGTGATACAGAATGTCAATGTGCTTGGTGCGAGGGTGCTCAATAAGGTTTTCAGCAAGCTTGATGGCACTTTCATTGTCGCATCGTAGATGCACATGTCTGTAAGTTATACCATAGTCCTTCAAGGTTTGCCTCATCCATAGCAATTGTGTTGCACAACTTGCAGTTGCAATATGTTCGGCTTCAGCCGTGGATAGGGAGACACATTTTTTCTTCTTCGAGGACCAACTTACAAAAAGCGTCCAAGAAACTGGCATGCACCAGAGGAGGATTTCCTTCCCACCTTGTCTCCAGCCCAATCCGCATCCATGTACCCAATGAGATCAGAGTTGGCATCCTTGGGGTAACATAGACCCAACTTTGGGGTGTGAACCAGGTATCTAAGAATATGCTTAACCGCCTTATGATGGCACTCCCTAGGGGTAGCTTGAAATCTTGCACAAATGCCTACACTTAACATGATGTCTGGTCTAGATGCACAAGGTAAAGCAATGAACCAATCATGGAGCAGTAAAGAGATGGGTCAAATGGGATACCGTTTGTGTCTTCGTCAAGAAATTTTTTGGTTGCCATGGGCATCTTGCATGGGCTGGCGTCTGTCATTCTGAACTTCGCAAGAATGTCCTTGAGATACTTGGTTTGAGATAAGAAAATTCCTTCTTGAAATTGTTGGATTTGAAAACCGAGAAAGAACTTCAAGTCCGCATTGAGTGATATCTCAAAGGTCTTGGTCATGGATTCCGCAAACTTCTTGCATACATGAATGTTAGGAGAACCAAAAATGATATCATCTACCTAAATTTGGCATAAGATCAAATCACCCTTTTCCCTTTTAGTAAAAAGAGTAGGGTCGATCACCCCTCTCACAAAACCATCATTGAGTAAAAACTTCTTAAGATGATCATACCAAGCACGAGGTGCTTGTTTGAGGCCATATAGAGACTTCTGAAGTTTGTACACATGGTCTTTGTGATGGGGGTCAATGAAGCCAGGTGGTTGTGAGACATAAACCTCTTCTTATAGTGGACCGTTAAGAAATGCACTCCTCACATCCATTTGATGTAAAGTAAAACCATTGAAAGCAGCATAAGCAAGTAAGATGTGAGTTGATTCAAGATGGGCAACCACAACAAAGGTCTCATCAAAGTCCAAACCTTCAACTTGTGAGTACCCTTGTGCCACTAACCTTGCCTTGTTTTTGATGATTACACCATGATCATATTGCTTGTTCTTGAAGATCCATTTTGTTCCAATAACATCGTGTTTCTTAGTTGGCCTTTTGACTAAAGACCATACTTTGTTGCGCTCGAAGCTGTTCAACTCTTCTTACATTGCAACGAGCCAATCATTGTCCGTCAATGCATCTTGTGCCTTGAGTAGCACAACACTAGAGACAAACAAAAAGTGAGCACAGAAGTTTGTTAATTATTTACGAGTGACTCTCACTAGTAGAAAACAGGCCATTAGTCCCGGTTAGGAAAGGCCTTTAGTCGTGGTTCCCCAACCGGGACTAAAGTATAGAGATTAAAGGGTCTAAGTCTTTAGTCCCGGTTGGCTACGAACCGGGACTAAACCCTAGCCACGTGGGCGGCAGAACGCGCCAAGGCATCGGGACCTTTGGTCCCGGTTGGTAACACCAACTGGGACAAAAGGTTTAGGGGTTTAGGTGTTTAGGGGTTTAATGTTTATTGTTTATTTTCCTCTGCATTTTGTGTTTTCCATTTAATTATTTTTCATTTCAAACATATTTTACGCTACTACATAATAGAATTTCTCGTAGAACCGATCATATATCATAAAATTTCTCATACAACCATATATCATAAAATTTCTCGTACGGCCACATGCATACACACACATATATATACAATTTGATATATACAATTTCTCGTACAATTTGCAGATCCTTTAGGGATCGGGTAATGGTATTCTCCGTCGGGAGATATGACCTGCTGAAGCAAAAATCCCGCAATTTCCTCTTGAATTGCTCGTATGCGGTCTGTTGGTAGGAGCTGATCCTGCATCTCCGACATCTATATATAAAGAAGGAGATCAATATGAATATGCATGTTAGTTGTGTGTATATGTGTTAGATCATGATAAAAAAATATGAATGGTGTTTACGTACCCAAAGATCTCTTGCACTCTTGTTGCTTTCGGTCATAAATTGAATGTTCTCGCAAACGTAATATGCACATAGTTCAGTTCCCTGTGCCTGCCTCATGCACTTGACGAGAATATAATTCAATTAGATAATAATGAAGCATGACAATGGTATCGAAACTAGAATTAAAGAGATGCGTGGACGTAGCTAGTACTACTTAATTACCCTGGGCTTTCACCATCTCAACTCTGGTTTCCATTCACCGGTGACCTCTTTGATGAAACATTTCCAAACCCTGCCCGGCAAACAAAATGAATAAAGGAGTTACTAATTACTTCATATCAGGAAATGAACCAATAAAGAAGCTGACATAGTGCGTCAATGATTGAAATTACCTTCCGAGCAAAGAATGCAAGCTTATGTAATATTCAGGGTCTTTACTTAGCAAGTCCAGTACTTCAACACTTCCATCGTCAACTCTAATGATTAGAAGGGTCCAGTGGTAGCTGCGCACACGATTTGTATAAGCGTGCATGCATAACTCATCAACTACACTTAACATCGAGTATATATATAAGAAAAAAATAGAATTTGTAGTACAAGACACTGACACTCACTGGAAGTTCCAAGGTAAAAGTATTTCTGCTTTGTACTTTAGGGCCCTCAAAAACCATAGAAGTTGTTTCTCTGTGTCTTTAGGGTCCCTTCTCAGCACTTCTTCATTAACGGTATTTGGGTCAATGAACCCAATGCCCTAGACTCCAGCTCTTTTCGGTTCAAAAACCTTCATTCTGCATAATACCACACAAAAGCATATAGTCAGTATAATAACAGGCAATGAACGAGCTAAGCTAGAGACTGAAATTACATAAAGAAATCACTTACAGACAATAGAAAATTATGATAGATGTGTCGAGTGCACTTTTATTGAATAACTGAAAAAAATTCTGGATAATCAATCCACAAAGCATTTTCATGGATGTAATGCTCTTTCTTGACTTTCACCATGAGGCTACATCATTGCCCGAGCTCTACTTCTCGCGTGTACCAGTAACGCAAGTTGTGCATTTGCGTTGTTAGAAGCTTTTCATCCTCAGGAGTGACTAGAGGTTTCCCGGGGACATATTTCCATGCTATTTCCTTCGGATCCAATGGTGGAAATTCCTCAATCTCTAGGAGTTGTTCAACGATGATACCGAGCATTCTAGCATTCTCTCTATCAGCGTCAGTTATTACCACCTTATTGGCACTCACCTTGAGTGGGTTGATCGATTGGACTGGCTATTCTTCGAGATGGGGAACAGTTTTCCCGCATTTACTGCTACTGCTCGACGTCTTCCGTTTGTTGTGTGATCCAAAGGACTTGGTGATAGAGCGTTTTAGCTGCATCAATAAAGTGTTGTACGATCTTGTTGGGTACTTTCTCCTTTGGCAACGGGGCGGTTTTGGTCCAAAAAAGGCCTTCACTTCGATAGCCACTTGTTCATTGGTTTCCTCATCAGTCTTCTCGTAAGCTAACTTCTTTTTCATAGGAGGCTCGGGTTTCTTCTTTGGTACTGACCTATTCCGCTTTGGATACGGCGGATATCGATATCACGGACTCTTCGTGCTAGGCTCCGTCTCAGGGTGGGATGAACTATGCTGACGCGGTGGAGCTTGATATGGTGGACTCGCCATGCACTCCGTCTCTAGGTGGGACGATGGATTCGGCTGGCGCGACGGAGATGGATTTGGCGGACTCACCCTACGCTCTGTCTCGGGGAGGGTTGGAGTCTACTGACGCGGCAGACTTGGAGGAGGAGTCGGTGGCCTTGGCATCGAGTTTGCAAACACGATGCATCCTTTTTCCATAAAATGACACAACGCCTGGCTTCTCCCAGTGTCCGCTCCCCTTCACCTCCAAGGTAGTCAAGATCTAGTGTTTCATATGCCGACACAACTTGGTCCACCCCTACAGGAGCATAGGCAGGTGGAACCGGATTGCCGTGGAAAGTTGCTTCAGGTCCACATGGTAAAGCAAATTCGTCTGCCGCCTACATGGATATGTTCTTCAGTTTCACATGTACCTCACAAGGTGTTGACTCTAAGATATCATCCACGGGGTAGCGAGCCAACAGTGCATCATCCGTCGGGACCTCCGTGGAACCCACGCTGCTTTTCGGCATAGATGATGGAATGGTACCATCCAATGCTGGATCTGGTTGCTGTTGTTGCTGCTGAGAACGTGCCTTGCTAGCTAAGTTTGTTGATTTGCTCCTGCCGTATGTTATATTTGTGTTCCAAGTCCTTGATCCGATCTACTTCATGCTTCTTCTTTCTGTCATGACTTCTGTAGCTGTCGTTCCAATCTGCAAACCCCAGATACCACAGAACCATGCCTTTGCCTCGTGTTCGTCCCGGGTGTTCAGGATTCTTGAGGGCGCGCAAAAGCTCGTCGTTCTCTCTATCCGGCTGGAACACACCCGCTTGAGCTTCTTCCACTGCTTTAATTATCTCGTTTGTGGCATCTCTAAGATTGACATGTTCAAGAACCTGACCTATCTGTGGGTCCAACTTTCCCCCATGTGCATAAAACCAAGTCCTGCACCTCTCGGGCCAAGTATCTGTTACTAGAGAGACCCCTGCAACCCTCATGTTTTGCTCAGATTCATCCTACTTAGGCAACCTAGACTTGTAGCCACCTCGGCCCAGACGATGGTGCCATGTTTTTTTCTGGCATATTTCTTGTTTATTCTTGACCGTTTCTTTGATTCTTCTGATTCCTTGAACTTCACAAATTTGTCCCAGTCATCTGCTAACTTCACATATTCTCCTTTGAATTTTGGAGTCTTCTTTTCTGCGTCCAAGTAATTATTCCATAATATTTTCTTCCAAGACTGGAATTGTGTAGCCATCTTCTTAAGAGCTCACTTCTTGACTTTCTCCCGTTGAACATCTGTCAGACCCTATGGTCGGGTGAAATGTTTCATGAGCTCCTCCCAAAGCAGATCTTTTGCTCTTTGGTTGACAAAAGGAACTCCACGATCCTTTGGCTGATTCCATTCTTGAGCGGTGATCGGGATTTGGTCCCTAACGATAACTCCGCATTGACATATAAATTTGTTTGCATTCTCTTTAGGAGCAATCGGTTTGCCATCTGCTCTGATTTGATCGATGTTATACTTCACGCCTTGTTTCAACTTTCTTGTCGGGCCACATTTAACCCTTGTAGAAGATTTGCTTGATCCAGAGGGCTAAAAGGAAGAAAGATTTGTTAATATATACAAGTCAATCAATACATCTGATGATCACCAGAGGGCAAATTAATACCTCGCCGGACTCTGTTAAATGGACAAAAATTTCTTCGCCATCGTCATTGTCAGCTGGTTCGCCTTCGTCTCTTGGTTGTTCTTCCTTAATTCCCTCACCACATGGGTTAAGGTATTGTGAGCCATCATCTACTTCATTCTCTTCGTTTGCCGAGCATATCAGGTCATACATGGCATTGTCTTGATCACGGTCGTCCATAGCTTAACTAATCCAGAACAAATATAAACAATTAGAATGCATTCAATAAGCAGAACCGGAGATATGCAAATCAATAAAAGGCAATGCAACAATATGGTCATATAATATCACTAATACATCATCAAATAATAGTATCAATAATACATCATCGAATAGTAGTATCACTAATACATCATCGATTAGTAGTATCACTAATACATCATCGAATAGTATCACTAATACATCATCGAATAATATCACTATAATACATTGTCGAATAATATCACTAATACATCATCAAAGGCACACTAATACATATGTGGTTCGACGACTGGGGACTCGAGACCAAAAAAACAACTAAATTAAAAACTAAAACAACTAAACTAAAACAACTAAACTAAAACAAATAAACTAAAAAAACAAAAACAACTAAACTAAAAAAATAAACCAACTAAAATAAAAAAACTAAAAAAACTAAACTAAACTAAAACAACTAAACAAAAAAACTAAAACAACTAAACTAAACTAGCTGGCCGACGCACGTACGTGGCCGTGGTGGCCGCGGTGGAGGGGGATTGGAGCACGATGGCAGGACCTCACTAGCGCGACGGGGCTCGATGGAGGAGGGTGCGGGCGGCGACAACAGGGCTCGGTGGAGGAGGGTGCGGGCAGTGACGACGGGGCTCGGTGGAGGAGGGTGCAGGCAGCGATGATGGGGATCGGGGAGGATGCGTGAGCGGCGTCGACGAGGACGAGGAGGCACAGGTGGCGGCAATGACGGGCTCAGGGTGGCGGCGAGGACAGGCTCGGGCGGCGGCGAGCGCGGGCTGGGGGATGGAGGAGGACGCCGAAAGTGGGGAGGAGCGGCGCCGGCGCGCGCGGGCTCAGGCCTCGGCGACAGTTGGAGTAGCGGGCGTGGATAGATGCAGGCGCGCAGAGGAGTGGTGGCGGCGACAGCGTCGGGGCAGATTTGGTGAACCTGGCGAGGAGGAGGTCGGAGATGAGTAGCGGCGATGGCGACGGCGACGACGTCAGGGCGGATTTGGGCAGCCTGGCGGTGTACATAGTGGAGTGGCGTCGGGGGAGAAACTAAGGAGGAAGAAGGCGGGGTTAAATACCCCAGGACCTTTAGTCCCGGTTGGTGGCTCCAACCGGGACTAAAGACCCTTTAGTCCCGGATGGTATCACCAATCGGGACTAAAGGTCCACCCTTTAGGCCTGGTTGGATCCACCAACCGGGACTAAAGGCCCATCTTTTCGGCGGCCCAAGTTCCGTGCGGGAAGGGACCTTTAGTCCCGGTTGGTAGCACCAACCGGGATACCAACCGGGACTACAGTTGTATTTTCTCTTTTTTGTTTTGTTTTGTTTTTCTAATTTCTTTTTTTATATTTGGAATAACTGTTAGAATATTTATAGTTTTTAATGAATCTTTTTTGCTTTAGGTCAAAACAATTACAAAATTTCTTTTAGTGCCACTAGTTTTCAAATTTGAATAGTTTAAATTGGAATTCATTTGAAATTTGTGTGAAACAGTAATTTGTGAATAATTTTATTTTAAAAATAGATTTTTGAGTGATTGTTTTTCCTGTTGTTTAATATTAGTATGTTTTATCATTATGTCACAATTGGGAAAATTTTAGGATAATTTAAATAGGTGTTTGAATCAAAACCAGATTCTGTTTAACTCTTTTAGTTTTATACCTTCATTTGTTTTAATCAAAATCACTATTAATGAACTCTGAAAAAGTTAAAACTTGGCATGGTACACTAGTGCAGAAACGGCATATTGTCGCGGGTGGTAAGGGTCTTTAGTGCCGGTTCTCGAACCGGTAGTAACGGGTGGGGACTAAAGCCTACCCCCCTTTAGTCCCAGTTCAACACGGCCCGGCACCAAAGGCCCTCCACGTGGCATCCGCCGGCGCCATGGGCTGGGGTTCCTTTAGTCCCGGTTGGTAACACCAACCGGGACTATAAGTATTTAGTTTTTTTAATTTTGTTTTATTTTTCCTTTTAATTCTTTAGGGGTTTATGAATTAATTATGGTTTAATTTTCCTTTTAATTTTTTATTTTCCATTTAATTAATTTTTATTTCAAACATATATTACGCCAGTACATATTGTACACACGTTGTGCGCATATATATATAGAATTTCTCGTAGAACCGATCATATATATATACAATTTCTCCTACAATTTGAGGATCATTACATATATATGCAGGCATTACTGTTTCTTGTTCTTGATCTTGTAATAGTATTCTACTCTGGGATCTATGACTTGGTCGACCAGAAATCCAGCTAATTCCTCTTGAAGTGCTCGTACCCGAGCCTCTGGTATGAGCTGCCCCCGCATCTCCGTCAGCTACAAGATGGAGATTGGGATCAATATATTAGTTGTCTGTATATATATTAGCTAGATCATGATAAAAAAATTATGGATAATGTTCTGGAAAATGTACCCAAAGATTTCTTTCATCTCTGCTCCTTTCAGACGTGATCATGCGAATGTTCTCACAAACATAGTATGCGCATAAACTAGACCCTTGCTCCTGCCTCATACACTTTACGAGAATAAAATTCAATCATATAATAATTAATCAAGCATGATAATGGTATTGAAACTAGAATTAAAGAGATGAACGAACGTAGCTACCTAGCTAGTAGTACTTACTTACCTTGGGTCGCACCCATTTCTGCTATTGTGCCTAGTCGCCTGGGACCTGTTTGATGAACTTGGCCCAGGCCCTGCCCACCGGCAAAGAAAATGAATAAGCGAGTTATTAATTAGTTGATATCAGGAACTGAAGTAATTAATCAGGCCGACATAGTGCGATAATGATTGAAATTACCTGTCAAATAGCCCCCTCACGATTGCGTATTTGGATGGATCCTTAAATAACGAGTCGAGTACTTCAACTTTTCCCTTGTCAACTTCAATGATTAACAAGATCCAGTGGTAACCGCATAACTCATCAACAACACTTATTATCATCTAGTAAGCAAAAAATAGAATTTGTAGTACAAGATATATACAGTAACACTCACCCAAAGTTGTAAGGAAGTAGTATTTCTGCTTGGGTGTTTAGATGCTTCAAAAAATCTAGCATGGCTTTCTCTGTGTCTTTTCTCGAATATGAAGTTTCCCATATCTTTTGATTAATTGTATTTGGGTCAATGAACCCAATGCCATAGCATCCAGCTTGTTTCATTTCATACATCTTCATTCTGCACAATACCACAGAAACGAATATAGTGAGGATAATTCCAGGTAATGAACGAGAGCATAGCTAGCTAGAGACTTAAATTATAGAATGAAACCACTTACAGACAATAGCAACATACTAAAGATTTGTCGAGTGCGTCTTGATTGAATAACTGAAACAACTCTGCATAATGAATCCACACATCTTTTTCATGGAAGTAATGCCTCTCTTTGACTCTCACCATGAGGGACTCTTCATTGGTATTTTCTGTTATTTGCATGTACCATGTATGCAAATCATACATTCTCGTTGGTAGAAGCTTGACATCTTTAGGATTGACTAGAGGTTTGCCGCGGGCATATTGATATTACTTCTGACTCTTTAAGCACGGGGATTTCCTCAAGTCCTAGGAGTTGTTCAACAGTGACACCGGCCTCTTTAGTTATCCTAATATGTTCTTCGATTACTTATGGCTGACCGGCAGTACTCACAAGTGTTTGTACAATGAGAGGGGGAGGGGGGTCGATTGCACTGCCTGTTCTCCTAGCTAGGGGTAGTTTTCTTGCTTTTTTTGCCAACTCCTTGGCTTGAGCTCGAGCTCGACTCCTTTTGTCCTGCAAGATATGACTTCTTGATATACCACACATAGTCGCTGTCCTTCTGAGCCGGTCGAGCCATATCAATGAAGTGTTGTGAGACATGCTCAGGTACTTTCTCCTTTGGCGGCTGGGGCGGTTTCGGTCCAAAATGGGCCTTCAAATTGGCATCCACTGCGCTGTCGAGTTCCTCGTCGGTCAGGTGGTAAGGCAACTTCAGAAGAGGCTTGAGGCTTGGACCATATTTGTATTTCTTGCCTATTGTACCGCTAGTCGTTGTAGATGTAGCCTCTCTCTTCTGTTGTTGCTTAGGCAATGGAGCACATTGACGCCGTGCCAGACCTGGAGGAGGAGTCGATAGACGCGGTGCAGGATTTGGAGGAGGAGGAGTTGGCTAACATCGTGCCGGACTTCGAGGAGGAGTCGGCTGACACGATGCCGGACTTGGAGGAGGAGGAGTCGACTGACGTGGCGGCGGACTTGGAGGAGGAGGAGTCGGTGGCCTTGGAAAGACGATGCAATCCTTTTTCCATAGAATGATACGATGTATGGCCTCTCCCAGTGTTCTCTCGTTGTCACCTCTAGGAATGTCAAGTTGTAGCTCGTGATATGCTGACATCACTGCATCAACCCCAACACGAGCATAGCCAGCTGGAATGGGATTGCAATGGAAAGTTGCTTCTCAGGGATTTGCTAAAGCATAGCCGTCCGCCACCTTCATGGATAAGTTCTTCACTTTCATGTGTAGCTCATAGTTAGTCATGTCTTTGATATCATCCACTGGGTAGCTAGCTAGTAGTGCATCATCATCGATATCGGTCGGGGCGGAACCCACGCTGCTTCTTGACATAGATGGGATGGTGGTATCCAATGCTGGATCAATTTGCTCATGCTGCTGCTGAGACGCCCTTTCCTGGCTGAGTGAGTCGATCTGCTCCTGCTGCCACCTGACTCTGGATTCCAACTCCAGGTGCTTTGATTCGAGACCTTCAAGGCGGAGTGCTTCCTCCTCCTTCTTCTTCTCCTCATGCATCTTCTTTCTCGCACGACTTCTGTGGTCGTCGTTCCAACCCGCAAATCCCTCAAACCACGGAACAACGCATTTGCCTCATGTTCTTCCCGGGTGTTTAGGATTCTTCAGGGCGCGCGTAAGCTCGTTGTCCTCTCTGTTGGGCATGAACACCCCCGTTAGAGCTTCTTCTATTTTCATCATAATTTCATCTGTCACTTTTTTAAGACTTCCCTTCACCATAATAGCCCCTGTCTTTGGGTCCAACTTCCCCCCATGCGCATAAAACTATGTCCTGCACCTCGGGGGCTAGGTCACTGTAACTAGAGTGACCCCTACACTAATCATCTCTTGTTCAGATTGATCCCACCTAGCCCCATAGTATGGTGCCACTGCTTTTTCGTAGCATTAATCTTGTTCTTTCTCGACCATTTCTTAGCTAGTTCTGATTCCTTGAACTTCCTGAAATCGTCCCAGTGATCTTTTGCCTTCACCAGTGCTCCCTCGAATTTTGGAGTCGTCTTGTTTACTTTCACATAAGCAGCCCATGCATTTTTTTGAAGGTGTTGAATGCGATCGCCATCTTTTTAAGAGCATAGTTTCTGACTTTCTTCAGATCTGCATCTTTCAAGTTATCTGGTAGTGTGAAATGTGACATCAGCTCGATCCAAAGCACATCTTTTGCTCTTTCGTCGACAAAAGTAACTCCATCTCGATCTCCCTTTGCTAGCTTTTTCCATTCTTGTGTGAAGATCAGGATTTGGTCCCTGACAATAACTCTGCATTGATTCTTGAACTTGGTCGCATTTTTCTTAGGTTCAAGCGGTTCGCCAGTTGATGTATTGATGGAATCGATGTTGAAATTTACGCCAGGTTCCAACTTTCTGGCCGGGCCTCAAACTACCCTGTCGCTTGTAGAAGATTTGCTCGATTCGGAGGCCTAAAAGAAGAAAGATCGATTCGTTAATACATATACGACTCAATTAAGACATGTATGATCACCGGATGACTTATATAATAAATATACCTTGCCTGTCTTTGTTATTTGAAGAACATTTTCTTCATCAACATCGTTGTCGAATTCAGCTATTCTTTCATCTTCATCAAACATACAACCCTCACCGAAATTGTTCAGATATTGCAAGCCATCATCATCTTCAGGTTCATGCTCTGGGCTCGTGGAGCGTATGATGTTAAACAAAGCCTCTTCTCCTTCTCTACCGGTTTGTCCATAGCTTTTATATATTTAACTAACCCAGAAGAAAGATAAAACAATTTAGTATTCAAATTAGAATGCATGCAATCAATAAGGAAAACTGAATCATAGTACATAATATGCATCATCGAATATAATCTCGAATAATTTGTCTCGAATATTATCGAATATAATCTCGAATACATCTTGAATATTATCACTAATACATCTCGAATATTATTGATTATATAATATCACTACTACAGGTCCAGTTGACGTCTCCCGTGGCAGGCGGTGGACACCCAAAAACAAGGAACTATGACAAGATCATAGCTCGGGTGAGATCCCTGAAGAACCTGCTAGGTATTGGAGAACTTGACGTCCAACGCATCCATGTAGCGACGGGCGTGCTCGTCCTCCTCCCTGACAAGGCGACATACCACCTCCGGCTGGGCCGGCTGCCTCCGCACCAAAAGTGGCCCAAGCGAACGCTACCAAAGAAGCTCCGGGTCGACGAGGGGACCCGGGTTCCTCGCCAACCTGCGCCCCGTGAAGGTAGCACCTCCCAATGCCAGCCCGGCGGAGCCTAGTCCCGGACATGGCGCCTCTAAAGCAGGATGTCAGCACGAATAATTCGACGACGAGGATGGGGGCCAGGCATCATTTACTTCGAGAAGAAATTCTATGCAAATTTAAAAAAAATGCTTGATTGTGATTTCTTATATACAAGGAACCTTCAGAATCGGATTCTCTTAACCTTACGACCCGCGACTTTTGCAAATACATAACAAATACTAATTGCAAATACAACATTAAAATATGCAACTTTTGCAAATACTAATTGCTATACATTGGATCAAATGTCAAAATTCTTCAACTTTTTTCTATACATTGTATTCATACATATATATACTAATTTCTATACATATATTGGATCAAAATGTAAAAATTCCTCAAATGTCAAAATTCCTTCACTTTTTTCTATACATCTAATTAATCATCTAGTGAAAAAATGTCAAAATTCTTGCATCTATGTCAAAATTCCTCAAATGTCAAAATTCCTTAACTTTTTTCTATACATCAAAATTCTTGCATCTAAGTATATAATCATCTATACATCTAATAATCTAATCATCAAAATTGTATGTGTGTTCATGCATATACGTGTGGGGGGGTCGGGGAGGGGCCGGCGGCCGCCATTGCGGCACAGGGGGTGAGGGAGAGGGGGGAGCTCATAGCATGGCGATGGGGCGACGGCGAGGCGAGGCGAGTCGGGGGGTGGCAACGGTGAGGAGCTCGGGGCAGGAGGAGCGGGCGCGGGCGGCGTCCCGGGCGGTGTTAGGGCGAGCTCGGGGAGGAGCGGGCACATGCGGTGTAGGAGATCGACGCGAGGAGGCGCGGGCGGCCGGCGTCGGGGGCGGTGACGAGCTCCGGCGTCGGGAAGGCAAGACGGCGACAGCGTAGCGATGTCGAAGAGGTTGAAGAAAGGAGAGTAACTGAATTTTTTTGAAGTGTTGTATATATAAGGAGGCCTTTAGTCGCGGTTGGTGCCACCAACCGCGACTAAAGACCCCCCTTCAGTCGCGGTTGGAGCCACCAACCGTGACTAAAGGTGAATTTCGACAACCGAAGCGGCGGGAAGCGAAACCCTTTAGTCGCGGTTGGTGGCTCCAACCGCGACGAAAGGGGGGGGGTCTTTAGTCACGGTTGGAGCCACCAACCGCGAATAAAGACCTGTTCCTGGCACGATGCACTGCGATGGAAGTTTAGTCCCACCTCGCTAGTCGAGGGGCGCCTCGATCAGTTTATAAGCCCCGGCGTGGGCACTGCATTGAGCTCCTATCTAATGCAGGCCATCTGGGCCTACCTCTGTTGCGATTCCCTGTGGGCCTACTAGGCCTTGCGGGCCTGCGTCCTGGCCGAACTACGGGTTGGGTTTCTAGTCGTATGCAGGCTGTTGTTGCCCAGTAGGCAGGATTTTTTTAATTTATTTATTTTTCATTTTGTTTTGTTTTCTGCTCTATATTATTTATTTATTTTTAAGATATTTTTTTATTTAATTAGAGTTTCTTTGTGAATCCTTTTGCTTTAGGTAAAAACATATAAACTTTCTGTTAGTGCGAGTAGTTTTCAAATTTGAATAGTTTAAATTTGAATTATTTGAAATTTGTGTGAATCACTAGTTTGTGAATAACTTTACTTTACAAATAGATTTTTCAGTGATTATTTTTTCTTCTGGTTTAATTTTCCTGTGTTTTATCATTATATTCAATTTGGTAATACTTAGGTTATTTAAAATAATGAAATTCCTCTGTAACAGACGAGTTTTCGTTAGAAACCCTCATACTTCGAAAGAGATTGTCCATTTTGTACACAAAGTGCATCCAGTTTTTGTTGTAACCCTCTCAACTTTTTAGCACATGCTATGGGGTGAAATGATGATACCATGTCAACTTTCAACCTTTTCAGAGTTCATTTGTAGTGCTTATCAATTTCAGGGTCATTTAGCTCAAAAAACTTTTGTAAATGCATGAAAAATAGGAAATGAAGTCAGAAATGGTTGAAAATAGATGACGTGGCTTCGAACGGGGCATACTGAACACACAAAAAGTCTAGACTTGAAATAAGTTTAAAAAATGAAATGCGTTTCTAACAGGCGAGTTTTCGTCTGAAACCCTGATACTTCGAAAGAGTTTGTCCATTTTGTACACAAAGTGCATCCAGTTTTTCCGTAACCCTCTCAATTTTTTAGCACATGCTATGTGGGTGAAATGGTGATACCATGCCAACTTTCAACCTTTTCGGAGTTCATTTGTAGTGCTTATCAATTTCTGGGTCATTTAGCTCAAAAAAACAGTAAATGCATGAAAAATAGCAAATGAAGTCAGAAAAGGGTTGAAAATTGATGGCCTGCCTTCGAATGGTGCATACTGAACGCACAAAAAGTCTGTATATGAAATAAGTTTAAAAAAATGAAATGCCTTTGTAACAAACGAGTTTCGTCTGAAACCGTGATACTTCGAAAGAGATTGTCCATTTTGTAAACGAAGTGCATCCAGTTTTTGCCGTAACCCTCTCAACTTTTTAGCACATGCTATGTGGGTGACATGATGATACCATGCCAACTTTCCACCTTTTCAGAGTTGATTTGCAGTGCTTATCAATTTCAGGGTCATTTAGCTCAAAAACAAAATCAGTAAATGCATGAAAAATAGCAAATGAAGTCAGGAAGGGTTAAAAATTGATGACGTGGCTTCAAATGGTGCATACTAAATGCACAAAAAGTCTGGAGTTGAAATAAGTTAAAAAAATGAAATGCCTTTGTAACAGACGAGTTTTCGTTTGAAACCTTGATACTTCGAAAGAGATTGTCCATATTGTAAACGAAGTGCATCCAGTTTTTGCCGTAACCCTCTGAACTTTTTAGCACATGCTATGTGGGTGAAATGGTGATACCATGCCAACTTTCAACCTTTTCAGAGTTCATTTATAGTGCTTATCAATTTCAGGGTCATTTAGCTCGAAAAAATCAGTAAATGCATGAAAAATAGCAAATGAAGTCAGAAAGGGTTGAACATTGATGGCCTGCCTTCGAATGGTGCATATTGAACGCACAAAAATTCTGGAGTTGGAATAAATTTTAAAAAATGAAATGCCTTTGTAACAGACGAGTTTTCGTCTAAAAGCGTGATACTTCGAAAGAGATTGTCCATTCTGTACACGAAGTGCATCCAGTTTTTGCAGTAACCCTCTCAACTTTTTAGCACATGCTATGTCGGTGAAATGATGATACCATGCCTACCTTGAACCTTTTCAGAGTTCATTTATAGTGCTTATCAATTTCAGGGTCATTTAGGTCAAAAAAATCAGTAAATGCATGAAAAATAGCAAATGATGTCGGAAAGGGCTGAAAATTGATGGCCTGCCTTCGAATGGTGCATACTGAACGCACAAAAAGTCTGGAGTTGAAATAAGTTTAAAAAAATGAAATGCCTATGTAACACACGAGTTTTCGTCTGAAACGCTCGTACTTCGAAAGAGATTGTCCATTTTGTACACGAAGTGCATCCAGTTTTTGTCGTAACCCTCTGAACTTTTTAGCACATGCTATGTGGGTGAAATGATGATACCATGCCCACTTTCAACCTTTTCAGAGTTCATCTGTAGTGCTTATCAATTTCAGGGTCATTTAGCTCAAAAACAAAATCAGTATATGCATGAAAAATAGCAAATGAAGTCAGGAAGAGTTAAAAAAATTGATGATGTGGCTTCAAATGGTGCATACTAAAAGCAAAAAAAGTCTCGAGTTGAAATAAGTTTTAAAAAATGAAATGCCTTTGTAACAAACGAGTTTTCGTGTGAAACCCTCATACTTCGAAAGGGATTGTCCATTTTGTACACGAAGTGCATCCAGTTTTTGCCATAACCCTCTCATCTTTTTAGCACATGTTATGTGGGTGAAATGATGATACCATATCAACTTTCCACCTTTTTAGAGTTCATTTGTAGTGCTTATCAATTTCAGGGTCATTTAGCTCAAAAACAAAATCAGTAATGCATGAAAAATAGCAAATGAAGTCAGGAAGGGTTAAAAATTGATGATGTGGCTTCAAATGGTGCATACTAAATGCACAAAAAGTCTGGAGTTGAAATAAGTTTAAAAAATGAAATGCCTTTGTAACAGACGAGTTTTCATTTGAAACCCTGATACTTCAAAAGAGATTGTCCATTTTGTAAACGAAGTGCATCCATTTTTTGCCGTAACCCTCTCAACTTTTTAGCACATGCTATGTAGGTGAAATGATGATACCATGCCAACTTTCAACCTTTTCAGAGTTCATTTATAGTTCTTATCAATTTCAGGGTCATTTAGCTCAAAAAATGAGTAAATGCATGAAAAATAGGAAATGAAGTGAGAAAGGGTTGAAAATTGATGGCCTGCCTTCGAATGGTGCATACTGAATGCACAAAAAGTCTAGAGTTGAAATAAGTTTTTTTAAAAATGAAATGCCTTTGTAACAGACGAGTTTTCGTCTGAAACTATGATACTTCGTAAGAGATTGTCCATTTTGGACACGAAGTGCATCCAATTTTTGCCGTACCCCTCTCAAGTTTTTAGCACATGCTATGTGGGTGAAATGATGATACCATGCCAACTTTCAACCTTTTCCGAGTTCATTTATAGTGCTTATCAATTTTAGGGCATTTAGCTAAAAAAATCAGTAAATGCACGAAAAATAGCAAATGTAGTCGGAAAGGGTTGAAAATTGATGGCCTGCCTTCGAATGGTGCATACTGAACGCACAAAAAGTCTGGAGTTGAAATAAGTTTAAAAAAATGAAATGCCTTTGTAACAGACGAGTTTTCGTCTGAAACCCTCATACTTCGAAAGAGATTGTCCATTTTGTACACGAAGTGCATCCAGTTTTTGTCGTGACCCTCTAAACTTTTTAGCACATGCTATGTGGGTGAAATGATGATACCATACCCGCTTTCAACCTTTTCAGAGTTCATATGTAGTGCTTATAAATTTCAAGGTCATTTAGCTCAAAAAAATCAGTAAATGCATGAAAAATAGCGAATGAAGTCAGAAAGGGTTGAAAATTGATGGCATGCCTTCGAATGGTGCATACTGAATGCACAAAAAGTCTAGAGTTGGAATAAGTTTTAAAAAAATGAAATGCCTTTGTAACAGATTAATTTTTTTGTGAAACCTTGATACTTCAAAAGAGATTGTCCATTTTGTACATGAAGTGCATCCAGTTTTTGCCGTAACCCTCTCAACTTTTTATTACATGCTATGTGGGTGAAATGATGATACCATTTTAACTTTCAACCTTTTCAGAGTTCATTTATAGTGCTTATCAATTTCAGGGTCATTTAGCTCAAAAAATCAGTAAATGCATGAAAAAGAGCAAATGAAGTCAGAAAGGGTAGAAAATTTATGGCCTGCCTTCGAATGGTGCATACTGGACGCACAAAACACATAAGTACACTACTATTACAAAGATTCCCTTTGGTTTGTCCGAAGTGGGACTTTCTAGATATATAAGTCCGAAAACTAACTAGAGAAGTCGGTCACATCCCAGAGTGGGATCTTTGGGTGTTAAACTTTTTCTTCGCGTGTGTCCCTTTGCATCATAACCATGGACAATCTTCATCGTTTAACTTGATGTTCGGGTCAACATTCACTGTGAAGGGAGAAATTTCATGAAACTTTTCATAATCTTGTGACATGTCTGTTTTGTCCTCCAATCCCACGATGTTTCTTTTCCCTGAAAGAACTATGTGGCGCTTTGGCTCATCGCATGATGTATTCGCTTCCTTATCTTTTCTTTTTCTCAGCTTTGTAGACATGTCCTTCACATAGAAAACCCGTGCCACATCATTGGCTAGGACGAATGGTTCGTCTGCGTACCCAAGATTGTTGAGATCCACTCTTGTCATTCCGTACTGCGGTCTTCCTTTACCCCACCTCCTGTTAGATTGACCCATTTGCACCTAAACAAAGGGACATTCAAACCAAGTCCATAGTCAAGTTCCCATATCTCCTCTATGTAACCATAATATGTGTCCTTTGGCCCATTGTTGTTTGCTGCATCAATGCGGACACCACTATTTTGGTTGGCGCTCTTTTATCTTGGGCGACCGTGTAAAATGTATTCCCATTTATCTCGTACCCTTTGAAAGTCAATATAGTCGAAGATGGTAACTTGGACAGCAAGTACATGTCATCTTCAACAGTGTCGTCATGCATGAGACGTGTGTACAACCAACCGGCAAAAGTCACCGTTTGTTCATGTGTAATCCAGTCGTCAGACTTCTCCGGGTGTTTGGAGCGTAGAATATTCTTGTGTTGCTCGATATACAGAGCAAGGCAGAACTTTGTAGAACTGTGTAGTTTGCTTGTGCCAAAGAATGCCTGTCCCGACATATTAGTGAATTCTTTCCTAGCGTGCCTTTTCCACCCAGTCTGCCCTCATGCCGCGATTTAGGAACACCAATTGGCTTAATGTCAGGAAAAAGTCAACACAAAACTCAATGATCTCTTCTGTTTCATGGCCCTTGGAGATGCTTCCTTCTGGCCTAGCATGATTATGAACATATTTCTTTAAGACTCCCATGAACCTCTCAAAGGCGAACATATTGTGTAGAAATACAGGACCCAAAATGGCAATCTCCTCGACTAGGTGAACTAGGACGTGCGTCATGATATTGAAGAAGGATGGTGGGAACACAAACTCAAAACTGACAAGATATTGCACCAAATCATTCTCTAACCTTGGTAGGATTTCTGGATCGATTACCTTCTGAGAGATTGCATTCAGGAATGCACATAGCTTCACAATGGCTAATCAAACGTTTTCTGGTAGAAGCCCCCTCAATGCAACCGGAAGTAGTTGCGTCATAATCACGTGGTAGTCATGAGACTTTAGGTTCTGGAACTTTTTCTCTGCCATATTTATTATTCCCTTTATATTCGACGAGAAGCCAAATGGGACCTTCATACTGAGTAGGCATTTGAAGAAGATTTCCTTCTCTTATTTGGTAAGAGCATAGCTGGCATGACCCTGAAACTGCTTTGGATCCATGCCGTCTTCTCCGTGCATACGTTACTGGTCTTCCCGTGCCTCCGGCGTATCTTTTGTCTTCCCATACACGCCCAAGAAGCCTACCAGGTTCACGCAAAGATTCTTCATCACATGCATCACATCGATTGCAGAGCGGACCTCGAGGTCTTTCCAATAGGGCAGGTCCCAAAATATAGATTTCTTCTTCCACATGGGTGCGCGTTTGTCAGCGTCATTCGGAACAGATTGTGCGCCAGAACCCTTGCCAAAGATTACTTTTAAATCCTTAACCATGTAAAGTATGTCATCACCCGTACGGTGGCAAGGCTTCTTCCGGTGATCTACCTCACCTTTTAAATGCTTGCCTTTCTTTCTTACGGGATGCCTGCTCTGAAGAAATCGACGATGCCCCAGATACGCATTCTTCTTACATTTATCCAAATATATATTGTCGGTATCATCTAAATAGTGCGTGCATGCGTGGTATCCCTTGTTTGTCTGTCCTAAAAGGTTACTGAGAGCAGGCCAATCATTGATGGTTACAAACGGCAACACATGTAGGTCAAATTCCTCCTGATCTTTCGCATCCCATGCACGTACACCTTTTCCATTCCACAACTGTAAAAGTTCTTCAACCAATGGCCTTAGGTACACATCAATGTTGTTGATGGGTTGCTTGGGGCCTTGGATGAGCACCGACGTCATAATGAACTTCCGCTTCATGCACAACCAAGGAGGAAGGTTATAGATACATTGAGTCACATGCCATGTGCTATGATTGTTGTCCTGCTCCCCAAAATGATTAATGCCATCTGCACTTAAAGCAAACCATACGTTCCTTGCGTCCTTTACAAAGTCCTACCACTTTCTCTCGATTTTTCTCCACTACGATCCGTCAGCGGGCACTCTCAACTTCCCGTCTTTATTACAGTCTTCGTTGTGCCATCGCATCAACTTGGCATGCTCTTTGTTTTGGAACAAACGTTTCAACCGTGGTATTATAGGAGCATACCACATCACCTTGGTAGGAATCTTCTTCCTAGGGCACTCGCCCTCAACATCACTAGACTCATTGTGGCCGATCTTATAGCGCAATGCACAACATACCGAGCATGCATTGAAATCCTCATACTCACCACGGTAGAGAATGTAGTCATTAGGGCATGCATGTATCTTCTCCACCTCTAAGCCTAGAGGGCAGACAGCCTTCTTTGCTTCGTACGTACTCTCTAGCAATTCATTGTCCTTTGGTAGCTTCTTCTTTAACATTATCAGCAACTTTTGAAATGCCTTGTCAGATACACCATTCTCTGCCTTCCATTGCAGCAATTCCAGTGTGGTACCCAGCTTTTTCTTGTCATCTTCGCAATTTGGGTACAACCATTTTTTGTGATCCTCTAACATGCGCTACAACTTCAGCTTCTCCTTTTCACTTGATCAGTCTCTCTTTGCATTAGCAATGGCCTGACCAAGATCATCAGCGGGATCATCTGATGCCTCTTCTTTAGCTCCTTCCCGCATTGTCGGCTCAGCTTCTTCCCCCATTGTTGTACCATCGTATTCATGGAACCCATCGCCAGGATAGCTGTCGTCATCCTCTTCTTCTTCATTCTATTCCATTAGGACCCCTCTTTCTCCATGCTTGGTCCAACAGTTATAGTCGGACATGAAACTAGACTCAAACAGGTGGACGTGAATGGTTCCTAAGTTAGAGTAATTTCGATCATTCTTACAGCCAGCACATGGACAATACATAAAACCATCTGTCCGCTTGTTTGCCTCAGCCGCAACCAGAAAAGTATGCACGCCATTAATGAACTGGGGAGAACATCAGTCGTCGTACATCCATTGCCGTCTCACCTTCATTACACAACACCGAAAAGATCAAATTAATACAAGTTCGTACATAAAGTTCATACACACTTATTCTCATGAAAAAACATACAAACTCTCTAGCTAAAGCATTTAAATGCAACAACAAATGGAATCAACATAGCAACTAAGGTAACAATTGATCCAACAGCATAGTGATACCAAGCCTCACTATCAATGGCATATCTTTAAAATTTTCTAATCTTCAAGCGCATTGCACCCATCTTGATCTTGTGATCATCGACGACACAGGCAACATATAACTCCAATTTCATCTTCTCTTCTTCAACTCTTTTCAATTTTTCTTTCAAATAATCGTTTCCTTTTTCAACTAAATTTAACTTCTTCACAAGAATATCTATGTCGGTTGGAATCTCCGGTTCACATACCTCCTAGATAAAAATATCTATCTCAACTTGATGGGCATAATTGTCATAAACACGAAATGCAACAACGAGTTATAAAAGGGAGTATATACCACATCCGAATCATAAAGCGGACAAGGGCTGACGGGGACGAATTTGAAAACCATGCCACTATGTATAACAAACAACCATATAGGTAAGAAAACTATACAAGTAACTAACTAAATCTTACAAACATGGTTTTTTATAAAAAGGATAAGAACAAGAGGCTCACCAAGGTGGTGCCAGTGACGGGACGGTGAGGGCGATCGACGGTGGTTAGGACGGGGACGGGAAGGCACTAGGTAAACCACACCTACAAATGCAAAGTAAGAAGTTAATTTGAGCTCAAATTGCATAAATCAAATAAACTACCGCATACAAACTAAAACCCACAAATTACTATACTTGTAGAGCATTGCAAGAGCTAATCTAGCAATGAGAGATGAAAGGACAAAGTTGCTAACCTTTGTGAACACTTGGATGGATGGGATGCTCCAAATCTTGACAAATTTTGGTAAAAATGAAGGATGAGCTCGAGGAAAAGAGGAAGAATAGAGAGGAGAGGAAAGGGGAAGAACAGAGAGGAGTGTGCTCGGGCTGGCACCAAAGGGTTTCATATAGGGGACCTTTAGTCCCGGTTGGTGGCTCCAACCACGACTAAAGGTTAGCCTATAGTCACGGTTGGAGCCACCAACCATTACTAAAGGTTTCCGTGGGTCCCCAGGATAATGCCAACCTGCCACCTCACCTTTAGTGTTGGTTCGTGGCAAGAACCGGGACTAAAGGTCCGGAACGAACCGACAATGATGCCCCTCACGAAACTGGGACTAATGAGCACATTAGTGTCGGTTCAAAACTGGACTTGGACTAATGAGGCGGAGGAAAGGTCTGTTTTCTACTAGTGGTATCATCATTTCACCCACATAGCATGCGCTAAAAAGTTGAGAGGGTTACGACAAAAACTGGATGCACTTCATGTACAAAATGGACAATCTCCTTCGAAGTATCGGTGTTCCGGACGACAACTCGTCAGTTACAAAAGGATTTCAATTTTTTTAACTTATTTCAACTCCAGAAATTTTGTGCATTAAATATGAACCATTAGAAGCCACATAATAAAATTTCAACCCTATCTAACTACATTTGTTATTTTTCATGCATTTAATTAATTGTTTTGAGCTAAATGACCCTGAAATTAAAAAGCGCCACAAATGAACTCTGAAAAGGTTGAAACTTGACATGGTATCAGAATTTCACCCACATAGCATGTGCTAAAAAGTTGAGAGGGTTATAGCAAAAACTGGATGCACTTCGTGTACAAAATGGACAATCTCCTTCGAAGTGTTGGTGTTTCGCACGAAAGCTCGTCTGTTACAAAAGGATTTCAATTTTTTTAAATTATTTAAACTCCAGATTTTTTTGCATTCAATATGAACAATTAGAAGCCACATACTAAAATTTCAACCCTATCTAACTACATTTGCTATTTTTCATGCACTTAATGAATTGTTTTTAGCTAAATGAACCTGAAATTAAAAACCACCACAAATGAACTCTGAAAAGGTTGAAACTTGGCATGACATCATCATTTCACCCACATAGCATGTGATAAAAGGTTGAGAGGGTTACGACAAAAACTAGATGCACTTCGTGTACAAAATGGACAATCTCCTGTGAAGTATCGATGTTTTGGACGAAAACTCGTCTGTTACAAAAGAATTTCATTTTTTTAATTATTTCAACTCCACACATTTTGTGCATTCAATATGAACCATTAGAAGCCACATACTAAAATTTCAACCCCATCTAACTACATTTGCTATTTTTCATGCATTTAATAAATTGATTTTAGCTAAATGATCCTGAAATTAAAAAGCACCACAAATCAACTCTAAATAGGTTGAAACTTGGGCCAGTATCATAATTTCACCCACATAGCATGTGCTAAAAAGTTGAGAGGGTTACGACAAAAACTGGATGCACTTCGTGTAGAAAATGGACAATCTCCTTCGAAGTATCAATGTTTCAAACGAAAACTCGTCAATTACAAAAGGATTTCATTTTTTTAACTTATTTCAACTCCAGACTTTTTGTGCATTCAATATGAACCATTATAAGCCACATACTAAAATTTTAACCCTATGTAACTACATTTGCTATTATTCATGCATTTAATGAATTGTTTTTAGCTAAATGACCCTGAAATTACAAATCACAACAAATGAACTCTGAAAAGGTTAAAGGTTGGCATGGTATAATAATTTCACCCACATAATATGTTCTAAAAGTTTGAGCGGGTTAAGACAAAAACTGGATGCACTTCGTGTACAAAATGGACAATCTCCTTCGAAGTATCTGTGTTTCAGACGAAAACTCGTCAGTTACAAAAGGATTTCATTTTTTAACTTATTTCAACTATAGACTTTTTGTGCATTCAATATGAACTATTATAAGCCACGTACTAATATTTCAACCCTATCTAACTTCATTTGCTATTTTTCATGCATTTAATGAATTGTTTTTTGCTAAACGACCTTGAAATTAAAAAGCACCACAAATGAACTCTGAAAAGGTTGAAACTTGGCATGGTATCATAATTTCACCCACATAGGATGTGCTTAAAAGTTTAGAGGGTTACGGAAAAAACTAGATGCACTTCGTGTACAAAATGGACAATCTCCTTCGAAGTATCGGTGTTTCGAACCAAAACTCGTTTGCTACAAAAGGATTTCATTTTTAACGTATTTTAACTCCAGACTTTTTGTGCATTCAATATGAACCATTCGAAGCCACATACTAAAATTTCAACCCTATCTAACTACATTTGCTATTTTCATGCATTTAATGAATTGTTTTTAGCTAAATGACCCTGAAATTAAAAGGCACCACAAATGAACTCTAGAAAGGTTCAAACTTGGCATGGTATCAGAATTTCACCCACATAGCGTGTGCTAAAAAGTTGAGAGGGTTACGGCAAAAATTGGATGCACTTTGTGTACAAAATGGACAATCTCCTTCGAAGTATTGGTGTTTCGGACGATAACTCGTCTCTTACAAAAGGATTTGAATTTTTTCAACGTATTTCACCTCTAGACTTTTTGTGCATTCAATAGGAACCATTAAAGCCACATACTAAAATTTCAACCCTATCTGACTTCATTTGCTATTTTTCACGCATTTTAATGAATTTTTTGAGGTAAATGACCCTAAAATTAAAAAGCACCACAAATGAACTCTGAAAAGGTTGAAACTTGGCATGGTATCATCATTTCACCCACATAGCATGTGCTAAAATGTTGAGAGGGTTACGACAAAAACTGGATGCACTTCGTGTACAAAATGGACAATCTCCTTCGAAGTATGAGTGTTTCGGACGAAAACTCGTGTGTTACAAAAGGATTTCATTTTTTTAACTTATTTCAACTCTAGACTTTTTGTGCATTCAATATGAACCATTAGAACTCACATACTAAAATTTCAATCCTATCTAACTTCATTTGCTATTTTTCATGCATTTAATGAATTGTTTTGAGCTAAATGACCCTAAAATGCTTTAGAAAGCACAAATTTTCATGCATTTAATGAATTGTTTTGAGCTAAATCATCGTAAAAAATCATGCATCAGGGTTTCGGACGAAAATTCGTTTGTTACAAAAGGACAATCTTTATCACATACATCACAATGCTTTATTAGAAAGCTTGCTCACATCATACTAAATATTCTTACACACACGGAACATACTTAAACAGGGAGATAATAGAAATAATAGTTCAAATATCCATTACAGATAGTACTGCATAATTGAAGATACGAATCCTACAAAAAGTACCAACACTACTTGTCGTCCAGATCAGTATACCCCCAAGCAGGAGACCCATGGGGCACTGGTGGTGGTACTAGCGGTATGATGTGACGCTGCCCATAATTGAAGATTCTAATCTTGCGATACAACTCGTATGCAACGTACCCATCTATTGTTGCATACTCAATGTTGATAGTGTCAAGTGGGATCTTCTCCCAATGTTTGTGCCCTGAGTTGGGGAATTTTTTCTTCATATCAGTGTAGTCCTCGTCGATCAGGGAGGTTGCCATATCAGCCATTGAAGTCTTGTCATGCTCAAGCCTGAACCTGCCCTGAAGATCAATGTGACATTCAGCTGGTATCTCAATACCCCAGGTGCGCCTCATCTTGATCTTGTCATTCATTATATTTATGCTAGCAAAATATGTCGCCGCGAAGGAACTCCATGAGTTTTGGATAGTGCTTGTCACTACTTCAACAAAAAATAGAACAAATGTGTTATATAAGTATATTTTAAAACAAGTATAATAAGAATCATAACAAGTATAATTCGGCACAAGTATAATAAGAATCACAACAAGTATAATAAGAATCATAGCAAGTTTCCTATTCCTATGCATTATTTCCTATCCTATGAATCAAAAGATCGAAGCCCCTAATATAATTAAACTATCACACATGTTCTCCCACGATGGCCAACATACAACTACAAGGAAAATTCTTATGCAATTTTTCTATCCTATTCGTCCTATCCTCCTATTCTTATTCCTATGCAATTTTCCTAATTCTCCTATTCCTATGCAATTTTCCTATGAATCAAAGAAAACCCCCAATTTTCCTATGAATCAAAGAAAAGCCCCAATTTTCCTATGCATATTTCATATGAGTCCAGGAAACTATGACTTGTTCTTGACATTCCTAATCCTCATATTCCTATGCAATTTTCCTATCTATGAATCAAAAGAAAAGTCCCAAGTAAAACTATGACAAGTTTCGTATTACCTTGCCCATTGGAATACCATGACATGTTGCTTGAAACAAAGTTGGACGACGGCAACATCACGACATCAGCCGTGTACTCGAGATCGAGGCCCAAGAACATGAGGCCATTCCTCGAGCATGGAAAGAAAAACATTCACTTTAGCGCCGTCGTTCGTGTAGATGGCATGGAGATTGGTTATGCCATGTGCGAGTACTTTCCCGTAGCGAGTCATTGGATCCATGGCGGAGGATGGGGAAGAAGATAGGAGAGGGGACGAACATAAATGGAGGCACTAGTCGTAGTTAGTGTAGCGTCGTGTGGCGTTTGATCTCTTGTGGAAGAACTAAAAGGGCGGGGGAATTGAACGGTTTGGACCTTTAGTCCCGGTTTGATCCACGAACTGGGACTAAAAGGGCTCATGCCAGGCGTACGGTTGCCACCACCCCTTTAGTCCTGGTTGGTGACACCAACCGGGACTAAAGGATCCTCACGAACCGGGACTAATGCTTGTCCTCATGAACCGGGACTAATGGTCTTATTAGTCCCGGTCCAAAATGCGTCTGAGACTAATGCTCCGGTCGAAAGGCTTGTTTTCTACTAGTGTCTACCTTCCGATATGCCTATATGGATTTTCTTAACATCAACACGACGGGCCACGCGAGGCATGATGGAGGTTAAGGTTTCACGAGGTTCAATTTCATTCCCATCATCAACATCTTCGACATGTGGATCTATAGGATGTGGTGGAAGATCTTGTTCTTCATGCATCATTTGTTGAGATTCACCATCACTAAGGGATTCATCATCATCAACATTTGCATGGTCTTGTTCTTGTTCTAGATGATGAACTTGTTCTTGTTCTTGTGCTTGATGATGTTGTAAGTCCCGTGTAGGACCTAGTTCTTGCTCTTGGATTATGAACTCCCCTTGGGGGATGGGATCTTGTGGTGATGTTGGTGTGGTAGTAGTTTGAGCATGAGTGGTGCTTGTGTCCTCATTTGCACCTTCACAAGGAACATGTTCCATTGGAAAGAGAGCATCTACACCCATGGTCAAAATGTCTTGTGAAGGATCTTCATCACCGGCATCACTTAGATCAACTTGCTCACCATATGAGCCATTAAATTCATCAAACACCACATCACAAGTTTCTACAAGACATCCGATGGATTTGTTGTAGACCCTATAGGCATGGGAGTTTGATCCATAACCAACAAATATCCCTTCAGTTGTTTTAGATTGAAATTTTCCTAACCGTTCGCTCTTGTTGAGAATGAAGCATTTGCAACCAAAGACCCAGAAATAGTTGACATTTGGTTTGTTTCCAATTATGAGTTCATATGGGTTCTTCTCCAAGATCTTGTGGAGGAATAGATGATTTGATGCATGACATGTTGTGTTGACAACATCTACCCAAAAGCTATGAGGTGATTTGTACTCATCCAACATGGATCTCGCCGTTTCCACAAGTATGCAGTTCTTCCTCTTGGCTACCCCATTTTTTTGTGGGGTATATGGTGCAGAGTATTGATGCTCAATTCCTTCATCACTAAGAAACTCCTCCAAGATATAGTTCTTGAACTCGGAGCCATTGTCACTTCTTATTGCCAAGATATATTTGTCCAACTTGCTTTCAGCTTTCTTGGCAAAATCAACGAAGGTGATTTTTGTCTTGTCCTTGGACTTGAGAAAGAACACCCATGTGTATCTTGAGTAATCATCAACAATAATGAATCCATACTTCTTCCCACCAAGACTGTCCCATGAAGGGGCCCCGAAGAGATCCACGTCAAGGAGCTCCAAAGGTCTTGAAGTTGATACTATGTTCCTAGGGGTATGCTTTGATTGATGTTGCTTCCTTGCCATGCATGCAGTCCACACACGATCTTTCTCAAAAGATACATTGGTTAGTCCAAGGACGTGTTAACCCTTTAAGAGATCTTGAAGATTTCTCATGCTAACATGGGCTAGCTGTCGATGCCATGGCCATCCCTTGTCGGCCTTGGCCATGAGGCAAGTTGCATGGAATGTGCTCTCTTTCGAGAAATCAACTGTGTAAAGGTTGCCATCCAACTCCCACACAAAAGCAACTTCAAGAGTATCTCTCTTAAAGACTTTCACATTCGTTAGTCCAAATAGTGTATCATAACCAACAGAAGCCAATTGACGAACATAAAGCAAATGATATTTTAGGGACTGGACAAGCATGACATTTGTAAGTGACATGTCATTGGTGTTAGCCACCTTGGCCAAACCACGTACATGTCCTTTAGACCCTCCCACTACATGAATCAACAACTTTGCCGTCAACCATCCCTGACGGCAAAGGCATGCATGGCGGTGCATGCCTTTGCCGTCGGCCAGCAGACGGCCAACCGTCCGGCTGAATAAGCTACGGTAAAGGGTGCTTTGCCATCTGTTGGCAGACAACAAAGATACTTAGGTCTTTGCCATCTGCCAGCTGACAACAAAGACCATGGACGACACACGTGGCATATTACGGCCATTAAGGGGTTAACGGTGTGCTTTGCCATCCGTTGGCAGACGGCAAAGACCTAAGGATCTTTGTCGTCTGCCAGCAGACAGCAAAGCAACTGTTTCTTTGCCAGCCTACGTGGTTTCTTTGTCGTCTGCTGGCAGACGGCAAAGACCTAAGGTTCTTTGCCGTCTGCCAGCGGACGACAAAGAAACCGCATAGGCCAGCCTAGTGCTACCCCAGGTCGCACAGGTAGCTGCCACGTGGCAGCTTTGTCGTCTGCTCGCTGATGGCAAAGCTCTTTGCCGTTTGCAGCAGACGACAAAGAGCCTGCACAACCCCTGTTTTTTCTGTTTTTTTATTAAATTCATTCAATTTCACACACACACACACACACACATATATACACACACACATTTGAAACTACTTTCAACAAGCATAACAACACATATACATACCAAATCATATCCCTGCCATATGGATATGATCATCCAACACACACACACACACACATATATATATACATACCAAATGAAAAGTCCATATGCAACATATATAGCTAGCCAACATATCCCACAACAAGCATACAATGGTTTCATCCATACATACATATATAGGTAGCAAGTTTCACATTGTTCATCCTACAAAATGAAAACAAAAAGGAAGCACAAGAAGAAGAGTAGACTCCATGAATGCAAGCTTCCTCATCGGAAGCAAATCTGCAAATTGGGAAAGAAGAAAGTTAGAAGAAGAAGAAGAAGAAGAATAAGAAGAAGACTAGCTAGAACAAGAAGAAGAAGAAGACTAGAAGAAGAAGACTAGCTAGAAGAAGAAGAACAAGAATTTTGCTTCTCTTTCTTTTTCTCCTCTCCTCTTCTTTATATTCTTCTTCTTCTAACTAAGGTAGGTAAAAATGCCATTTTTTAGCTAAGCTAGGTAAAAAATTCTAAGTGTAGGTCATTTTAGAGCCAAACTAGGTAAATAGGTCATTCTAGAGGTTAGTAAGGTTATTATGTCATTTTTTACCTAAGTAAGCTAATTATGTCATTTTTTGAGCTATCCTAGTTATAATCGGTCATTTTGGAGCTAGGTAAGGTTATTTTGTCATTTTGGAGGAAAACAAACTAATGATATGACAGTTTGGTGCTAAACCAAAGTTATCATGCCATTGTTTACCTAAGTATGCTAAGTATGTCATAAATAAACTGAAGAAGCTAAGTATAGGTCATTTATGAGCTAACCTAGGTAGTTATGGCATTTTTCTAACTAATCATATTTACTTATTTTGGAGGACAAAATGGCAAGTGTAGGTCATTTTAGAGCTATCCTAGTTATAATCGATCATTTTGGAGATAGGTAAGGTTATTTTGTCATTTTGGAGGAAAAGAAGCTAAGTCTATGTCATTTTGGAGTTAAACCAAGGTTATCATGCCATTTTTTACCTAAGTATGCTTAGTATGTCATAAATGAACTAAAGAAGCTAAGTATAGGTCATTTTGGAGCTAAATTGGTTATTTCTTAAGCTAAGTATGCATTTGTTAAGCAAAACACTTGGCAAAACTTACCATCATCACAGAGGTGAAGGACCGGTCGGGTTTGCGCCAGGGTGAGACATAGAAGGACCGGTCAGGGTTGCGGGAGACGCAGAAGGATCGGTCGATGCTTGTCGGGAGGCATGCTGCACCAAAGATCATTTGCAATGTCTCCTTAGCATGATGCAACTCAAATGTGAATACCAGAACTAATGACCATTCAAATGAAACTCACCGTGGGTGCTATAGCAATATGGGGCATCGACGGAGGGGTGTGACCATTGTTCTGGCACATTGTCTACACATTTTGTTTTCACGAGTCATTCATATTAGTTAGTGATGAAACGAACATTACGTGCATGATTTGGCTAATATGCAGGAGAAACTTACCACGAGGAGCTCGTATAGGTCCCGGTGAGACGCGTCGTTCCGGTTCCTCTCCTCCTCCAACAGCCTAGCTGTCCTCTCCTCCATGTCCCTCTCCCTCTGCGCCGCCTGCCTGTTTGCCTCCGCTAGAAGCTCCTGGGCCCTAGCCTCAATGGCGAGCTCCATTGGCCATGGACGAGGCCTTATCTCAGGATCAGAGCTCGTCTGGTGCTTCTTGATCTCCGGGAGAGTTCTAGGACAATGTATCACTCCATCCCCAATGGCTATCGAGCCATGGGGCCTCCCTCCACCAGATATCATCATGAGCTCTGAATCAAAAGGACTCTACCTCGGGTCGAAGTCCTCCCTTTCCTCGCCTTCCCCTCATCTCTGTACCTCACGAGCTTGTTGTGGGAGGAGATGTTGCTGAAGCTCTCTAGATGATCGAGGTCATCCTCAAAGAATGCCTTGGCCTTCTTGTACGAGGCAGTATGGGCCATGGCATAGAGGTCGAACAGAGGTGGCACCTCCTTCTTGTTTTCTCGCTCCTAAAAGAGAGGAACAAAAAATTAGTTAAAGGCTCAAGCTAGCATGAAGAATCAAATTGCATGAATCATGAAGCAAACCACATACCCAGTGATCCCCGTACTCAAACAGGTTGGAGCTCCCTTGATGGTGTGGCACACCTTTCATTTGGGCACGCTTATCCTTGGCCTTGTTGTGGTCGGCTAGCCATTCGGGAGAGCACCACTCATCCATCAATGCCTCCCAACAGTCCATCCTATCTGCACACCATCTCGGGGGCACCTAAGTTAGACAAGAGAAATTTCAGCGCTACGCCTATGAATCAAATCAAGGAAACTAAGTACAAGGCCTTAAGAATAGATAATTACCTTCATTAACTTCTCCTTACTCAGATAATTTTTGCAGCACTTCTTCTTGGCCCTCTTAATGTTAGTCGAGGCGTAGTAGTCTCGAATAGCCTACACCCGAGCCTCGTGTTGTAAGTTCTGAAGTAGGGACTTACACTCGGCTACGAGAACAACAGCCGATTTTTCCTCGTGTTCCTCAAAACACCTGTAGAAGGTCTGCAATCAAACAAGACAACACTGATTAGTACAATCACTAGGTGTTGTTGATTTTTAATTCTGTAAAGGAGAAATTACCCAAAACCGACGGATCACAATGTCAGCCACCATCTCGCACAAGACACCGTCGGCCCTCTCCTCTGGCAGGGCCGGGGAAGTCATGTACAACTCCCAGGTCAGTGCTACCTGTGGAACCTCACCCTCACTGGGCAACTGGACCTTCCTCGGGAAGTGGTGCCGGAGAAGCACACCAAGGACCTAGTTGGGCCTGCGGACACCACGCTCATGTTTCCAACCCTTGCAATATGACAAGGCCAACACATTAGATATTAATTTGAAGAAACATGAAGGCAAAAGGTTAGAAAAGAGTAAATGCACTTACTTCTCTGCATTAGGATCAATCAACCACCACTGATCGAGGCTCGTCGGCCCGAGGCTTGGCAACCGGAGTCCAAGACGGGTCCAAGTCAAACGGGTCCACCTAAGATGAAGCACTCCTATGGTCGGGAGAATCAGCTGGGGTGGCAGCGAGGAAGGCGCAACAGCCTTCCTACCTCTACCACCTCTCTTCGTCTTCCCCCAACCTCTCCCGGTTGAAGAAGAAGCGCCCGCCGGTGTCTGCATACAGTGCTCTCTGGAGTTGTTGGGGTGGAATAATAGCACCCCTCCCAGCACGCGCCGAGGAAATTCTTCTTGTCTTTTCTGAACTTATGGTCAGGATACAGGAACTGTCTATGCATGTCGAAGCAGGAAAACTTGCGACCCGCTTGCAGCCAACGGAACTCAAGATCTGCCTTGCATGTGGGGCATGGAAACCTTCCATGCACACACCAGCCAACGAATAGCGCATACGCCAGCAAGTCATGCGACGAGTACATGTACCACACATGCATTTTGAAGTTATTTTTGGTAGCAGCGTCATATGTCTTGATCCCATTATCCCAGGCTTCTTGCAATTTATCCTTAAGCGGCTGCATGTACACATTCATATTCTTCCCCGAATATTTGGGCCCTGGAAGTATCAACGTCAGGAAAATGATCTTTCTTTTCATAATCTCTCCGGGGGGAGATTGAGTGGAATGACAAATACAGGCCAACAACTGTATTGTGCTGCCGTCATACCATACACATTGAACCCATCCATGCTGATGGCAACTCGAGGATGCCTTGGATGTGCTGCTTTATCCTTATGTAATGCATCGAAGTGCTTCCACGCAAAAGCGTCTGAAGTGTGTCCCAACATCGGATTCCCATCTGCATCTAGTTCTGTTCTTTTGCCCAATTTATGCCACGTCATCTGTCTGGTCGTCTCTTTGACCATGAAAAGACGTTGAAGTCTTGGTATGATTGGCAGATACTGAAGAACATTAATGGGGATTTTGGTCTGACTCTTCTCACCCATACCGTTGTCTACCAGAACATACCTGGAAGCATTGCAAATGGGGCAATAGTTCAAGCCCGCATACTCAAGCCTAAATAAGACACATCCATTCTCACAGGCATCTATCTTCTCATAGGGCATCTTAAGCGCACGTAGGATTTTGTCTGACTGGTACAGGTTTGCTGGCAACACATGGCCTTTGGGTAGAAAGCGTCCAAATATCGTCATCATCGCATCGTAGCATTCTCTGCCCAGGTTGAACTGAGCCTTTAGAGCCATTACTTGCGCGATGGCATCCAGCTGACAAAGCTCAGTGTGCTCATGGAGAGGACATTTTGAAGACTCCAACATTTCATTAAAGGCCTTTGCAGATTCCTCCATCTCATCTTCCGAATCCCGAGCATCATCAAAGTCTTGCACCATGTCTTCGATCCCGGTACCATGCTCGTCGGTGCAATGACGAACCACCTCAGCTCTGGCACGTTGGGCACACTCACCATGAAATGTCTAGACCGTATAATTAGGTGTAAAACCCCACTTCTGCAGGTGTTTGATCATTTTAAACTCTAACTTCTTCTTAAAGTTGTCACAATCGACACAAGGGCATCAGGTTGTTTTCTGTCCATTTGCAAATGGGACTCTCACAAACTCCTTGGCTTTTGTTATCCATTCACGGGTCATGTCTTTCTGACTAGTGTGACCGGTGTACATCCACCCACAATCACTCATCTTGCCTAGCTACTGGACACACACAAAATATATACATAATTCAGTAAACCATATTCATCAGTTAATAGAGTTTGTCAGTTTTATTACGTCGATGCAACCTAGACGCTAGTAGGTAAAGATAGGTCCTAATCCCACCCGAGTATGTGTAGATTGGGTTCGTTTTCCCATGCTCCGCTCCGGATCCGACGCACAATTTTGGCAGCACCTCCCTGTTGTTCTCCTGATACAAGTCTTGGCAATAAGCAGAGAGGATGTGTACCCAGAGAACAACAGGTAGGCACTGACAAAATTCTGCATCGGATCTGGAGCAGAGCATATGGGAAAATGAACCCTCTACACATACTCGGGCTGTCCATGGATAACGTTGGACAATTCGAAAGAATCATGGTTATAAATATGCTAATGAATGCATATTTATAGATGTAACCCTTTCGAACGGGAGCCGCATAGTGGTCACGCATACTGATGATTGAAGACACCTATAGCTAGCAAGTTTCATCGGCATAAAGACCAGAACAGAGCAATTTTTTAAGGGTGCCAGGGGAGAAGATGTCATTTCTGCTCACCAACGAACGCAACAGGGGAGCTCGTCAAATGCACGGGGAGGTCGTCGAACAACTGTACATTGAAATTCACCTGACCAACACAAAATATGATGTTTTTATAACAAAATAGGAAAATATGTGACCTAGCTCATAATTTACAAAACTATGACCTCCTCGGCCTCACGAAGACCGAAGAGCACCTTTTTGGTCAATAGGAGGCAGAATAGGGGTCGGGGTCGGGGGTCAGTGGCATCGGGAGACAGTGGCATTAGGGGTCAGTGGCGTCGGCGGTCGTGGGTTGGTGGTGTCTGGAGTCAGGGGTCGGTGGCGTTGGCGGTCGGGGGTCGATGGCGTCAATAGTCGGGGGTTGGTGGTGTCGATGGTCGGGGGTCGGGGGTTGGGAGGCGATGGCGTCGATGGTCGGGGGTCGATGGTGTCAGTGGTCGGGGGCGATGGCGTCGGTTGTCGGGGGGTCGGGGTTGGGGGTCGGTGGCATCGGGGGTTGGGGGTCGGTGGCGTCGGATGTTGGGGGTTAGTGGCGTCGGGGATCGGGGGCTCTTCTCTTCTTCTCCTCTTCTCCTCATCTTCTTCTTCTAAACTAAACCTAAACTAAACCTAAACTAAATGTAATCTAAACTAAAACTAAACTAAACCTAAAACAAAACGTAAACCTAAACTAAATCTAAACTAAACTAAACGTGAACCTAAAAAAGGAGAAGAATCTCACCTTGGGTAGGAGGGGTCCAGTGGAGGAGGGGCGCCGTAGGGGAGGGGGCGGTGCCGCGGCTGCCTCATGGCAGGGCTCGGGCGGCCGCCGCAGGGTAGGGGGTTGGGGGCGGCAGGGGCGGTGGGGGTCGGTGGCGGCGGCCAGCGGGTGCGGTGGGGGGGGCGAGGCAGGGGCGGCAGCCGGCGGGTGTGGGGGTCGCGGGTGGCAGGGGCGACGGCGGGCGGCAGTGCGGCGGTAGGGGCGGTGGGGGTCGGGGGTGGCAGGGGCAGCGACGGGCAGCGGTGCGGCGGCAAGGGCGGTGGGGGTCGGGGCGGCGGCCGGCGGGTGCGGTGGGGGTGGCAGGGCGGCGACCGGCGGGTGTGGGGGTCGGGGTGGCAGGGGCGGCGACAGGCAGTGGTGGGGGTCGGGGAGGAGAGACAGGCAGAGAGGGAAGAGAGAGAGATAGAAGAAGTCACGACGTTTATTAGGGCCAGATTCTTCGCCGTGTGCTAGCGGATGGCAAAGAAGCTTTGCCGTCCGCTAGCAGACGGCAAAGAATCTGGCCGTTAGCTGGTTCTCGTCAGTGGGCCCACCTCCCTCTTTGTTGTCCGCTAGCAGACGACAAATATCCTTTGCCGTCCGCTAGCAGATGGCAAAGAAGTGGCTGATGGCAAAGAGGTACTTTGCCGTCAGCTAGTTGTTTGCCGTCCGTTTTCTGTAAACGGATGGCAAAGAGCTTCTTTGTCGTCCGCCAGCTGACGGCAAAGAACTGGTTGACGGCAAATTTGCTGATTCCAGTAGTGTCCACCAAAGACAATGCTGATAAATGGTCGAATAGCTTCCATGAAGTCCATGTGAAATGTTCCATCTCCGGTCATATGATTTGAGCAACCGCTGTCAATCACCCATTTGACTCTACCGAAGACGGCAACCTACACACAATTCAAGTCTTGGTTAGAGGCACCCATTTTACAATGGGACCTCTCAAGTTAGTAACAAGAGTCTTAGGAACCCAAATTGCATAAAACCAAAATACATTTATAGGGCCAACAAACTGAGCATAAACACCTCCATCTTTTCCCTTACGAAGCACATATGATGGAGGTATAAATTCTTTTGTCTTGGTGGGAGTAGGCTTGCCCTAGTGGCCTTCCTACTCATAGCCTTGTCAACCTTACCCTTTCCTTTCTCCTTGTGCCCTTCTCGCACAAATGTCTCCTTGAGGGGAGTTGTAGACTTATGTGTTGCTACCTTATTCTTACTTGAGCTTGGATCAAATCCAAGCCCTTCCATGGCGACTACCTCCTTGTGTTGACTCAACACTTCATTGAGGTTCTTTTGTCCTTGAGCACATGACATGAGCCCTTTTTCAATTTGAGCCTTTAACACCCGATTCTCCTCAAGTAAGCTAGCTAGGTCACCACTAGGGTGAGTAGCATAAGCATCAACATTTATAATAGGAGAGGAATAGGCTTACCCAAGTGTGTTAAGATAGGTGAGCTTGAGATCATCAAACTTCTTAGTAAGGAGATCGAGCTATTCTTCCTTTGTCTTGAGAGACAAGTGTATAAGCTCACAACCTTTAGTGTGTCTATCAATGTTTGCACCTATTTTTAAGCACAATTCATCATTACGTGCTTCCTCATATAGGACTTTTCTCTCAAGGATTTCACATTTTTCCTTTTCCTTAGTAACAAGGGTTTCGAGTTCCTTGATGGAGATGGTGTGCTCAGCACACCATCTCCATAACCATACGAAACATAATGATCTTATTTCCTTTGAGAGATCACCTGACTTTGTCCATTTTAGCAAACATAGCATCACTTATTTCATATTCATGATCATGATCCTCAGCATCAAGATATTCATCACTAGGTGTGGTAGGAATAAATAGAGGAGGGTTTGGACGTGGAGTTACCTTCACCTTGTCCGGAGATGCTTGACCCTCATCATCATCTACCGTGGACTTTTCCGTGAGACATTTGTGTGCGTTGCCTTCGTAGTCTCTCATATAGTTGTAAGTGACAACATTGTTGGGGAACGTTGCATGGGAAACAAAAAAATTCCTAAGCACACGCAAGATCTATCCATGGTGATGAGCATCTACGAGAGGGAGAGTGGATCTACATACCCTTGTAGATCGCTAGGCGGAAGCGTTAAGAAGCGCAGTTGATGTAGTCGAACGTCTTCGCGATCAAAATCGCCAAGCGTCCCGCGATCCCATCATGATCGATATCGCAATCCAATCATGATCCATCTCGCGATCCCATCACAATCGCTCTCACGATCTTGATCACGGTCCTTCCAATCTAGCGTCGAACGGACGGCACCTCCACGTTCAACACACGTATGGCTTGATGATGCCTTCACCTCCACGATCCAGCGAGCGATGGTGAAGTAGTAGATGAGTTCCGACATCACGATGACATGGTGACAGTGTTGGTGAAGAACAATCTCCGTAGGGCTTCACCAAGCACAACGGAAACTATGCCGGAGGATAAACTAGAGGGACGGGGTTGCCAGCACACAGCTTGGGGATTCGTGATGTGTTCCAGGTGCTAGCCCCACCCCTTTATTTATATGCTGAGCCCTGGGGTCGAAACTTGGAGAAAAATTCTCCTCAAGGTCGGTTTGCCCGCAAGGCAAGAGTCCTCCTCGGACTCCATGACCAGACGCCAAGGTCCTCGGCGTCTGGCACCAGACGCCAAGGTCCCTGGCGTCTGGCCCCTGGCCTCCGCAAAATACCTTTTGCACCTTCCTAAAGCCTCGTGGCTTTACCCCTTGGCCCAAATAAAGTGTTCTTATACCCCAAACATTTCGGGAAACATACGAAACTATTTCGGTGAATTCCAGAAACCTTCCGGAGACCAAACACTATTATTCCATATATCAATCTTTACCTCCGGACTATTCTAGAGCTCCTCGTCATGTCTGGGATCTCATCCGGGACTCCGAACAACTTTCGGTCACCAACATAATAACTCAACTATACTTATATCATCACCAAACGTTAAGTGTGTAGACCCTACGGGTTCGAGAACTATGCAGACATGACCGAGACACCTCTACGGTCAATAACCAATAGCAGGACCTGGGTGCCCATATTGGTTCCTACATATTCTACGAAGATCTTTATTGGTTGAACCTCTATGTCAAGGATTCAGTTAATCCCATATGATTTTCCCTTTGTTCTTCGGTATGTTACTTGCCCAAGATTCGATCGTCGGTATCTCTATACCTAGTTCAATCTCGTTACCGGCAAGTCTCTTTACTCATTCCGTAATACAAGATCCCATGGCTAACACTTAGTCACATTGCTTGCAAGGCTTTGTTGTGATGTTGTATTACCGAGTGGGCCCCAAGACACCTCTCCGTCATACGGAGTAACAAATCCCATTCTTGATCCATGCCGACCCAACAGACACCCTCAGAGATACCTGTAGAGAACCTTTATAGTCACCCAGTTATGTTGCAACGTTTGATACACACAAGATACTCCTCCGGTGTCAGTGAGTTGCATGATATCATGGTCATAGGAACAGATACTTGACATGCAGAAAATTGTAGCGATAAACTCATGCTATCATATGCTACGTTTATAGATTGGGTCTTGTTCATCACATCATTCTCCTAATGATGTGATCCCGTTATCAAATGACATCTCATGTCCATGGCTAGGAAATCTTGACCATCTTTGATCAACGAGCTAGTCTACTAGAGGCATACTAGCGACATAATGTTGTCTATATACCCACACATGTATTTAGTTTCCAATCAATACAATTATAGCATGGATAATAAATGATTATCACGAACAAGGAAATATAATAATAACCAAATTATTATTGCCTCTAGGGAATATTTCCAACAGTCTCCCACTTGCACTAGAGTCAATAATCTAGTTCACATCACCATGTGATTTACATTGTTATGAATCTAACACCCAATAAGTTCTGGGGTCAGATCATATTTTGCATGTGAGAGAGGTCTTTAGTCAACGGGTCTGCGACATTCAGATCTGTGTGTACTTTGCAAATCCCTATGTCATACTGTAGACACTTCTACCACACTCCACTTGGAACTATTCCAAATGGCTGCTCCACTATACTTATCCGGATTGCTACTAAGAGTTAACTGGATTTGTGTTCAAGCTTGCATCGAGGTAACTCTTTATGGCGAACTCTTTATCACCTCCATAATCGAGAAACATCTCCTTAGTCTAGTTGCTAAGGATAATCTTGACCGTTGTCCAGTGATCCACTCCTGGATTACTCTTGTACCCCTTGACAGACTCATGTCAAGGCACACACCAGGTGCGGTACACAACATGGCATAATATGGAGCCTATGGCTAAGGCATAGGGGACGACCTTCGTCCTTTCTCTTTCTTCTGCCATGGTCGAGCTTTGAGTCTTACTCAACTTCACACCTTACAAATCATGCAAGAACTCTTTCTTTGACTGATCCATTTTGAACTCTTTCAAAATGTTGTCTAGGTATGTACTCATTGAAAGTCTCATCAAACATCTTGATCTATCTCTATAGATCTTGATGCCCAACAATTAGGTAGCTTTATCCAGGTCTTCCTTTGAAAGATTCTTTTCAAACAACCATTTACGATTTCCAGAAATTCTACATCATTTCTGATCAACAATATATCAACCACATATACTTATCAGTAATTCTATAGTGCTCCCACTCACTTTCTTGTAAATACAAGTTTCTCGTAAACTTTGTATATACTCAAAAACTTTGATCACCTCATCAAAGCGTATATTCCAACTCCGAGATGCTTGCTCCAGCCCATAGAAGGATTGCTGGAGCTTGCACACCTTTTAGCATCCTTAGGACTAACAAAACCTTCTGGTTGAATCTCATACAACCTTTCCTCAAGGAAAGAAACGATGTTTGGACATCCATCTGCCAGATTTCACAATTGAAAAATGCAGCAACTGCTAACACAATTCTAGCGGACTTTAGCATCGCTACGGGTGAGAAAGTCTCATCGTAGTCAACTCCTTGAACTTGGCGGAAACTTCTTTGCGACAAGTCGAGCTTTATAAATGGTGACATTCACCGTCAGCATCTATCTTCATCTTAAAGGTCCATTTGTACTCAACGACCTGCCGTTCAACGGGAAAGTCTACCAAAGTCCATACTTGGTTTTCATACATGGATCCTTTCTCGGATTTTATGGCCTCTAACCATTTGTTGGAATCCAGGCCCATCGTCGCTTCTCCAGAGTTCATAGGTTCATCGTTGTCCAACGACATGACCTCTAAGACAGGGTTACTGTACCACACAAGAGCAGTACGCATCCTTGTCGACCTACGAGGTATGATAGTAACTTGATCCAAAGCTTCATGATCATCATCATTAAGCTCCTTTCAACTAACGTAGGATCCACAGAAACAATTTTCTGCATTGCGCTACTCTCTGGTTGAAACAAAGGTTCAACAACCTCATCAAGTTCTATCTTACTCCCACTAATTTCTCTTGAGAGAAACTCTTTCTCGAGAAAGGACCCATTTTAGCAACAAAAATTTTTCACTCGGAATTGAGATAGAAGGTATACCCAACTATTTTAGGGTATCCTATGAAGTTGCACTTTTCTGTTGTGGGTTCAAGCTTATCAGACATAAGTCTCGCATTCCCAAACTCTGAGAAATGACAGCTTAGGTTTCTATCAAACCATAATTCATACGGTGTCATCTCAACGGATTTAGATGGTGTCCTATTTAAAGTCAATGTAGTTGTCTCTAATGCATAACCCCAAAACGATAGTGGCAAAACGATAATAGACATCATAGTTTGCACCATATCCAATATAGCACGACTATGACGTTCGGACACACCATCACACTATGGTGTTCCAGGTGGCGTGGGTTGTGAAACAACTTTCACATTGTCTAAAGTTGTATTCCAAACTCGTAACTTAGATATTCGCCTCCACGATCATATCATAGACATTTTTATCTTCTTGTCACGATGATCTTAAACTTCACTCAGAATTTGTTTGAACTTTTCAAACGTTTCAGACTTGTGTTTCATTAAGTAAATATACTCATAGATACTCAAATCATCGGTGAAGGTAAGAAAATAATGATATCCACTACATGCTACAACACTCATTGGACCGCATGCATCAACATGTATTATTTCCAATAAGTTACTAGCCCGCTCCATCATACCAAAAACGGGGTCTTTAGTCATCTTTCCCATGAGGCATGGTCCGCATGTCTCAACCGATTCGCAATCGAATGAGTCCAAAGATCCATCAGCATGGAGTTTCTTCATACGATTTATACCAATATGACATTTAGTGGCAGTGCCACAAGTATGTGGTACTGTCATTATTAACTTTGTATCTTTTGGCATCAATGTTATGAACATGTGTATTACTACAATCAAGATTCAACAAACCATTCTCATTGGGTGCATGACCATTCAAGGTATTATTCATGTAAACAGAATAACCATTATTCTCTAACTTAAAGGAATAACCGTATTGCAATAAACATGATCTAATCATGTTCATGCTTAACGCAAACACCAAATAACATTTAGGTTCGTCATTATTCCCAAAGGTAGAGAGAGCGTGCGATGGTGATCACATCAACCTTGGAAACATTTCCAACACACATCGTCACCTCACCCTTAGCTAGTCTCCGTTTATTCCGTAGCTTTTATTTCGAGTTACTAACATTTAGCAACCTAACTGGTATCCAATACCCAGGTGCTACTAGGAGTACTAGCAAGGTACACACCAATAACACGTATATCAAATATACTTTTGTCGACGTTGCCAGCCTTCTTATCTACCAACTATCTAGGGTTGTTCCGCTTCAGCGACCGCTCTCCTCATAATAGAAGCACTTAGTCTCGGGTTTGGGTTCAACCTTAGGTTGCTTCACTGGAGCAGCAACTGACTTGCCATCCATGAAGTTTCCCTCCTTACCCTTTCCCTTTTCGAAACTAGTGGCTTTACTAACCATCAACACTTGATCCGCCTTCTTGATATCTACCTTCGTGGTGTCAAACATCACGAATAGCTCAAGGATCATCATTTCCATCCCTGGCATAATTATAGTTCATCACCAAGTTCTAGTAGGTTAGTGATAGTGACTTGGAGAACTATATCAATCACTATCTTATCTAGAAGATCAACTCCCACTCTATTCAAGCGATTGTAGCACCCAGACAATATGAGCACATGCTCAACGATTGAGCTATTCTCCTTCATCTTGCAGGCAAAGAATCTTGTTGGAGATCTCATATCTCACAACACTGGCACGAGACTGAGATCCCAATTTCAGCTCTCAGAACATCTCATATGTTCTGTGATGTTCAAAATGTTTTGGATCCTCAATTCTAAGTCATAATGCATGACGCACTGAACTATCAAGTTGTCATCGGAATGTGCCTCTCAGATGTTCACAACATCTAAAAACGACACTGGAGGGGGTGGTGCACCGAGCGGTGCATTAAGGACATAAGCCTTCTGTGCAGCACTGAGGACAATCCTCAGATCACGGACCTAGTCCGCAATATTGCCACCATCATCTTTCAATTGTATTTCTCTAGGAACATATAAAAATACAAGGGAGCTACAGTGTGAGCTAGTAATCTACAACATAATTTGCAAAGACACTTTGACTATGTTCATGATAATGAGTTCAATTAGTCATATTACTTAAGAACTCCCACTCAAATTGACATCCCTCTGGTCATTCGAGTGATACATGATCCAAATTCACCAACTCGAGTCCGATCATCACGTGAGTTGAGGTGGTTTCAATGGTGAACATCATCATGTTGATCATATCTGCTATATGACTCATGTTCGACCTTTTGATCTCTTATGTTTCGAGGCCATGTCTGTACATGCTAGGCTCATCAAGTTTAACCCGAGTGTTCCGCATGTGCAACACTGGCTTGCACCCGTTGTATGTGAACGTAGAGTCTATCACACCCGATCATCACGTAGTGTCTCGACACGCCAAACTTCTACGATGGTGCACACTCGGGGAGAACACAATTTATCTTGAAATTTAAGTGAGGGATCACCTTATAATGCTACCATTGTCCTAAGCAAAACAAGGTGCATAAAAGGATTAACATGCAAATCATAAGTGACATGATATGGCCATGAACTTGTGCTTTTGATCTCCATCTTGAAAGCACCAGCATGGTCTACATCATCACCGGCATGACACCATGATATCCATCATCTTGATCTCCATCAACGTGTCACCATCGGGGTTGTTGCGCCCACCATGCTTCTACTACTATTGCTACCGTTTAGCGATAAAGTAAGGCATTATATAGCGCTTAATGATTGACACGCATGTCATACAATAATTAAAGACAACCCTATGGCTCCTATCGTTTACCGTACTCATAGACATGCAAATCGTGATATTCTATACAATACATGATCACCTCATACATTACATGTATCTCATCATGTAATTGGCCATATCACATCACAACATACCCTGCAAAAACAAGTTAGACGTCCTCTAATTGTTGTTGCAAGTTTTACGTGGCTGCTACGGGTATCTAGCAAGAACAATTCTCACCTACGCAAAAAACACAACGGTGATACATAAGTTGCTTTTCAACCTTCTCAAGGACCGCCTTTGTCGAATCCGATCCAAGTAAAGTAGGAGAAACAGACACCCGCCAGCCATCTTTGTGCAATGAAGTTACACGTCGGTCGATGGAACCGATCTCTCATAAGCGTACGAGTAAGATTGGTCCGGGTCGCTTCATCCCACAATATTGTTGAACCAAAACACGACCAAGGGAGGAAGCAATCTAAGCATCAATGCCCACAAACTCCTTTGTGTTCTACTTGAGATCTCATCTACACATAGACCTAGCTCTGATACCACTGTTGGGGAACGTTGCATGGGGGAAAAAAACCTACCCACACGCAAGATCTATCCATGTTGATGAGCATCTACGAGAGGGAGAGTGGATCTACATACCCTTGTAGATCGCTAAGCGGGAAGCGTTCAAAAACGCAGTTGATGTAGTCGAACGTCTTTGCGATCCAAATCGCCGAGCGTCCCACGATCCCATTATGATCCATCTCGCGATCCAATCACGATCCGTCTCGCGATCCCATCACGATCGGTCTCGCGATCTTGATCACGGTCCTTCCGATCTAGCGCCAAACGGACGACACCTCCGTATTCAACACATGTACGGCTTGATGATGCCTTAACCTCCTCGATCCAGCGAGCGATGGTGAAGTAGTAGATGAGTTCCAGCAGCACGACCACGTGGTGATATTGTTGGTGAAGAACAATCTCCGCGGGCTTCGCCAAGCACAACGGAAACTATGACAGAAGATAAACTACAGGGACGGGGTTGCCGGCACACGACTTGGGGATTCTTGATTTGTTCCAGGTGCTAGCCCTGCCCCTTTATTTATATGCTGAGCCCTAGGGTCAAAACTTGGAGAAATATCCTCCTCAAGGTTGGTTTGTCCGCAAGGCAAGAGTCCTCCTCAGACTCCAGGACCAGACGCCAAGGTCCTCGGCGTCTGGCCCCAGACGCCAGGGTCCCTGGTGTTTGGCCCCTGTCCATCGCAAAACACCTTTTGCACCTTCCTAAAGCCTCATGGGCTTTACCCCTGGGCCCAAATAAAGTGTTCTTGTACCCCGAACATTTCGCGAAACATCTGAAACTATTTCGGTGAATTCTGGAACCCTTCCGGAGACCAAACCCTATTATCTCATATATCAATCTTTACCTCCAGACTATTCCAGAGCTCCTCGTCATGTCCGGGATCTCATCCGGGACTCCGAAAAACTTTCGGTCACCAACATAATAACTTAACTATACTTATATCGTCACCAAACGTTAAGTGCGTAGACCCTGCGAGTTCAAGAACTATGTAGACATGACCGAGACACCTCTACGGTCAATAACCAATAGCGGGACTTGGATGCCCATATTGGTTCCTACATATTCTACGAAGATCTTTATCGGTTGATCCTCTATGCCAAGGATTCAGTTAATCATGTATGATGTTCCCTTTGTTCTTCGGTATGTTACTTGCCTGAGATTTGATCATCGGTATCTCTATACCTAGTTCAATCTCGTTACCGGCAAGTCTCTTTACTCGTTTCGTAATACAAGATCCCGTGGCTAACACTTAGTCACATTGCTTGCAAGGCTTTGTTGTGATGTTGTATTACCGAGTGGGCCCCGACATACCTCTCCGTCACACAGAGTAACAAATCCCAGTCTTGATCCATGCCAACCCAACAGTCACCCTCAGATATACCTGTAGAGCACCTTTATAGTCACCCAGTTACGTTGCGACGTTTTATACACACAAGGTACTCCTCCAGTGTCGGTGAGTTGCATGATCTCATGGTCATAGGAACAGATACTTGACATGTAGAAAACTGTAGCAATAAACTGACACGATCATATGCTACATTTATAGATTGGGTCTTGTCCATCACATCATTCTCCTAATGATGTGACCCCGTTATCAAATGACATCTCATGTCCATTGCTAGGAAACCTTGACCATCTTTGATCAATGAGCTAGTATACTAGAGGCATACTAGGGACATAATGTTGTCTATATACCCACACATGTATTTAGTTTCCAATCAATAGAATTATAGCATGGATAATAAACGGTTATCACGAACAAGGAAATATAATAATAACCAAATTATTATTGCCTCTAGGGCATATTTCGAACAAACATCACTGGTCTTGTTTACAAGTATCAATGTGGTTTGAGTGTCTTGGGCTACACTTGCAACACCTCTAACATTATCGCGGTCGGACTCGTCTTGCGCAACTATAGCCTTCCCATCTCTCTTCATGAACTTGGAGTTCAATGGGTTGGGGAACTTTTTCTTCACAAATGTCTTCGGAAATCTTGGTTTATCTTCTCTCTTTTCATAGGGGCACTCGTTTGAGAAATGGCTGGTTTCTTCACAATTGTAGTAAAAGTCCTTACTTTCTTCTTTTGGAATCTTCCCTTGAATTTTCACGCATTGAACTTCTTCACAAAGAAATCAATCTATTCATATGAGGGCCCCTCATCCGAGTCAACTTCATAACCTTATTCTTCAACTTCTTCTTCTTCCTCTTAACTCACATCATCATCCTTTGCATGCTTGGCCTTCGAGGCTAGGTTTGTCTTAGGTGATCTAGAACCATGCATGGCAAGGTGTCTTTTAGCATGTGCCTTTGATTCTTCAAATAGTTGGAAGGTTGATATGACATCATCGGGAGACATGTCCTTGAATCCATGTTCTCTTCTTATGTCCGATACCATTTGATGGTGATATGGAGCAAGGGCATTTAGCAATTTGTACACAAGGAAACGCTTGGTCAAGTTGAATCCATCTTGGGACTTGTCACGATCATATGATTCAATGTCAGCAGCAAGTGTCATCGATCGCTCATGAAGTTGCTTGGAGTCTTCACCTTTCTCCATGCAAAAATATTGTAATGCCCCTTTTGCAATCTCATACTGTGCAAGACAAAGGGAGGATGTTCCAGTCTTGGTCATCACAAGGCTATCCCATAGTTATTTTGCATTTGTGAGGTGAATGTAGGGCCTTTTATGCTTGTCAGACATACCATTCCTTATGAGCATGATTTTTTTGACAGGTTAAAATAGCAGGAGAGGCTCATACTGTTGTTATATTAGAACAGAACCAATACAGGTGGTTTTACATAGCCATGTGTAGTATTCCAACTAGAGTGTCTTAAGCTAAACTAGGCTAAGCTAGGGAAAATACACACGGGCAAGTCTTTTTACAATTGTATAGTTGGTAGAAATCTATCTAGGAAGGTAGAATCCACATCTCTAAGTCTGAAATGCAGGATTTCCAAGTCTGTCTTCAGCATCCGGAACCAGTCCTGTTGTGTTGCCATCTCATCATCAAAGATCTTTCGGTTTCGTTGCTTCCATATATTCCATGCAGCCAAAATGCATATTTCCTTAAATAGGGGTTTACCCATCGTCTTTCCATTGCATCCAACCATGTTTGTGTGTCCATAGATGTATCCCAAGTGATGCCAAGTTTCCCCCAACAGGCAGTTGCAAAGGGGCATTGGTAGAACAAGTGGTCGTCAGTTTCCCTTAGCTCTCCATCACACAGCATACAAGAGTGATCCTCACCTATATTGAAATGTCTTCTTACCAGTAGGTCTCGTGTGTTTAATCTGTCCATTCTCTGGAGCATTATTGCGGTGTCATTGAGGTGTTTGTCATATTCTTCACCTGGTGCAAGATCCTTGGGATTCACAAGGTTGTAACCTTTATCCATGACCTCCAACATTTCATCATTGACAAACCTAAGATGATCCTGCATACAAACCCTCCACAAAGAAAAATCGGGATGTTATCAAGTAAAGGAGGGTTTCCTGCTGCATTATACCTAGGTTTCTCAACTCTTGATTTTGCATACAACCATGTGACACCGGTTTTGTCACCAACTTGAGATTGTTGGCCCAAATTAGGAAGAGATGCATTTGGTTGCTTTATCACAACCCCTGGGTTTTCTAGTGGCAGAGTTCTTGCAGCTAATGCATCCAACCTCATTTTGACCAAGGTCTCAATAGAAGCATCATGCTCCTCCTTTTGCTTGGCGAGGCCCTTTCAAGATCCTCGGAGGTGAAGGATCTGCGCTCATCCGAAGTGTATGTCCCTTTCTCGATAGGGAGTGCAACTAAAGGATTCCCATCTTTATCCATCTCGCTTTAGGGCAATTAAGCCACAAGATTAGAGCACGAAGCTCTGATACCAATTGAAAGGATCGAGATGGACCTAGAGGGGGGTGAATAGGTACAATTACAATTTTTAATTGTTTTCTTTAAAAAAAGGCAATATCATAGAATAAGTAAGTGAGCCTAACAATTGCTAAGAGGAAGGTTGTGCTACGTGTAATAAAGAAGGCAGCAAGTAATTGGATAGGCAAGCACAAGTAATACAAGTAAGTACTCAAAGACAAGTAACCACAAGTAGGGAGTTAGGGTTAGGGCTAACCGCAACTCCGAGAGACGAGGATGTATGCCGATGTTCACTTCCTTGGAGGGAAGCTACGTCACCGTTTAGAGAGGTGGATGTCTCCGCAAAGGCACACCAACGCCACGAAGGCTCACCCTATTCTCTCCTTGAGATAACACCATGAAGGCATTTCTCAACCACTAGTGGTAGGCCTTGAGGTGGCCTCCAAAACCTCGCAAACTTTCCGGGGGAAATCACAATGGTTCGATTCCTCTTCGAAGAACTCCTATCACCTAGGAGTCTCCAACTTGCAAGAGTAACAAGATCAAGGGAACCACTCAAGACTTGCTCAAATCACAAACAACTTTGGTTGCGAGGAGGCTAGAGAGATGATCTATCTTTTGATTGGAACAATGTCGTGGATTTGTCATGACAGATGTCCGAGTGAACGGACTTAGGTTCGAGGCGAGACGCAACTACGTGGTGGCTTGAAGGGGTTGATCGGAATCAAGAGACATGAAGTTTACCTAGGTTCGGCCCCTCCGATGGAGGTAAAAGCCTACGTCCTGGTTGTTTGGTATTGATGATGATGAAGATCTTTTGGTTACAAGGGTGCTAATTGCTACCTCTAATCACGAGAGCCTCTAATCTCTTGTGTTGTCTAAACTTGTGGACTTGTGAATCTTGTCCCTCTAGGGGTTCTCTACCCCTCCTTATATAAGTGAAGAGGGTAGGTTTACAAATAGAGTCCTACTAGGAGTAGGATTAGGACTAGTCTCTCTAGAATCCTATTCTGGGTCTTATTTCCTTTAAGGAATCCTTCTCTCTTTGGGCCTTCTCTTGTGAGCCGCCTGGCACCGGCTCACCCGCCGGGTCTTGGGCTTGGTCGTCCTGCGACCCCCCTCTCCGGGTCATTAATAAAATGTCATTTCTTTATCGGGTCTCGTGTGAGTCGCCAAGCCAGGTCATACCGCGGGGTATATCCCCGACATTAGCCCCCAGGTTAGCTTGAATTTATTCATGGTAAGCTCCTGAAAAAAGAGTAACAAATATGTTAAGTGGCCGACTTGCTCCTTTGGCTGGTTTATAAAATGGCTTCTCAGAAATCCGGGTATTTTCTGCATATGAATGAGTTGTCTTGATAGTCATCTTGCTTGTCAATGTCCTTTGAAAAATATTGAGAATAGAACACCCATATGCCATTGAGTCGGCTTCCAATACTCTTGGCGGGTCATCTCCGCCGGGTCATAATCATTGATGATGTCGGGTCATTATCGTTGGTGACGCCGGGTCAAATAACTAGAATCCGGCTGACTTGATAAAAATATTGGGATGAAAATCCATCTGATGTCAAACCGGACTTCCATTGTTTGTAAAGCAGGGCGGCTTATGTAAAATCTGGCGGCTTATGATCTTTTGATAACACCGGGTCATAAATTGTTGGTGACGCCGGGTCTAACAACTGAACACCATAATTAATATCCTAAAAATTGTCCTCAAAGTTTTTGATATGTCCATATTACCTGTGTAGCCCCCAAGTGCCGGGTTGTCCTGCCTGCAGCAACCTGGGACTTATAATTGCCTTACACCTTATAAAGCTTCGGCGGGTGTAGCCCCCAAGGGCCGGCTCATCAGAATGTGATGTGTCGAGTCTTCAATTTGCACCTCATATTATGTTTTAAACAGCTGAATATTGTAGCCCCCAAGTGTAAGCAAATAAGAGTGTGAGCGAAAGGTGTTCTTGGAATCTTTCCATTGTGTCGGACAACCCTCGGACGAGGTGGGAGAAGACTATACATAGTGGTGATAAGAAAATGGTCGTTGAAGCCACTTATGCTATGTAGTTGTCGAACGTCTGACAGTTGACAGTCATTCGGATTGACATGAGGCGTTGGACATGCGACAGGGCTCAGTCGTCTGAAGAGCATGAGAGAGCAAGTCAGCACAACAGTATGGTGGAAGACAGTGCACAACATACGGACGACCAGAGAGCGTCGGCCGTCCAGGGCACGGTTGTCTGGAGGGGACCAGACGTCCAACATTTTGGCTCTGGTGGGTGGTGTCGGATTTTCGGCCACACCCGTACATCTAACGCTCGGATGACCGGAAGGCTAGAAATCCGAGGGTTCGGTTCTGGTGGCAGGCCCCAGAAATCCGGAGGACGTCAGCATCCGGAGGCCAGATGACCGAAGGTCGCCGGACATCCAGAGCAAAGCAGAATAGTCTGAGGAGGAAACACAGGAGTATTTTACCTAAATTTTGAGTAAGTCTATTGCGAGAGCCAGTGATCCCCTCTTAATAGTGCGGGATCCCTATACTCAAGAGTAAACAAAAAGATATAGAGCATTTTGTCTTGTTTCTGCGTACTTCAAGCATCCTGGATATGTTAGTCACGATCTGCACAACAATCTCTTGGGAACTAAACCACAGATGCACTTGATGAAAATGATTAGTTCCCTATATGCATGTTGTCAACAACATCAAAATATGATTAAGGGCATGATTGCAATTTCAATGAGGTTGCATACTCCACGAAGCTTCCTCTTCGACCTCCCGTGACAATAATGACTATTACACGGCCTGCTACAGCTACGTTGCCACCCCCTTCATATCCGACACACGAGGACAACCAGGATTTGGAACGTATATGTGCTTGAGGATATGTCCGCAAGGGTTTTTCCCCTTATTTCCTTTTTGGTTTGCAATTGCTCGAGAGAATGATGTATGATTTGATAATGATTGCTAGGTTCTTTCTTTACTTTTTGTAGTGAAAAAATGCATGATGATGCCACCACTTTCATGGAAGAAATGGATGTAAGCCACACACTCGGCCTCGACAATATTGCCATGTCAATGACATATACCCAATACAAGAAACGGCAAGGTGGTGGATGATGTCTACTACGCAACCTTCTTCTTGTAGACTCGTGTTGGGCCTCCAAGCACAGAGTTTTGTAGGATAGTAGAAAATTTCCCTCAAGTGGATGACCTAAGGTTAATCAATCTGTGGGAGGCGTAGGATGAAGATGGTCTCTCTCGAACAACCCTGCAACCAAATAACAAAGAGTCTCCTGTGTCCCCAACACACCCAATACAATGGTAAATTGTATAGGTGCACTAGTTCGGCGAAGAGATGGTGATACAAGTGTAATATGGATGGTAGATAGGTTTTTGTAATCTAAAAATATAAAAACAGCAAGGTAACTAATGATAAAAGTGAGCACAAACAGTATTGGAATGCTTAGAAACAAGGCCTAGCGTTAATACTTTCACTAGTGCAATTTCTCGCAACAATACTGACATAGTTGAATCATATGTAAATACCTCTCGTACGACAAAGAGTTCACTCCAAAGTCACAAATAGCGGCGAACTAACGAAGAAATTATTGTAGGGTACGAAACCACCTCAAAGTTATCTTTTCCGATCAATCTTATGAGTTATCCCTATAAGTGTCACGAACAGCCATAGAGTTCGTACTAAAATAACACCTTAAGATACACATCAACCAAACCCTAATGTCACCTAGATACTCCAGTGTCATCACGAGTACCCATGGGCTTGATTATACGATATGAATCCCACAATTCCAGTTTCATCATGTTCAATCCAACACAAAGAACTTCAAAGAGTGCCCCAAAGTTTGTACCGGAAAGTCAAGACAAAAACGTCTGCCAACCCCTATGCATAGATTCCCAAGGTCACAGAACCCGCAAGTTGATCACCAAAACATACATCAAGTGGATCAATAGAACATCCCATTGTCATCACGGATATCCCATCGCAAGACATACATCAAGTGTTCTCAAATCCTTAAATACTCAATCCAATAAGAAAACTTCAAAGGGAAAACTCAATTCATCACAAGAACATAGAGAGGGTAAAACTCCATATGATTAATCTATATAAATAAAGCTCATGGTACATCAAGATCGTGCCATCTCAAGAACATGAGAGAGAGAGAGAGATCAAACACATAGCTAGTGGTACATACCCTCAGCCCCGAGGGTGAGCTACTCCCTCCTCATCATGGAGACCGCGGGGATGATGAAGATGGCCTCCGGGGATGGTTTCCCCCTATGACAGGGTGCCGGAACGGGCTCCCAATTGGTTTTTCATGGCTCTGGAGGCTTGCGGCGGCGGAACTCCTGATCTAGGTTTCTTTTCGCGGGTTTGGGTATTAATAGGAATTTTTGGCGTCGATCTCACGTCAAGGGGGGCACGAGGTGGTGACAAGCCACCCACGCGTGGCCCTGGCAGGCTTGTGATCTCCTTGTGGCTCTTCTAGCCCAACTCCAATGCTTCGGGGGTTTATTTTGGTCCAAAAAAATCATACTAAATTTTCAGCCCATTCCGAGAACTTTTATTTCTGCACAAAAAATGACATCATGGTAGTTCTGCTGAAAACAGCATCAGTCTGGGTGAGTTCTAATAAAATCATACCAAAATCATATAGAATTATTGTAAACATGGCATGAATACTTCATAAATTATAGATACATTGGAGACGTATCAGCATCCCCAAGCTTAATTCCTACTTGTCCTCGAGTAGGTAAATGATAAAAGAAATAATTTATGAAGTGTGAATGCTAGCATAGTGCATAAATTTGATCAATGCTGATTCCAAACACTTTTTCTAGCATCATTATATATAATAAATAGTATCTCATCTCATAAAACTTCTCATGATAAAGTAACAAGCTATTCACAAGTTAAAGTATAGACCATAAAGTTTCTTCAAAACTAACTAACTATGGTTTCAGTCACCAAACAATTGCAGTTCATCTTATTTCCAGGAAGGGTCTATGTAAGAGCTTTGATTTAGCAAATTCCACATACTCAACTATCATATAGTCTTCCATGATTGCTAACACTCAAAGCATATTTTTAGAGCAAATGGCATTCGTCGAACACAAACAAAGATAGGGGCTTAAAGTTTCCGCTCCCAACTTATTTATCACATAAATAATTGTCAAAAATAATAATTCATGATTAAATATATTTGAATGGCCATATATGCTTGGATCTTTCCCCACCACATGATGCTTGCCAAGAGAAAAAGGCAAAATATAGGAAGTGGTGAAGATCACCATGACTCTTGTGTAAAGGTAAGTACTAGAAAGTAAAAGATAGGCCCTTCACAGAGGGAAGCATTTATTTATAGAGGTGCCAGAGCTCGAGCTTTTTAAAACAGAGATGAATAATAATTTTGAGCGGTATGCTTTCATTGTCACCGTAACAACCGAGAGATCTCGGTATCTTCCATCCTAGATACATTATAGGCGGTTCCCAAACAGAATGGTAAAGCTTTTACTCCCCCTCCACCAATCAATCACACTCCATGGTGAGCCGAATCCACGGGTACCGTCCATTCCAACAACATTCCTGGGGAGTTTTGTTTAATTATTTGCACTTTTTCTTTGATTCCGGGACTGGGAATCCCTATTACCAGCCACTTTCTCATGAATGATAGTGAATCGACACATATCGTGAGAATAACCCACCTAGCATGGAAGATACTGACAACCCCTAGTTACTATATGAGCAACTTGGGCATACAAAACAGAACATTATTTGAAGGTTTAGAGTTTGGCACATGCAAATTTACTTGGAATGGTAGGTAAATACCACATATAGGTAGGTATGGTGGACTCATATGGAACAACTTTGGGTTTGAGGGTGTTTGGATTCACAAGTAGTATTTCTACTTGGTGCGGAAGTTTTGGCTAATACGAGGTGGAAGTAAGCACCACATGTTGGAGGATCCATAACAATATAACTTCTATACAAATATACCCAAGCATAACTCATTACGTTGTCTTCCTTGTCCAACTTCAACTAATTTTCTCAAGTTTGAAAATAATTAATGGGTGTTCACAATCATAGAAGATGTCCAAGATATTATATTTATATTTTAAATCTCTCTTCCTTCAATATTCTTTCATGAATGGTTCAAGTGACCAATGCGGTGTTTGCTAACTTTCAATAAATTTTACCACCTATACTTCTCATATGTGAAGTCACTACTCCCCATGGGATAAACATATAAAATATATATAATTTAATATTTATGATATTCAATTCATTCAACCATTTACTCATAGGATATAAGTGAAGCACGAGAGTAAATGACAAAACTACTCCAAAACATATAAGTGAAGATCAATGAGTAGTCAAACAATTAAGTAGCTATGTGAGGACTTTCTCTCTCTCTCAATAAAGATGTTCAGATCTGTGTATTTTATTTAAACAGCAAGCAAAATAAAAATAGCACTCCAAGAATAGCACATATCATGTGGACAAGTAAAAAATTTAGGCTCAACATAGGCTAACCGATAATTGTTAATGAAGAGAGGTGGGACGCATAGCATCCCCAAGCTTAGATGCTTGAGACTTCTTGAAATATTTAATTCGGGTGCCTGGGCATACCCAAGCTTGATCTTTTGTATATTTTTCAATCCTCTCATATCATGGTTTCACCTATTCTCAAAAACTTCATCCACACATAACTCGAAAAGAACTCGTGAGATAGGTTAGTACACATAATAATAAATAAACTCCTCATGTACTGCCAAGACAAGTTGCACAATAATTTTGAAACATTAGGTACTGTATACTATCATTTCTACAATTTATATCTACCAATATAGGCTATGCAAACTATAGGATAATTAGATAACAAAACTATGACAGCAATCTGTCCAAACAGAACAGTCTGTAACAATCTATTAAACTAGTGTACTTATGTAACTCAAAAAATCATCAACATTTAGGACATTCTATAAACTTTATATGAGAACACTTTGCAAAAATTTCAGAAACTTTTCACGTTCCAGTAAAATATGAAAATCCAAACACTATAGCAGAAGTTTATGTTTTTACACAGCACATATCAAACATGCAATTCAAGCATCCTAAGGCAATTCTTGGAACTTTTCTTTTGAAAACAAGATTATAAATAACACCTAACAGAGAAAAAAATGATGCTCCAAGCAAAACTCATATTATGTGACGAATAAAAATATAGCTCCAAGTAAGATATACCGATAGTGTTGAAGACGAAAGAGGGATGCCTTCTGGGGCATCCCCAAGCTTAGACGCTTGAATATTCCTTGAATTTTACCTTGGCGGTGCCTTGGGAATCCCTAAGATTAGGTTCTTGTCACTCCTTATTCTCCCCATATCGGTGTCTTACCCAAAACTTCAATCACACAACACTTAACGCAACTTTATGATAAGGTTGGTGTAATGAAGATAGATCATTCACTTAGGTACTGTCAAGACAAGATTAATAATTATTACCACGTGATATCTACTATATTCCATCATTTTCACAATTTATATTACTCAATATAAGCTACAGGAACACTTGAAATAAGCAAACTATGCATGCAAAATAGAATCTGTCAAAAACAGAACAGTCTGTAAAGATCTGAATTGCCACCATACTTCCCTGACTCTAAAAATTCTGAAAAAATCGTAACACTCAATTTTTTCATAATAATGTTGTGTAAAATTTTTAGGATTTTTTGACGCTCCAGTAAAATCATATAATTCATATACTGGACGCAAAACTTTCTGTTTTTGCACAGAATCAAACAAGCAAGTATCCACACTATCCCAAAGGCTTTACTTGGAACTTTATTGAAATAAAATACATAAAAAATGATGACTACAGTATCTTAATCATGTGAACACATAAAAATAGAAACTAAAACTGTTGGGTTGTCTCCCAACAAGTGTTTTTCTTTAATGCCTTTTAGCTAGGCATGATGATTTCAATGATGCTCACATAGGAATAATAATTGAAACATGCAAAAGAGCATCATGAATCTCATGACAAGCACATTTAAGTCTAACCCACTTTCTATGCATAGGGATTTTGTGAGTAAAAAATTCATGGGAACAAGAATCAACTTGCATAGGAAGCCAAGACAAGCATAACTTCAAAACCTTGAACACATAGAGAGGAAACTTGATATTATTGCAATTCCTACAAGCGTATGTTCCTCCCTCATAATAATTTTCAGTAGCATAATGAAGGAATTACACAATATAACCAGAAAATAAATCATTCTTTTCATGATCTACAAGCATAGAAATTTTACTACTCTCCACACAAGAAAATTTCTTCTCATGACTAATAGTGGGAGCAAACTCAACAAAATAACTATCATGGGACACTTGATTGACATAACCAGATTGAATATTCAAACCATGATAAAAAATCATGGTTTTCATTACTCTTTATTGCATAAATGTCATCACAATAATCATCATATATAGGGGGCATGCTATCACCATAATAGTTTTGCTCATCAAAACTTGGGGGACAAAAAAATATCATCTTCATCAAACATAGCATCCCCAAGCTTGTGGCTTTGGATATCATTAGCATCATGGATATTCAGAGAATTCATACTAACAACATTTCCATAATGTTCATCACTCAAATATTTAGTGCCAAACATTTTAATAACTTCTTGTTCCAACACTTGAGCACAATTTTCCTTTCCATCATTTTCACGAAAGACATTAAAAATATGAAGCATATGAGGCAACCTCAATTCCATTTTTTTGTAGTTTTCTTTTATAAAACCAAACTAGTGAAAACAAGAAACTAAAAGATCCAATTGAAAGATCTAAAGATATACCTTCATGCACTCACCTCCCCGGCAACGGCGCCAGAAAAGAGCTTGATGTCTACTACGCAACCTTCTTCTTGTAGACTCGTGTTGGGCCTCCAAGCGTAGAATTTGGTAGGACAGTAGCAAATTTCCCTCTAGAGGATGGCCTAAGGTTTATCAATCTGTGGGAGAGGTAGGATGAAGATGGTCTCTATCGAACAACCCTGCAACCAAATAACAAAGAGTCTATTGTGTCCCCAACACACCCAATACAATGTTAAATTGTATAGGTGCACTAGTTCGGCAAAGAGATGGTGATACAAGTGTAATATGGATGGTAGATATAGGTTTTTGTAATCTGAAAGTATAAAAACAACAAGGTAACTAATGATAAAAGTGAGCACAAACGGTATTGCAATGCTTAGAAACAAGGCCTAGGATTCATACTTTGACTAGTGCAATTTCTCTCAACAATACGGACATAGCTGAATCATATGTAAATACCTCTCGTACGACAAAGAGATCACTCCAAAGTCACAAATAGCGGAGAACTAACAAAGAAATTATAGTAGGGTACGAAACCACCTCAAAGTTATCTTTTTTGATCAATCTTATGAGCTATCCTTATAAGTGTCACGAACAGCCCTAGAGTTCATACTAAAATAACACCTTAAGATACACATCAACCAAACCCTAATGCCACCTAGATACTCCAGTGTCACCACAATACTGACATAGATTCCCAAGGGCTTGATTATACGATATGCATCCCACAATTTCAGATTCATCATGTTCAATCCAACACAAAGAACTTCAAAGAGTGCCCCAAAGTTTGTACCGGAAAGTCAAGACAAAACTGTGTGCCAACCCCTATGCATAGATTCCCAAGGTCACGGAACCCGCAAGTTGATCACCAAAACATACATCAAGTGGATCAATAGAACATCCCATTGTCACCATGGATATCCCATCGCAAGACATACATCAAGTGTTCTCAAATCCTTAAAGACTCAATCCAATAAGAAAACTTCAAAGGGAAAACTCAATTCATCACAAGAATATAGAGAGGGGAAAAGTCCATATGATTCATCTATATCAATAAAGCTCACGGTACATCAAGATTGTGCCATCTCAAGAACACAGAGGGAGAGATCAAACACATAGCTACTGGTACATACCCTCAGCCCCGAGGGTGAACTACTCCCTCCTTGTCATGGAGACCGCTGGGATGATGAAGATGGACTCCGGTGATGGTTTCCCCCTCCGACAGGGTGCCGGAACGTGCTCCCGATTGGTTTTTCGTGGCTCTCGAGGCTTCGGCGGTGGAACTACCGATCTAGGTTTCTTTTCGGAGGTTTGGGTATTTATAGGAATTTTTGGCGTCGATCTCACATCAAGGGGGGCCACGAGGCGGTGACAAGCCACCCAGGCGTGGCTAGGGGGTGCCATGCCTGGCAGGCTTGTGATCTCCTCATGGCTCTTCTGGCCCAACTCCAATGCTTCGGGGGTTTCTTTTGGTCCAAAAAAATCATACTAAATTTTCAGCCCATTCCGAGAACTTTTATTTCTGCACAAAAAACGACACCATGGTAGTTCTGCTGAAAACAGCATCAGTCTGGGTGAGTTCTAATAAAATCATACCAAAATCATATAGAATTATTCTAAACATGGCATGAATACTTCATAAATTATAGATACGTTGGAGACGTATCAGCATCCCCAAGCTTAATTCCTGCTCGTCCTCGAGTAGGTAAATGATAAAATAAATAATTTATGAAGTGTGAATGCTAGCATAGTGCATAAATTTGATCAATGATGATTCCAAACACTTTTTCTAGCATCATTATATATCATAAAAAGTAGCTCATCTCATAAAACTTCTCATGATAAAGTAACAAGCTATTCACAAGTTAAAGTATAGACCATAAAGTTTCTTGAAAACTAACAAACTATGGTTTCAGTCACCAAACAATTGCAATTCATCTTATTTCCAGGAAGGGTCTATGTAAGAGCTTTGATTTAGCAAATTCCACATACTCAACTATCATATAGTCTTCCATGATAGCTAACACTCAAAGCATATTAATAGAGCAAATGGCATCCGTCGAACACAAAGAAACATAGGGGCTTAAAGTTTCCCCTCCAAACTTATTTATCACATAGATATGTGTTAACAATAATAATTCATGATCAAATATATTTGAATGGCCATATATGCTTAGATCTTTGCATCATTTACTTTGCATCATTTCCTCTCAGCTTATTTATCACATCCGTCGAACACAGAGAAAGGGACTGGAGAAACTACTCTAAACCATTTACTTTGCATCATTTCCTCTCAAGAGCTAGATGGACATGAGAAGTGGACAAGAACAAACTTTGGAACCACACCAAAGAGGCAAAGGCTCAACACCAATGTTGTTAATGATGACTTGGTAGAGAACCTAACTACTCCTCTTATGCGTATGTATGGATCAACCTGTGCAAAGCATGCTAAGAAGAATGGTGGTGTTGGAGCATTAAGGAAATTTGATTATAATGGTGGAGGTGAAAGGGCATTGGCGTCCGAACAAAAAGAAGGATGAGAAGAGGACTTATTTGTATGAGATGAAGTCGATGAAGGAGGAGAAGTGCAAGGAAAAAGGCGGTGGTAGGGGATAGAAAGGTGGCAACGGAGGAGAAAAGATTTAACTTAGAGGTTGAGGAAAAAAGAATGAGATCAAGGAGCAAAATCTTGGAATGGCGGTCGAGGAGCAAAGGAGCAAGAGGGTGGCCAAAGAACGTGCTATCATGTGGACGGATCCTAGCAAGATGGATGAGAAGGAGAGATAATATTCGTAAGTCATTCATGGGGATATCTTGGCTAAGATTTGTGGTAGCAGTAGTGGTGCTATCGATGATGACGACGCGATTGCTTGAGGCCCATTTGAACTATAGAGTTTTTGGTCCACCATGTGTTGGTGTTATTTTTTGGAATGAACATGTTCATTCAGTGACTGGGCACAAATTATGGCTATGTTTGATTTTTTTTAAAGGTGTTTTTATTAACTCATATTAACTCATAATAAAGCATCAAGGTGATACATAACAGCATGAGCATACACCCGTCCTCTGCATAGATAGAATGCACACATCCAACATGAATGCGCACACACAAAGGATCACCTCATCTAATAACAAAGCCACTGAAGACCATCGCTATGCCTAGGCGGATCAAAGAAGAAAAGGAGAAGGAGCAACCTTAACCCTCATTGAGCAAATATGACCACTGAAAAATGATGTTAGCGCATATGGCCCAGACGTGATATCCACGTGAGATGTAAACCATGCACAAACCAAACAAATATCCAGTCATATAAAGCCATTGACCGTAGGCCGAGAGAAGATGCCACCACTCAAACCCCACCCGGAGACAATTCAACAGTCCCGCAGTTTTGTCGCTGGTGTCTTTTAGTGGTAAATCTGGGCACCCTACACAATAAACCATGAGCTATCACTATCCCCGAAGGCAGCGATTATGACCCACAAATCGTGAAGCACCATATTCGTAACGTGATGTGTCAATGAAGGATTGTCGCCGTCCATCGTCAAGCTCCTCCTTGATGCCTCAACCACCCAAAACAAGTCACCAATGAGACATGTAAGCGTTTACCATAGTGCGAATCTGCCATCATCCACTACCCCCCCTAACCAATGCATCTCCAAAACGACACTCCCAAGAGAGAAAAACGACACCATTGTCGTCATCGTTTTGATCTGAAATCACCCGGACATAGGGTTTCCCAAGATCAGCAGGAATGTAGGCGAGAACAACATCGATGACACCTTCAACAGTATGCGGTGACCAAAGGCATAGTCATCCCAACAGCAATCCAAGCACAACTTTCGACGTTCATCTCGCCATAGCCAAGAAATTCGTCTCATGGTGCGCCGACCGAGACAAAATCACACAAAGGGAAATGGTAACCCACCACCGCTCATGTCCATATCCATGGTATCGTAGTCAAAATCCGACAGCATCCATCCTGCCCACATCGCACCTCATCCGAACCTAGCCTAGCCTGAGCCAGCAACAACAGACAACCACGATCTCCGTAGACGGAACCATGTTGCAGAGGAGGGCGATGCATCAACAGACACGCCTCAAAGAAGTCACCCTAGTCGGACAACCCTGCAAAGACGCGCCACATGCATCCATGCATGTCCCTGACGTCGACGTGCTACACGGGGCTGCAGAACCGGAACAGCCCACCGAGACGGATGAGCGAGGGCATCCACAAAGAATCGTGCAGGAAATACAAAAGGGCCCGATCCATCTGAGGGGGATATGTTCGCGTGGTTCTGTTTGATGGATTCAATGAACTTTATTTATGCTAGTAGTTGAATTATGATGTGGTAATTTGAATTGTCTATGTTTGTTTTAAATATGGTGAATTTGTTTCAATTTCTCAAGCAATTGTTTTGAAAAGTGACAAATATATATATTTTAGAATAGAGGATCTGTTAGATGAGCAACGGTCATTTCCCTAAATTAGGGAAATGAGATAGGGAGAAGGTTTGGACTTTTAAGATAGAGATCTGCTAAAAGAAGCCCTGAACTGAAATATTGCCTTTTCACATTTATCACGTGTCAAGTAGTTATCCAAATAACAAGCCATTCTCAAAGTACATTTCTAAATCTAATGTTTGTAAGAATTATGGAATCGCTGAGTTATGCAACCTATGGTCGTCATAAGTTTGAGATAACAATGAAACCCCTACTTCAAACATGCTCATGGTGATTTTCCTTGTCTTCGTTCCCACGCCCTCGCTGCCACGTTATCCTTGGGATGGCCATGACCTGCCATCGAGGAGCACACAGATCTCCTTGGTGCCGGCAACATACCATGGGAGCTTCACGGCTATGGGTTGTGCTTGTAGTCGAGGTGCCCCGCGAAGTAGTTGAGGGCGTGCATGTAGTGTTCTTTGAAACCGTGAGCATTGGTTAAGTTTGTGAACAAATTTTGAAAAACACGAACATTTTTGAAATTCAAAACAAAAAAAATTAAACCATGATCATTTCTTGAATTGCTGAACAATTTTTGATCGTTTTGAACAAACTTTGGGAAAATAGACCGTTTTTTTAAAATTCTCGATCTTTCTTTGAATTTGGGAACAATTTTTGAGAATCATGATAATTTTTTAAAAAATCTAACAAGTTTTGAAACTGCGACTAATTTTCAAAATTTTATAGTTTTTTGAAAAATGGGAACACTGTGTGATAACCTGATTTTTTTTATAACTACAATCATTTTCCAAAATTTAGGTTTTTGAAAATAGGAAGAAAATTTGAATTTTCAAAAATTTTTGGAAAAAAGAAACATAAATTTGAAAAGGTAAAAACTAAATACGAAAATAAAAATTAAGACAAAGAAACTGGAAAAGGAAGAAAAGAAAAAAAGAAATATAAAAAACTAAAAGAAAAACTAGGAAAAACAACGATTCAGGTACCTTGTGGAAGGTTTCCAAAACCGTCCAGGAAAAAGGTTCCCAAAACTGGCGTCGATCGCACGTTCTTCATTCCCTAAATGGGTTGGCCCAATGCAGTTCGATCGGTAGCAATCTGTGTAAGACTGGGCCCTGAAAGCATTGCTGCCGTGGTGTTCTTATGGGCCTGATGAAGGCCGAACGAACGAAAGGTGCGTAGGCTGTTTGCCTGAGTGCAACACGGAGTCTCTCGATTCTTTGGTCTTTTAGAGGAGAAGAGGCATAGGAAGCTATAAGAGGAGGGGGAGGGGCACATTGCAAATCATACCTTTTTTGGCCTTTTGGCTAAGATATGGCTTGCCATTGGAGCCCTTAGGTGTCGCCTGGGTGTTGCACTACAGCCCAGACAGACGCACCCCAACCAAACCCAATTTAAACGTTCAAAGTTTATATTCTTGTTGTGCCAAGTCAAACTCGCATGTTAGAGCCAAGTTGTTGCTCTAAACGCTGCTAGCATACCCATTATATGTATGCCTACGGCCTGCACTATTATATCTTTTGTTTCCCTCAGCGAAGTAAATGGGACAACGTCATGAATAAAGGTTAATGAATCATAGAACAGAGAAAGAAAACAGCTGGGGAATGGTTGTACCCTTTTGTTGAAGGTAAATGGCCAGTTACAACCCGGTGAGCTCAGAACAACCCAAGGAATAGAGGCACGCTGACCTTATTTGAACATATAATAATGATTTCCTTCCAGCACCGACTCCACCCAGGCTTGCGATTAGCAAGCGAGTTCAGTTGAATAACCCAAGCAATGATGGTTTAATTTTTCGGAGCAGCATGACTGGTGCACCAAGCTTTTAGACAATATTTTGATGTGGACAATTATCAATTACGGTAGAGTGTAGAAATTCTAGAGGATGCAGTAGGGTCGACATCACCGGCCGATCTTGACATAGTATCACAACTCAAAGTGTTTCTCTAGGGTTGTGTACTGGAGCCGGAGGTATTTAAAGAGTACTCCATTCGTAAAGAAATATAAAAACGTTTAAATCCCTAATAGCGTTTACATTACTACTTGGCAAAGGACTTACAGTTTGAAAAGAGCTGATCGAGTGTACAAGGATATTGAGACGCAAATTGGGCAAGTGGGAAAAATAATCAACTTTGGGGTACTAACATCTTCATGAAAAATCAATACCTTCGGCCCATCTTGAAAGGGGATGTCTGAATTCCTAATCTAGTTTGAGTCCAAGTTTAATCAGACATGTAATCATAGCACTGTTAAATAAGAGGAGCGGGTTTGAGAGACGCACCCGATCGTAACCCATCCACTTGGCTACCATATCGCCAAAAAAGCACGATATGCCGGAATCACATTCTCAGATATAGATATCTTCAGCTTTTCTAGGAGCTGAGGATCTGGAACTTTCCAGAGTGTCTGGTTCCTGTAAATTTCCTCAAAGGACAAGTTGAAGTTCTTGAACTTCTCCTTGATGGACGTCCTAGAACCTGAATGTCCACTGCCACTACCACTGCCGCTCCCACTCCCACTCCCGTATACATCGTCCCTCAGATAAGAGAAAGTCTTCATAAATGTGATCCTTAGGTAGCTTTTTGAGTACTGCCGAATCTTCCCGCTGCGCCTTCTTACCCAGTGATCACCTAAAATCTTCCCAAGTTCGGAATCCTTCACCTTCTGAACAATGTAGAGCAAATTGTTCATGGAAAATATGCACTCCAGGGCAGTGTCTTCATAAAGCTTAGACTTATCCTCCAAATAACACATCAGCTTCAAAAGACGCCTTCCAAGAGGGTTCATACTCGGTAATCCTGTGATTTCGTCGCCAGTGTCTTTCAATGGTAAATCTGGGCACCCCCGCACAATATAGCATGAGTTGTCACTATCCCGCGAAGGCAGTGATTATCACCCACAAATTGCGACACACCGTATTTTTACGTGACGTCCCAATGAAGGATTGCCGCCACCCATTGCCACGCTCTACCTCAATGACTTAGTCACACAAAACAGGGCACCGACGAGACATGGAAGCATTCGCCGTAGTGCGAACCTACCATCATCCATTGCCCCTAAGCAATGCAACTCCAAAACGATGTTCCCATGAGAGAAAAACAACACCATTGACGTCATCGTTCTGATCCGAGATCACCCGAACCAAGGGTTTCTCCGGATTAGCGGGCAGGTAGGTGAGGATGCCACCTTCAACAAGGTATGCTGCGCCCAAAGGTGTCGCCAGCGTCGGACCGACAAAAAAATAATCCAAGAACAACTTTCGCCATCCGTCTCTCCGCGGAGGGAACCACACAAAGTGCCATGGCAGCCCAACCGTCGCCCGTGTCCATATCCATGGCACCCTAGGCCAAATCCAACCGCAGCCATCCTGCCCACACCGCACCCCATCCGAACCGGCAGCAAGCAGCCGCAACCTTCAAAGAGGATGATCATGCCACGGAGGAGGGTAATGCACCACCACACGCTCATTGAACAAGTCACCCCGGTTGGACAGCCCCGCGAAGATGCGTGGCATGCATCCATGCGGGTCGCGGACACCGGCGCACTACACAGGCCGCAAACCGGGAGCAGTCCACCGGGATGAATCTGCAAGGGCATACACCAAGAAGCGTGCGGGAAAGACACGAGGTCTGATCCGTGGGAGGGAGATATGTTCGTGTTGTTCTGTTTGATGGATTGGATGGACTTTATTTATGCTCTTGCATATGAATATTTTCAATTGTGTGCATATAGTGTTGGAACAGGACACACATTTTGAAACAGTGAACGTTTTTGGAAATTCCCAAACATCTTTAAGCTTCCGAGCAAATTTTGAAAAACATGTTTTTCTCTGAAATTCTAAACAAATTTTAAAACTGCAAACATTTCTTCAATTCCTAAACATGTTTTGAATTTTTGAGTTTTTTTTGGAAAACTGGATCATTTTTTAAATATTCCTGATTTCATTAATGTGTGAACACTTTTTTAAATCAGGATCATTTTCTGAATTTAAAATTAATTTAGAAATTGCAATTTATTTTTGAAGTTCTGAACAAATTTTAAAACGGGAACATTATTTGTAATTCCTTTTCTTTTTAAAACCATGAATAAATTTTTAACTTTTGAAAAAAATTGAAAAAAGGAAGAATTAAAAACATTTTTAGGAAAAAGAAACATAAATTTGAAAAATGAAAAAGAAAAGAAAAGAAAGAAACAGGAAAAAAATTAGAAAAGGGAAAAAAGAAAAAATATATATAACTAAAGAAAAGTGAGTAAAAAAAGTTCTGGAATTTTCTGGGAGTTTTGAAAACCGGTTAGGAAAAAAGTTCCCGAAACCGGCGTCCAGTGCATAACCCATGGCGATTAGCAATGATGAAAAACTTATAGACTTGCAATCACAATGCAATGCCAAGGAGTCATTCCCAAGAATGAAAGCTGACAGTAGAGCGACCATTTTCACACAACCTCAGTTCAATTGCTCTATGCTCTGTGGGTGTAGTAGACGGAGCTTATTTTTCCCACGAAGATGTTAGTACCTTGAGGTTGATTATCTTGTCACCACACCACTTTGCCTAATCTGCATCTCAATACCCTTGTACTCTCGATCTTCTCTTTTCGAATGGTAAGTCATTTGCCAAAAAGGGTGCCCTTTAAATACCTCTGGTTCCAGTACACAACCAGAGAAAACATTGTGATTGCAAGTCTATAAGTTTTACATCATGGAGAAAACGACGAGTAGGGTGCTAAAATTGGAATATATATCCCTTAAACAAAGTTGGAATATGTCTCGAGTAGGTGAGCAGAGCATATACCGAGAGAGGCGTTTTGGAGGCCGAGCTCCATGAAGGCCTTTATTTTTGAAAAAATCAAATTCAAATTTTTATGGTTAAAAAAATTTTGAAAAAAATATATGCGTGTATGTAAGGATGTAACCCACGTGTGTGTAAAATTTCATGATGAAATACCTTGAATTGCGATATGTATAAAAAAGACAAATTCATGGCCTGAGAGGATGAATAGTATCATGTGTTAAACAACCCCATCTTTGTCTTTTTTCATAGCCCTCACTATTAAACCAAAAGGGTAGGTCCTAGAGCCCCCCCCAAAAAAAGGTAGGTCCTAGAGGGGGCCATTATAATATAACAAGATGGGACGAATTGATATCTTCGGCCCATCATGAAACTATCAAAAGACTAAGTCTTCATGCTTCATTGTCTTCAAGCAAATGACTTCACACACCATCATTGTCTTCAGACATTTTAGGGGTTGTCTTCAACGGTTAAATCAATTCTTCGGGGACTTCTATCTGTGTTATATCGTGTACGCTCACAAACGCATTAGTCCAATCACGTTTGTCTCCAATACCCCAAAGCCAACAAGCACTACACGAATCAGGCACTTTGCCGTCAGCCATCCCGGACGGCAAAGGCTTTGCCGTCCGCCAGCAGACGGCCAACCGTCCGGCTGAATAAGCCACGGTAAAGGGCGCTTTGTCGTCTGCTGGCGGACGGCAAAGACCTTTGAATCTTTGCTGTCCGCCAGTGGACGGCAAAGGGCCTGGACGGCACACGTGGCACCTTAGCTCCGTTAAGGGCTTAACGGCGTGCTTTGCCGTCTGCTAGCCGACGGCAAAGACCTTAGTTCTTTGTCGTATGCTAGCGGACGGCAAAGAACCCACCTAGGCCAGCCCCAGGTTGCACAGGTAACTACCACGTGGCAGCTTTGTCGTCTGCTAGCTGACGGCAAAGACCTTTGCCGTCTGCCAGCAGACGGCAAAGTGGCTATATAGCCCCTGTTTTTTCTGTTTTTTCTTAAAATCATTCAATTTGACAGAATATCACATATATATCCAACATATCAACAATACAAGTTTTCAACAAGCATACCAACAATAACTCCTTCTCATCATCATCATAACTCCTCCTCCTCATCATCATCATCAATTCTAACACATTCTAGCACATAATAACACATTGTACCTAGGACCTACGTATTTCTATCTCGTAGGACCTACTCTACCCTCTCTTAGGTACAATATCATAAAACAAGATAGGCCCTGACTCTCCATTATGGAGAACGGAGATCATCCTGTCTCCCATTCTTGGCCTACGCACAATGTTGCTTCCAAGTAGCTCTCTACGATTGAGCATACATTTTTTCCAATCTTTGATTGTCATGAGTCCATCAGTTTTAGAAATCCGATATGGACAGGAGTGATGCGTAGGCTGACCTGGACGTGGTGGCCCTAAGCTCGTAACAACAACACGACCTCTCGGAAACATCAGATGAGGCACACAATCCTCCGGGATTTTCTGTTGAAAGACATAGTAATAACTTTGTATTTAGAAATTTAGTTTAGCTTTAGAAGAATTTATGCAAAAGATGCATGGCTGTCATAATAGTAGAATTAAAATCTTACCATGCGATCTCCATGGATGTTACCGTAGTTCACCACGTGCACTAGTGGCACATATTGACCATAATGTGCAGGAGTTTGATAATAGCTATTGTAATTCTCAAGATGACTCAGAAATGCGGTAAGATGATCTTTCTCCTTATAAGTTAATTCTGCTTTATCACTGTAGTAATAGGTTCTATCTACCATCTTCTGTACATTTTTTGAAGAATGAAAATAAGCTGTCAATGCAAATAAGTTTTCAACTATTTTTAAATAAACAATATAAATTACTTACTAAATATGGTTGAGAAACTCACATAATGGTAGAACTGGAGGCGTCTACACATCGATCCAAATGTCGATATTACCTTCAATTTCATCTTCCGGACGAATATCAAAGGTGATAAGCATATTAGGCTCAAATACATAAGCCTTGCATAGTGCTTGCCAATTTTTGCATTCAAAATAGCAATAGCGGTACAATCTTACCGCAAAAGTAAAACCATGATCGGTCCTCAAGTGAACTATCTTTACCTCAATATCTTTTTTAGTATTGAAACCAATCTTATCCAAGACAGCAATTCTTGCATAGCAGGGGATATGCTAGTAGCACAGTAAAAAATTAAAATTAATTATAAGTTGAAGCAAAAGAGGCAGAAGTCATGCTTAATTACGAAAAAAGACTTATCATTCTGACTTACTGTATCCACTTCGAAGGTCTCATCCAGCATGATGCTGAAACGCCTACCATCAACTAGGAAAGTCTTGTCACACAGGCCGCGCTCGTCTTTGCAGTATTCGCACATACCGAATTCACTTTCGTCGTCAGACATTTCCTATGTTCATAGTTAAAACATTTAAAATCGATCTAAGGAAACTACGAGAAAACTAATCAACACACAGATCACTATTACTCAATATGCAACGGGTTGACCTTAGGTCTGTCGAGTCTTTCCTTCCTAAACTCTCATCTCACGTATATGGTGGGCACTCCCTCTGATATTGCGATCGTCGGTGATGGTGGCTCCTCCATTCGTCCCCGAGTGCATTACATCAAAATGTCTAGCACACGGGAACGAAGGAGAAGCGACCCTCACGACAACAGTCGGGATTCTTCCTCTCTCATATATATATATGGTGGACACTCTCCCTCATCGAAAGACACACAATGAGCCGGAACGGACCTAAAGTCAACCCGTTTCATATATCGAGCAATGACATAGAAAAAATACCGGAATTACAGCACTCTTTGGATCCTAATGCGTGTGTGACTTTCGGTCCGTCGAGGCTTTCCTTAAGTAACTCTCATATCTCATGGTGTGTTGATGCGCTCTCTCTCACACTGATATGTTGGTGTATATATGTTGTTGTGCACTCTCTCACAGTAATAGTTCGACTGTCGATGATGGACGCCCCACCTCTTCTCTTCTTGCGCAATATATCGACGAGTATATCGCAAGGAAGAGAAGAATGATGAGGCGCCCCCACGACAACAGTCGGGATTCCTCCATCAAGAACACACATGAAAGACACACAAGGAGTAACGACAGACCGAAAGTCACACACGCATTATACCGATAAAATATCATAAATACATTAATATTTATAATGAACTCGAATATAATATCACTAATACATCATCCCGAATAATCCATTTAATGCATCATCAAATATTAACTAATAAATCTCGAATATTATCATATAAGATCACTAATACAGATTGAATATCCTAGAATCCAAAGTGGAGGACGGTGAACTCGGTTCACTAGCGGCCTTTGAGTCGCCGGCGGTGGACACCCAAAGATAAGGAACCATCACGAGATCATAACTCAAGTGAGATCCCTGAAGGATCTGCCAGGTATTGTCGAACCGGGCGTCCAACGCCGCCATGTAGCGATGGACGTTCTCGTCCTCCTCCCTAACATGGCGACGTACCACCTTCGCGGGTGCCCGCTCCCTCCGCACCGAAAGTGGCCCGCGTGACCGCCACCATAGAAGGTCTGGGTCGACGACGAGACCTGGATTCCTCACCAACCTCCGAGCCCGGGAAGGTAGCACCTCCTAGTGCCAGCCCGGCGGAGCCGAGTCCCGGACATGGCGCCTATCAAGCAGGCTCTCCCGGACTACTCGACGACGAGGATGCGGGCCGGGCATCGTCGACAAATTCCTATGAGAACGTTTTCTTATCGTTTAATCACTAATTTTTCATAAAACCCAAAAAAATTCATCATTAACATACTAATCTAACATAAACATTCATCATAAACATACTAATCTAACATAAACATTCATCATTAACATTCATCATAAAAAAATTATGTAATCTAACATACACATACTTCACAAACATATGACCCGTGTCGTGTCGGGGTCGGGGTGTCGGTGGTGTCGTGTCGGGGTAGGGGTGTCGGGGGTGTCGTGTCGGGGTCAAGGTGTCGGGGTCGGGGTGTCGGGGGTGCCGTGTCGGGGGTGCCGTGTCGTGGTCGGGGTGTCGGGGGTGCCATGTCGGGGGTGTCATGTCGGGGTAGGGGTGTTGTGTCGTGGTCGGAGGTCCCGTGTCGGGGTGTCGGGGTGTCGTGTCGGGTCGGGGTGTCATGTCGGGGTCGGGGTGTCGGGGGTGTCGTGTCGGGGTCGGGGTGTCGTGTCGGGGTAGGGGTGTCGGAGGTGTCGTGTCGGGGTCGGGGTGTTCGGGTCGGGGGTCGGGGTGTCGGGGGTGTCGTGTCGTGATCAGAGTGTCGGGGGTGCCGTGTCGAACTAGGGACATGGTTTTGTCTATGTATCCACGCATGCTAGGGACATACTAGGGACATGGTTTTGTCTATGTATCCACACATGCATCTAAGTCTCTGATCAATACAATTTATAGCATGGATAATAAACGATTATCATGAACAAGGAAATATGATAATAACTAATTTATTATTGCCTCTAGGGCATATTTCTAACAGTATCCCACTTGCACTAGAGTCAATAATCTAGTTCACATCACCATGTGATTCGCATTGTTATGAATCTAACACCCAATGAGTTCTGGGGCTCGATCATGCTTTGGATGTGAGAGAGGTCTTATAGTCAACGGGTCTGCAACATTCAGATCCGTGTGTACTTTGCAAATTTCTATGTCAAACCGTAAACACTGCTACCACACTCCACTTGGTACTATTCCAAATGGCTGCTTCGCTATACGTATCCAGATTGCTACTACGAGTCATCCGGATTGGTGTTAAAGCATGCATCGACGTAACTCTTTACGACGAACTCTTTATCACCTCCATAATCAAGAAACATCTCCTTAGTCTTTTAGTTACTAAGGGTAATCTTGACCGCTGTCTAGTGCTCCATTCCAGGATCACTTTGAAACCTTCTGGCCATACTTATGGCAAGGCTGACATCGGGTCTTGTGCACAGCATTGCGTACATGATAGAGCCTATGGCTGAAGCATAGGGGATGACACTCATCTTTTCTCTATCTTTTGTAGTCACTGGGCATTGAGTCTTACTCAACTTTATACCTTACAAATCAGGCGAGAACTCTTTCTCTGACTGACCCATTTTGAACTCTTTCAAAATCTTGTCAAGGTATGTACTCATTGAAAGTCTCATCAAGTATCTTGATCTATCTCTATAGATCTTGATGCTCAACAATTAGGTAGCTTTATCCAGGTCTTCCTTTGAAAAAATCTTTTCAAACACCCGTTTATGCTCTCCAGAAATTCTACATCATTTCCGAATAGCAATATGTCATCCACATATATTTATCAGAAACTCTTATAGTGCTCCCACTCACTTTATTGCAAATACAAGTTTCTCGTAAACTTTGTATAGACTCAAAAACTTTGATCACATCATCAAAGTGTATATTCCAATTCCGAGATGCTTGCTTCAGTTCATAGAAGAATCACTGAAGCTCGCACATCTTTTAGCATCCTTAGGACTGACAAAACCTTCTGGTTGTATCTCATACAACCTTTCCTTAAGGAAGGAAACGATGTTTTGGCATCCATCTGCCAGATTTCATAATTGAAAAATGCAGCAACTGCTAACATAATTCCAACAGACTTTAGCATCGCTACGAGTGAGAAAGTCTCATCGCAGTCAACTCTTTGAACTTGTCGTAAACTACTTTGCAACAAGTCGAGCTTTACAAATGGTAACATTTACCATCAGCGTCTGTCTTCATTTTAAAGATCCATTTGTACTTTAACGACCAGCCGTCCAACGAGCAAGTCCACCAAAGTCTATACTTGGTTTTCATACATGGATCTTTTCTCGGATTTCATGACCTCTAACCATTTGTTGGTTTCCGGGCCCATCATCGCTTCTCCATAGTTCGTAGATTCATCGTTGTCCAACAACATGACCTTCAAGACAGGGTTGTCATACCGCTCAGTAGCAGTACACGTCCTTATCGACCTACGAAGTTCGATAGTAACTTGATCCGAAGCTTCATGATCATCATCATTAACTTCCTCTTCAACTGACGTAGGCTTCACAAAAACATCTTTCTGCGCCGCGCCACTTTCTGGTTGCAGTAAAGGTTCAATAACCTCATCAAGTTCTATTTTCCTTGTAGGTCGATAGTAACTTGATCCGAAGCTTCATGATCATCATCATTAACTTCCTCTTCAACTGACGTAGGCTTCACAGAAACATCTTTCTGCACTGCGCTACTTTCTGGTTGAAGCAGAGGTTCAAATAACCTCATCAAGTTCTATCCTCCTCTCACTCAATTCTTTCAAGAGAAACCTTTTCTCGAGAAAGGACCCTATTTTAGCAATAAACATTTTATGCTTGGATCTGAGATAGAAGGTTCACCCAACTGTTCTTAGGGTATTCTATGAAGATGCATTTGTCCGCTTTGGGTTCGAGCTCATTAGGCGAAAACATTTTCCACACAAGCGTCGTAGCCCCAAACATTAAGAAATGACAGCTTAGGTTTCTATCAAACCATAGTTCACACGGTGTCATCTCAACGGATTTAGATGGTGCCCTATTTAAAGTGAATGTAGTCGTCTCCAATGCATAACCCCAAAATTACAGTAACAAAACGATAAGAGACATCATAGCATGTACCATATCCAATAGAGTACGACTATGACGTTCGGACACGCCATCACACTATGGTGTTCCAGGTGGCGTGAGTTGTGAAACAACTTTTCACATTGTCTAAAGTTGTATGCCAAACTCGTAACTCAGATATTCACCTCCACGATCATATTGCAAACATTTTTATCTTCTTGTCACGATGATCTTAAACTTCACTCTGAATTTGCTTGAACCTTTCAAGCGATTCAGACTTGTGTTTCATTAAGTAAATATACACTATATCTACTCAAATCATCAGTGAAGATAAGAAAATAATGATATCCACCGCATGCTACAAGACTCATTGGATTGCATACATCAACATGTATCATTTCCAATAAATCACTTGCCCGCTTCATCAAAACAGAAAACAGGATCCTTAGTCATCTTGACCAAGAGGTATGGTTCACATGTCTCAACCGATTCGAAATCGAATGAGTCCAAAGATCCATCAGCATGGAGTTTCTTCATGCGTTTTCTACCAATATGACATTTAGCGGCAGTGCCACAAGTATGTGGTACTATCATTATTAACTTTGTATCCTTTTTGGCATCAATGTTATGAACATGTGTATTACTACGATCAAGTTTCAACAAACCATTCTTACTGGGTGCATGACCATTAAAGGTATTATTCATGTAAACAGAATAACCATTATTCTCTAACTTAAATGAATAACCGTGTTGCAATGAACATGATCTAATTACGTTCATGCTCAACGCAAAAAAACACCAAATAACATTTATTTTAGGTTCGTCACTAATCTCGAAGGTAGAGAGAGCGTGCGATGTTGATCACATTAACCTTGGAAACATTTCCAACACATATCATCACCTCACACTTAGCTAGTTCTCCGTTTATTTCGTAGCTTTTATTTCGAGTTACTAACATTTAGCAACCGAACCAGTATCCAATACCCAGGTGCTACTAGGAGTACAAGCAAGGTACACATCAATAACACGTATATCAAATATACTTCTGTCGACGTTGCCAGCCTTCTTATCTACCAAGTATCTAGGGTTGTTCCGCTTCAGTGACTTCTCTCCTCATAATCGAAACACTTAGTCTCGGGTTTGAGTTCAACTTTGGGTTGCTTCACTGGAGCAGCAACTGACTTGCTAACCATGAAGTTTCCCTCCTTGCTCTTGCCCTTCTCGAAACTAGTGGTTTTAACTAACCATCAACACTTTGACGCTCCTTCTTGATTTCTACCTTCGCGGTGTCAAACATCGCGAATAGCTCAGGGATCATTATTTCTATCCCTGGCGTTTTATAGTTCATCACTAAGTTCTAGTAGCTTTAGTGACAATGACTTGGAGAACTATATCAATCACTATCTTATCTGGAAGATCAACTCCCACTCAATTCAAGCGATTGTAGCACCCAGACAATCTGAACACATGCTCAACGATTGAGCTATTATCTTTCACCTTACATGCAAAGAATCTTGTTGGAGATCTCATATCTCGCAACACGGGCACGAGCCTGAGATCCTAATTTCAGCTCTTAGAACATCTCATATGTTCCATGACGTTCAAAACGTTTCGGAGCCTCAATTCTAAGTTGTAATGCATGAAGCACTAAACTATCAAGTAGTTATCAAAACGTGTCTGTCAGATGTTCACAACATTTACAAACAACGCTAGAGGGGTTGGTGCACCGAGCGGTGCATTAAGGACATAAGCCTTCTGTGCAGCAATGAGGACAATCCTCAGATCACGGAGTCAGTCCGCAATATTGCTACCATCATCTTTCAACTCTATTTCTCTAGGAACATATAAAATTTAAGGGAGCTACAGTGTGAGCTAGTAATCTACAACATAATTTTGCAAAGACACTACTCACTATGTTCATGATAATGAGTTCAATTAATCATATTACTTAAGAACTCCCACTCAAATTGACATCCCTCCGGTCATCCGAGTGATACATGATCCAAATTCACCAACTCAAGTCCGACCATCACGTGAGTTGAGGTGGTTACAATGGTGAACATCATCATGTTGATCATATCTACTATATGACTCATGTTCGACCTTTCGGTCTCTTGTGTTCCAAGGCCATGTCTATACATGCTAGGCTCGTCAAGTTTAACCCGAGTGTTCTGCATGTGCAACACTGGCTTGCACCCGTTGTATGTGAACGTAGAGTCTATCACACCCGATCATCACGTGGTGTCTCAACACGACGAACTTTCGCAACGGTGCACACTCGGGGAGAACACAATTTTATCTTGAAATTTAAGTGAGGAATCACCTTATAGTGCTACCGTCGTACTAAGAAAAACAACGTGCATAAAAGGATTAACATCACATGCAATTCATAAGTGACATGATATGGCCATGAACTTGTGCTTTAGATCTCCATCTTGAAAGCACTGGCATGATCTCCATCGTCACCGGCATGACACCATAATCTACATCAACGTGTCGCCATCGGGGTTGTCACGTCCTGCATGCTTCTACTACTATTGCTACCGTTTAGCGATAAAGTAAAGCATTACGTAGCGCTTAATGATTGACACGCAGGTCATACAATAATTAAAGACAACCCTATGGCTCCTACCGGTTGCCGTACTCATCGACATGCAAGTCGTGAAATTCTATACATCACATGATCATCTCATACATCACATATATCACATCATGTAATTGGCCATATCACACCACAACATACCCTGCAAAAACAAGTTAGACGTCCTCTAATTGTTGATGCATGTTTTACGTGGCTGCTACGGGTTTCTAGCAAGAACTATTCTCATCTACGCAAAAACCACAAGGATGATACACTAGTTGCTTTTCAACCTTCTCAAGGACCGCCTTTGTCGAATCCGATCCAACTAAAGTGAGAGAAACTACCACCCGCAAGCTATCTAGGCAACAAGTTGCGTCGAGGGAACCGGTCTCTCGTAAGCGTACGAGTAATGTTGGTCCGGGCCACTTCATCTCACAATACCGCTGAACCAAAATCCGACCAAGGGAGGAAGCAATCTAAGCATCAACGCCCACAAACTCTTTGTGTTCTACTCGAGATCTCATCTACACATAGACCTAGCTCATGATGCCACTGTTGGGGAACGTCGCATGGGAAACAAAAATTTTCCTACGCACACACAGATCTATCCATGGTGATGAGCATCTACGAGAGGGAGAGTGGATCTACGTACCCTTGTAGATCGCTAAGCGGGAAGCGTTAAGAAACGCGGTTGGTGTAGTCGAACATCTTCGCGATCCAAAACGCCGAGCGTCCCGCGATCACATCACGATCCATCCCGCGATCCAATCACGATCCGTCCCGCGAACTCATCACGATCCGTCCCGCGATCTCATCACAATCCGTCCCGTGATCTCATCACGATCCGTCCCGTGAACTCATCACGAACCGTCTCGCGATCTTGTTCATGGTCCTTCCGATCTAGCACCGAACAGACGGCACCTCCGCGTTCAGCACACGTGCAGCTTGATAACGATCTCCACCATCTTAATCCAGCAAGAGGAAGTGGAGAGGAAGAAGAGTTCACCGGCAGCGTGACGACGCTCCGGCGATGGTGGGGGAGCAATTCCGGCAGGGCTTCGCCTAAGCACTGCGGAAATCCGATCTAGAGGAGCACCTGTGGAACGGGTAGCACGTGGCCGTAGATTTTGTGCCAAAACCCTCTATTCCACCAGTATATATAGGAGGAGAGGAGAGGCAATCTTGGCGCCAGGGCAAGGCCCTCTAGGAGTTGGCCGGCCAAGGTGGAGGAGTCCTACTCCTCCAATCCTAGTAGGAGTAGGATTCACCCTTTTTGCCTTTTTTCACCTTTTTCTTTAGGCCTTTTTCCTCCTGGCGCCATGGGACTTTTGTGGCTGTTCCACCAGACCACTAAGGGCTAGTTAATACTCTCCCACAGCCCATGAAGCCTCTTGGGTCGAAATACCCCTGCCGGAGGTCTCCCGGTACACTACCGGCACTCCCGGTACACTACCGATGAGCCCAAAACTTTTCCGGCGACCAAACTGGGACTTCCTATATATGAATCTTTACCTCCAAACCATTCCGGAGCTCCTCGTGACGTCCGGCATCTCATCCGGGACTCCGAACAACCTTCGGTCACCACCATACATAACTCTATACTACCGAAACGTCACCAAACCTTAAGTGTGCAGACACTGCGGGTTCGAGAACTATGTAGACATGACCGAGACACCTCTACGATCAATAACCAATGGCGGGACCTGGATGTCCACATTGGTTCCTACATATTCTACGAAGATCTTTATCGTCGAACCTCTATGTCAAGGATTCAGTTAATCCCGTATGATGTTCCCTTTGTTCTTCGGTATGTTACTTGCCCGAGATTCGATCGTCGGTATCTCCATACCTAGTTCAACCTCGTTACCGGCAAGTCTCTTTACTCATTCCGTAATACAAGATCCCATGACTAACACTTAGTCACATTGCTTGCAAGGCTTATTGTGATGTTGCATTACCGAGTGGGCCATGAGATACCTCTCCGTCACACGGAGTAACAAATCCCAGTCTTGATCCATGCCAACTCAATAGAAACCCTCAGAGATACCTGTAGAGCACCTTTATAGTCACCCAGTTACGTTGCGACGTTTGATAGACACAAGGCACTCCTACAATGTTCGTGAGTTGCATGATCTCATGGTCATAGGAACATATACTTGACATGCAGAAAACAGTAGCAATAAACTAACACGATCATATGCTACGTTTGTAGTTTGGGTCTTGTCCATCACATCATTCTCCTAATGATGTGATCCCGTTATCAAATGACATCTCATGTCCATGGCTAGGAAACCTTGACCATCTTTGATCAACGAGCTAGTCCATTAGAGGCATACTAGGGACATGGTTTTGTCTATGTATCCACACATGCATCTAAGTCTCCGATCAATACAATTTATAGCATGGATAATAAACGATTATCATGAACAAGGAAACATGATAATAACTAATTTATTATTGCCTCTAGGGCATATTTCCAACACGTGTCGGGGTGTCGGGGTATCATGTCGGGGGTTGGGGTCGGTGGCGTCGGGGGTTGAGGATCGGTGGCGTCGGAGGTTGGGGGTTAGTGGCGTCGGGGGTTGGGGGCTCCTCTCTTCTTCTTCTTCTTCTTCTTCCTCTTCTTCCTCTTCTTCCTCTTCTTCTTCTTCTTCCTCATTTTCTAATTATTCTTATTTTCTTCTATTTTTTCAGAACTAAACCTAAACCTAAAACTAAACTAAACTAAACGTAAACCTAAAACTAAAACTAAAACTAAATCTAAACTAAGCATAAACCTAAAACTAAAAAAACAGAAAAAAAAAGAGGAGAAGGAGGAGCTCACCGCAAGTAGGGGGCTACCGGTGGAGGAGGGGGAGGCCTGCCGCAGGGGAGGGGGCGGCGTCGTGGGCTTCCTCATGGCCGTGCTCGGGCGCCCTCCGCAAGGGAGGGGCATTGTGGCCGGGGCGGTGGGGGGCGCGGTGGGGGTCGGGAGCACGGCGGCGGGGCAGCGGGGGGCAGGGGCGCGACGGGGGCCGAAGGCTGGGGCGCGAGGGGGGCCGGGAGCACGGCGGCGGGGCGACGGGTCAGGGCGGCGAGGCGCGACGGGGGGCCGGGTGCGGGGCGGCGGAGGCGCGGTGGGGGTCGGGGGTGGGGCAGCGGGGGATCAACGGCGGCGGGGGCGCGGTGGGGGGTGGGGGCTGGGCAGTGGTCGACGGCAGGCGTGCAGGCGTGCGGTTGGGTCGGTGGAGATGGGTCGGGGGAGATGAGAGGCGTGGGGGTGCGCCGTTAGCGGTTAGGTATCCACCTCTTTGTCGTCCGCTAGCAGACGGCAAAGAGGTGGGGTGGTGGGCCGTTACAGTAGTGTCGTCAACTAGGCCCCACCCACCTCTTTGCCGTTCGCTCGCTGACGGCAAAGAATCTATGCCGTCAGCTAGCAGACGGCAAAGAGCTGGCTGATGGCAAAGCCCCTCTTTGCCGTCTGCTAGCTCTTTGTCGTCCGCTTTGTGCTAGCTGATGGCAAAGCCACTCTTTGCCGTCTGCTAGCAGACGGCAAATAGCTGGCAGACGGCAAATCGTCTGATTCCAGTAGTGAAGGGGATGCCAGCATTGACCGTCAAACGGGATCTTCGACCACCGGCCAAGGCTGCCGACAACATGGTGACGACGAAGAAGAAGGAAGTTGCAGACTCCCTGAAGCTTCCCCTTCGACTTCCCGCGGAGACAATGACTACTACATGACCTCTTGAAGGCCCCCCCCCTTCACCTTCGGCGACCAAGGACGATCTGGATTCGGAGGCCAACGTGCATGAGGATATGCCCACAAGGTATCCCCCCTCCTTTCCTTTTTTGTTTGCAATTGCTTGAGAGAATGATGTATGATTTGATATTGATTGCTAGGTTATTTCTTTACTTTTTTAAGTGAGCGATTACATGCTGGTGCCACCGCTTTCATGGAAGAATTGGATGTAAGCCACACACTCGGCCTTTACGATATTGCCATGACAATGTCATATACCCAAAACCAGAAATGCTAATGTGGTAGACGAGATCGGGGAGAGTCAAGTAAACAAGAAGATGAGTAGGTCATGCAACTACAAGATTGACGAAGACAAATGTTTGTGTGAAGTTTGGGTCAACATCTCTCTCAATGCCACTATCAATGATGACCAAACAAGCAGAAATTTTAGCAAATGACCGAGGAGTACTACAATAACAATGTGACCATTCCCTGCAACAACATTATCGGGTCTTTCACTCATCGTTGGACTTTGATCCAAGACCAATTCAATCGGTGGCCCAGATGTGTTGAGAAAATCAACCTTGCCCTGCCAAGTGGAGTGACCGTCATGAGTATGTGCACGCCATGCAATCTCTTCACAGAGAAAGGATCAGGAGAAACTGCTCTAAACCATTTACTTTGCATCATTGCCGCTCGGAGCTTGATGGACATGAGACGTGGACAAGAACAAACTTTGAAACCACACCAAAGAGGCAAAGGCCCAACACCAATGTTGTTGATGATGACTTGGTAGAGACCCCAACCACTCCCCATGTGCGTCCGGATGGATGAAAACATGCAAAGCATGCCAATAAGAATGGTGGTGTTCCTTTAAAAAAAAAAGAATGGTGGTGTTGAAACATACACAGAAGAGTTGATTGTAATGGTGGAGGTGAAAGGGCATTGGCGGTTGAATGAAATGAGTGGTTGGAGCATTCAAAACATTATTTAACTTCATGAGAAAATTTTGAAAAACTTGTTTTTAAAAAAAATCCGAACAAAATGTTAAAAACCGCAAACATTTCTTCAATTCCTAAACATGTTTTAAAATTTCGAGAATTTTTGGGAAACTTGATAATTTGTTAAAAATTCCTTAACATTTTTGAATGTGTGAACATTTTTTAAATCAAGAACATTTTTTGAATTTTCAAATAAATTTCGAAACTGTAAACATTTTTTGAAGCTATGAACATTTTTCTAAAACAGGAACATTTTCTGTAATTTTGAAAACTGCGAGCATTTTTTGAGTTTCTGAATAAATTTTGAACATAGGAAGACATTTTGAAATTTTAAACTAAAATATTTTTTGGGAAGAAACATAAATTTGAAAAAGGAAAAATGAAAATGAAAAGAAAAGAAAGAAACAGGAAACAAGAAAAAGAAAAAAAAGAATAAAAAAAGAAAAGAAAAGAAAAACTAAAGAAAAGTCAGTAAAAGTGGTTCTGTAAACTTCTGGAAGGTTTCCAAACCGGCTAGGAAAACAGGTTCCCGAAATGTCCAGTGCACGTTATTTATTCACTTATAATGGGCTGGCTCAATGCAGTTCCATTGGTCGCAGAATCTGTAATACTGGGCCGTGGAAGCATTACTGCCGGCCTGCCGTGGTGTTTTTACCGGGCCTGATTGAATTCCAAACGAACGAGAGGTGCATAAGCTGGTTGTCTCACCCCTCAAAAAAAAAAGAAAAAAAAAAGTGCAGGAGGGACCCTTAGAAAAAGCAGGGACTCTCTCGTTCTTTGGTTTAGTACCACCTCGCTGATGGAGAGTGGAGAAGAGGCAGAGGAAGCTATAAGAGGAGGGACAGGGCAGAATTTCAAATCATACCTTTCTCGGCCTTTTGGCTAAAATCAAGTGTAGTATCTGTTCTTATCAGTTTAATATCTGATACGTGGGTTATGTGCCCACAACGATATTAAATTTATTTTTTATGGGGGAGGGTCCACCCCAGTGGCTTGCCACTGGGGCCCTTAGGTGTTGCTTGTGCGTTGCACTACAGCCTAGGCAGGCGCACCCCAACCAAAACTAATTTGAAAGTTCAAATCTCCCTAAAAATTGTTCATATTCTTGCTGTACTAAGTCAAATTCGTCTGTTTGACTCTACTTGTTGCAACTAAGGGTCAGTTAGGTTTCCTCACCTCCAAGCCTGGCATGAGCCTGGAAAACTCACAAAAATTGCCTGACCAGGCTAGGTGTGTTTGGATTGTGTCCTGCCTGGCAACCTGTAACTATACCTCCACTAACCCATAAAGTATTCTTGGCCCCACATCTACACAGCGCTAGCGTCAGGGAAAAGCATCATTTGCATTCCAGGCTAGCTCCAGGCGTTCAATTCTATGCGCCTGGACCAGGCAGGGAGGCGTTCAATTCTATGCGCCTGGACCAGGCTAACGACCCTGCCTGGTGTTCTGACCAGGCTAATCAAAATTGCAGAATCAGGGAGAGTAATCATGTTGCTTTGGGTAGCGGCGGGAGCTAAGAAGCTCGGGGTGCTCATGCAGGGAGTAATCATGTTGTTGTAATAAGGGCTGTATTTGTAACACAACCAAAACTCCTGCTTCTCTCTTAATTAATACATACGAGGCAAGTCTTTTGCCTCCGTTTCAAAAAAAAATTGCAGATTCACCAGGCCAGGCTAGATTCCATTGCTCAGGACACCATCCAAACAAACTCCAGGCCAGTATCAGGCAAGCCCCAGGCCAGGCATAAAAATATGTGGAAGCGAACCAAACTGACCCTAAATCATTCCTCAACACGTGGCTATGTGATGCAGCAAAGGTAAAATTAAGATATGTATGTGTACTGGAACCAGAGGTATTTAAAGAGTACCCTTCTTGGCATCACCGGCCGATCTTGACATAGTGTCACAACTCAAGTGTTCTCTAGGGTTGTGTACTGGAACCCAAGGTATTTAGAGAGTACCCTTCTTGGCAAAGGACTTACAGTTTGAAAAGAGAAGATCGAGTGTACAAGGATATTGAGACACAGATTGGGCAAGTGGGAAAAATAATCAACCTCAGGGTACTAACATCTTCATGGGAAAAATAAATAGCTCGGTCTACTACACAGGCAGAGCATAGAGCAATTGAATTGAGGTTGTGTGAAAGATGGTCGCTCTACTATCAGTTTTCGGTGTTGGGAAATGACTCCTTGGCAAATGGCAATGCATTGAGATTGCAAGCCTATAGTTTTTTCATCAAGGAAATTGATGAGTAGGGTGCTAAAATTGGAATGTCTCCCCTAAAAAAAAGTAGGAATATGTCTCGAGTAGGTGAGCAGAGCAGTTACCTGACTATTAAACCAAAAGGGTAGGTCCTAGAGGGTGCTATTATAATATAACAAGATGGGACAAATCGATATCTTCGGCCCATCAAGAAAGGGGATGTCTGAATTCCTAATCTAGCTCGAGACCAAGTGTAATCAAGTATGTAATCTTAGCACTGTAGATAAGAGGTGCGGGTCTGAGAGACGCACACGATCATTCACCCTAATTTCTTCTACTAATTGGTTTACCAATACAGGTTTTCCAGATTTGCAGGTTCAACAAACCCTTCTGGTCATGTAATAGTAAATGCTTAACCTCAACAATCTTATTGACAAGCACAGCCAATGTAGAGATAATTCAACCTTATACAGTTTTACTAGTTGGATAACAGTTCTAGTAATGAAGCACATATATTATATATACCTACTGCCTACCTTTCTTCTTATGGGCGATCTAGCGAAACCCAGTCATTTTGCCTAGCCAGGTCAGAGATTTGAAATCGTCCTGCAGGCTTACAAGCACATAATAGCAATAGCTCACAATGAAATGCTTCCATTTCATTACTGCTAACAATCGTATGGTTATTCATAAGATGATGCTAGAACACGTTATAGGCAAATATACCTCATTTTCACACTTATCACATGTCTAGTAGTTCTCCAAATGAACCAGCATTCTTTAAAGCACATTCCTAAATCTAATGCTTGTCAATAAAATTGATCACCAAGAACTCACCACTTCTGATAACAAACTAATTGGACCATGAAGTTCGATTTCATTCAACTGAGTATCATATTCAACCAACAATTCAGAATTGGTTATGGCTGCACGGGCACGGTTGAGCTAATAGTGACCCCCCCCCCCCCCCTGCTGGTCAACCGAGTCGAACAAGATCACAGTGATTTTCAATGTCTTATGTAGTACCAAATGGTCAATTGCAACTAACACAGAATATTCAGAAAGAAGACCATACACTTAGAATCAATCCATGTACAATATTTCTTAGTGCACACCATTAGACATACAGAAGACTCTGGTTTGTATCACAGTATTGTAAAGGCTGCTAAATGAACAAATAACCATTTAACAGATACCGTGTGTATGGAAATTTAACAAATGTAAGACCACTTTAACAAGACATACCTGAAGTCCTGTTAACTATGAACTATGTTCTTCGCCTAGAGTGGTTGGCGGACCCTGGTGAGCCCTCAAATAAATCAGACAATTGACTCTCCAGATCCTCTGGGGTGTACTTTATATACTTTCCCGAGTTTCTTCCCCCATCCACTTGGCTACCATATCTTCCCAAAAAAGCACGATATGCCGGAATCACATTCTCAGATATAGATATCTTCAGCTCTTCTCGGAGCTGAGGATCTGGAACTTTCCAGAGTGTCTGGTTCCTGTAAATTTCCTCAAAGGACAAGTTGAAGTTCTTGAACTTCTCCTTGATGGACATCCTAGAACCTGAATGTCCACTGCCACTACCACTCCCACTCCCACTACCACTCCCATGTACATCGTCCCTGAGATAAGACAAAGTCTTCATCCAAGAAATCCTTAGGTAGCTCTTTGAGTACTGCCGAATCTTCCCGCTGCGCCTTCTTACCCAGTGATCACCTAAAATCTTCCCAAGCTCGGAATCCTTCACCTTCTGAACAATGTAGAGCAAATTGTTCATGGAAAATATGCACTCCAGGGCAGCGTCTTCATAAAGCTTAGACTTATCCTCCAAATTGGCCTCCAAATAACACATGAGCTTCAGAAGACGCCTTCCAAGAGGGGTCATACTCTCTAAGTGTTCCGTATCCTGATCCTTATCCTCAGGTCTTTCCAAAGCATTGCCCTCATCGCCATCATCATCCAAGAGGCCATCAAGTGTCTCACTATAAACGACCAACAACCTCAAATAGTTCATGACATACCGTGTCATTGGGTGGATCTCACCAGCCGTCATTGCCCTCCGCGACGACTCCTGCTGCAGAACTTTCCCAAACTCAAAAAGGGTACCCCTCACGGCCTCCCCAAGCCTATCAAGAATTGCTTGGACATCACTGATTACACCGTCACCGGAACTCCCGAGGCACAAATCCTTCATTTCAGGGATTACCTCCGCAAGTGCTTCGTACATATCAAGAATCCGTGAGAGCTTCTCGGGCGAGCGGGGGCACACGGCCACGGCGTCCCCAAAGTTGAGAATCTGCATAATGCATCCTTTGGTGGACTCGACGAAGCACTCCTCTCTGAGCTCGTCAGACACAGCAAGCACCTGGTCACAGAGGCGGCGCTCACCAGCAAGCAGAACGCGCACGACCGTCTTCACCCCTTGCACCCACTTCTTCATCTTGTCGTTGAGCTGCTTCCACTCCACGCGCTGCACCTCGTCGATGCTGAGGCGCTCGACGCCCAGCACGGAGAGGTATTCGTCGAGCAGGTCGCGCCGGATGTTGCAGTAGGCATCGGCTAGCTCGCGCGCGTACCCCGCACGCGCCATCCGGTCGGCGATGGCCCGCAGGTCGTCGACGGCCTCAGGGCGCACGGGGTCGAACGAGTGCTCGTCGAACGGGCTCACCAGCGGACCGCCGCGCGCGGTCTCTGGCGTGGCGTCGACGCTGTGCGGCGTGGCGGCGTCGAAGTCGAGGTCGTCGAAGGATCCGAGCGAGAGGCGGCGGAGGGAGAAGCAGAGGCCCGTAGGGTCCAGCGGCACGGCGTGTCGGACCATGTGGTGGCGGAGCTCCTCCTCGAGGCGGGCCATGGCGAGCTGGACGGCAACGCCGGCGCGGCCGGCGCCCGCGCCGCCGCGCGCGAGGTGCTCGACGGCGACGTCGACGGCGGTGAGGTACTGCGCGATGTCGTCCTCGTGGGCCTCGAAGACGAGGGCCTCGGGGGTGGCGTCCCAGAGCAGGATGAGCTGCTCGGCGGCGTCGAAGGCAGCCGCGGAGGAGATCTCGGGCGACTCCGCGGAGGAGAGGTCGGCGGAGGGGAACAGGTCGGTGGTGATGGAGGAGAGGCGGTTGTCGAAGCCGGAGAGGATGCGGATCATGTCGTCGGCGGCGTTCTTGGAGGTGGCCAGGGACTTGACGATATGCTGCGCGGCGGCGAGGACCTTGTCGCTGCCGCCGCCGCCGCCGCTGGTAGCGGCCGATTCCGGGGGCGGCGGGGGCGCCGCCGACATCACCGGCCGGTGCGGATGGTGTCCGGCTGGGGATTGGTGGAGCTGAGGTAGGGTCTTGGCGCTTGCTGCTGCTGCTGCGGCTGCTGCTGCGGCCTCTCTGACTACTGGATTGGAGTGGGAAGTCTTCGTTCAGTCACGGACGCGCTGGGGGTTCTGGAAGTGCGGAAATGGGGAAATCACTTGATTGCAACGTTTGTTTTCGTCAGATTTATTTTTCAAGAGTACATCCATAATGACAAATTTGCTCTGGCATTCATTCACAGATAAAGAAGACCACTCCATCGACGACCATTTAATGCTGCCCGTATACATTTTTAGCCGGATTTTAATTAATCAAACGGAATTTATGTAAACACAACCGATTTCATTTAAGCTCAGATAGAAAATAGCACAATTGATCTATACATACATTGTATGCAAAAAAGTTTAGTATAACGATAGTTTAAATTCAACGAGATTAACCGGATGGTTAACAAAATTTTCATGAACGAATCATATCGTCTCACACATACCACCCTTCAACTTTATCCAATAGTGCATATGCATAAATGGTCGTTCATATATCCCATGGTACATCATGACAGCACGTGTGGGCTACATAATATGAAGAGCAACATCAAATAAATGAATGAATCACTCAACAAATTGAGCAAGAAAAAGCAAGACTTATGATCTCCTCCCCCGCCGCACGCAATGGTCACCTTGCCTCCAGAATACCAATCACGCCCAAAACTTGGTGACAGAGGTCTAGACGGCGTACCATCGATACGATAACGACCTCACATTTGCGATCATGGATGATATGCATGCATAGGGCAAAATGTGCTTTCGCGCGTGAAACGATTCGTGCACTTGCTTTCAGAAGGTCCCCCCTCTACTCCTACCTACGAGATATGCGGATACGGCCAACCGCGCATCGCACAACAAACTCATCCTCCATTATCGAGTATCCCATCCTTTGTACCCTAAAAAAACATGACGTTCGAAAATAAGCTCAATGGCATTTGACCAAACACCTGTTGGGCGTGGTGTCCACGATGGATGCCATCGACAGGGGGACGGAGTGACCTGCCAACGAACCTGTCCTGGGTGGACGGCGCCATCGTGAAAGGCGAGAAGGCATGTCATGCTAGTTGCGGAGGTCCGACAATGCCTATGTGCTAGCCAAAGTGGTACAACGACAACGTCGGAAAAGGATGGTGCAGATGCAAAGCAAGAGGAGAGAAGGGACGAAATGAAAGGAAATGGACCCGGAAGTGGGATTTAGTGGGTTAGGGGTGTTGGAGTCCTACGTGGCTGTTGTCAGGACTCCCGCAAAGCCCCCACATTGCTTCCACTTTGCAGGAAAAAGTGCGTTCAGACCGCTCGGCGGACCATACATGCCCGTGTTAGACGGCACAACACGCCCGGACAACACTGGTTCAAACATATGCGAGCGGTTTGAGGGTCAGTATTGAAGATGCCCTAACGTAGCATATTTTATAAAAAAGATAATAATTATAAGAACCCTATAGTGATGTGGATATCTCGCTAAGGGGTACACATAAGACCACGCACCCACATCAACACCCCAAATATAAACTAGGTTACGCTCTTACAAAATGATTTAAACCTCTAACACCATCTAGTCTAACTTTCCTTCAATCGGTAATCTCATCAAGGATTTGTGTCGAGAGTTGTGTTGGCGCCCTTTGCCGCCTTAGATTGCTGAACACCCGAGCGCGAGAGAGACCAGGTGATCAAAATGATGAAGGAGTCGAAGCCTCTCCGCATTGGTCCATGAGATCTTTGTCTTTGTTGTAGCCACCATTCCATGAACTTCAAATCTGTGATACAGTATTGAATGTTGAACCGAAGAGAGTCAAAACATAAGTGTCACACCTCTCTAGCATAAACACAGTGCACAAGGATATGATCCACGTTGTATTCTTTCTGCAGGCATGTGTAGCACAGTAAAGGAGCGTCTTGTAGACTATGTCTTGCATGTTGTAAGTGCATCTAGTGCCACCCTTTATTGGTTTTGGAGTATTAAAGACAAACGTGGTTGAGGGACTAATGTGTTTGTGAGAGTTCACGGGATAACATAGATAGAAGTCCTTGGAGATATGGTTTAACCGTCAAAGACGACCCCTAAAAATGTCCAAAGACATTGACGATGTCTGAAGACATTGGTGGTACGCGAAGATAATGGCTTAAAGATAATGAAACGCGAAGACGAAGTCTTTTGGTTATTTTGTTTCTTCTTTCCCGAGTCATAGGAACCACCCTACTGTTAAGTGGGGTCAAGGTGATCAAAGTCAGAAGCTGGCGTGGTGTTCAACGCAAATACTTATGTCTTCCAGTAAAGATAATGAGAGAAAATCTCTTCCAAAGTTGGTTAAGTGAGCATTGCTTGTAGCCAACTAATGTTGCCGCGTGAGTCTCTGAAATCCGACCGTTGTGACATGTGTCGGTTGTCCATTGACCCAAGGTCATTTCGTCCATGTCTTGTTGGGGTGCATGTTGGCTACAAATAGTCCACCCCATCCACCATAAGTTGGTGGCTGCTCAGAGTTAGATATGGTTGTTGTATTTTTGGAGCAATCCACCCCGAAGACATTGAGAGAGAGCTATCCTGCAAGGATAAACCCAAACACCTAGAGCCAGAGTGTTTGAGCATCACTGAAGTTATTCTGTTCTGAGTGAACCGAAGACTTGTTACACTTGAAGACTGTGATCTTCCAGACGGTTAGTCATTTTTGTCTAGAGCATCCAAGAGTCATTGTGGATTTTCGTGTGACCGAGTTTGTATGGGTTTCAGAAGTCTACCCTGAAGACTTACATGATTGATTGGTCGAGGTCTAAGTGACCTTGGCTCAAGGGGAACAAGGTGAAGAGGAGGTCTTTTGAGTTGAATATCAGCATCCCTAACTAGACGTACAGTTGTCCCAACAACTGGAACTGGTCCAACAAATCCCGAGTCTTCGTCAAGCAACTAGTTCTATCTTTCCACTCCTTTACTTGTTACTTAGTACTACAAAGCCATTGCTTGATTACTCCAGTGTGAAGACATTCATCGAATACATTCATCTGACTTGCATTTGTCTTCATACTACTTTAGTACTCCCTCCGGTCCTTTTTAGTCTGCATATAAGTTTTGTCCGGAGTCAAAGTATCTCTACTTTGACTAAACTTATAGAAGAAAATAGTAACATTCACAATGCCAAATCAATGTTGTTAGATTCTTTATGAAATTTAGTTTCATTGTATATATATTTGGTATTATAGATATTAATATATTTTTAATATAAATTTGGTCAAACCTTGTAAAGTTTGACTTGACCGAAATCTAATACGCGGAGTAAAAAGGACAAGAGGGAGTATCTTCGATACACTCATGTTTGTATGATGGCTATGTTGTACCTATCTGAATGTCTTCATCTCACTTCATTTCATGCCTAGATCATTGACTGGTATCCCTATCCGATTTTGATTCGCTTTCACTCACTTTGAAGACATTTACTATTTCAAAGCTTTTCATAGAAATCGCATATTCACCCCCTCTAGTCGATAACTAGCACTTTCAATTGGCATTAGAGCAAGGTACTTCCTTTTTCTGTGTTTCGGTTAAACCACCTGGAGTTTTAACTATGTCGACTGCAAGGATAATCAAGGTCTCCGTTGTGTGCCCTGTCTTCGATGGCACAAACTACCCCTACTGGAAGAACAAGATGTGAATGCATCTCGAAGCCATTGACAACAACCTATGGTATGTGAAAGCACATTTGCTCACTTGGTGGTTTTGGTAATTAATAACAACATATAAGTCATTGAACTAATGTTTCCACCAAGTATATTTCAGGAAATGTTCAATGATAGGATTGGCAAAAGGAGATTGTGGAGAAACCCCAAGATTCAAGGAAATAGGTTGGCCAAGATTCAAGCAAAAAGACTCTACATTTTATATTTGTGAGAAATCACTTTGAGTCCATAGGAAAGCCAATACTATTAAAATGGGGTAAGGTTTTGTTGGTGAACAATATGCTCAAATGTGCACAAGTGATAGTCGCCAGAAACATCCACAAACTCTCCCACCAAAGTTTGTTCTATACCTACCACTCAAAATCGATCCAACCAACTTTCCCACTTCGGTGCCACCGATTCCAGAACCTAGACAGACTCAGCCAAACCCTAGCCACTTCGGTGCAACCAATTCCATACCGGTGCCACCGAGTTTAGGTTGCCAACTTTCTGTTACGCAAATTCACATTTTTGGTCCCACCGAGAATGTTAGATCGGCGTCACCGAGATTGGAAATCTGACCGTTGGTCACCTTATCGGTGCAACCGAGTTTTCTATATCGGCTTTACCGAGATTCAAAAGTTGCCACCTTTTGGTCACTTCGGTACCACCGAGATTAACACATCGGTGTCACCGAGTTGGTCATTTTGTGTGTAACGGTTGGATTTTTGGGGATGCCTATATATACCCCTTCACCACCACCTACTCGAAAAATAAGCACCCAGAACTATTCCATACCTATCCTATCAGATTTTCTGAGAGAGAACCACCTACCCTTGTGTTGAGGTCAAGATCTTCCACTCCAATCATATGGATCTTGATTTCTATCCTCCCCAAGTAGCTTTCCACCAATCCCTTCTCTTCCACCATGCCAAATCTGTGAGAGAGTGATTGTGTGCTGAGGAGTCTATCATCTTGAAGCACAAGAGCAAGGAGTTCATCGTCATTATCGAGCCTATTACCTTTTGGAGGGTGGTGCCTCCTAGATTGGTTAGGTATCGCTTGGGAGCCTCCTACTTTGTGTTGTGGAGTGAACCAAGAAGTTTGTAAGGGCAAGGAGATCGCCTACTTCGTGAAGATCTACCCATAGTGAGGCTAGTCCTTTGTGGACGGAAGCCGTATGGAATAGTCAAGGTTGCTACTTCGTGGACCCTTTTGGGTGGAGGCCTTCGTGGACTCTCGCGACCGTTACCCTCTGTGGGTTGAATACTCCATAAACGTGGATGTACGATAGCGCCACCTATCGGAACCACGGGAAAAATCATCGTGTCTACAACTGCGTTTGATCTTCCTACCCTATCCCTTCTATACATGTTTGTTGTTACTTTCCGCTGCTATATACTCTTAGACTTGCATGTGTAGGGTGTACTTGACTTGCCATGAAATGCTAAAAACTGTCAACTCTAAAACTTGGTATAGGCAAAAATTTCAATTGGTCAAGTAGTCTAATCACCCCCCCCCCTCTAGACTTACTTTCGATCCTACAAGTGGTATGAGAGCATTGGTCTCCATTGCTTAGGTCTCACAACCTAGGAGAAGTATGGCGTCTAGTGAGGTAAGTTATCACCATAGAGGTCTGTACTTTGATGGCACTAATTTTGCTAGTTGGAAGCACAAAATGAAAATGCATAGTCTTGGTCATAACCCCGCCGTTTGGGCTGTTGTTCGTGTTGGCTTGCAAGGTGAGTTCTTTGTGGATGGACGGGAACCGAATCGTGAAGCGACCGCGGATGAATTGAAGATGTTGCAACTCAATGCTCAAGCATGCGACATTCTCTTCAACTGCTTATGCCCCGAAGAATTCAACAAAATCAGCCGTCTTGAGAATGCAAAAGAGATTTGGGATACTTTGGTTGATATGCACAAAGGAACCGAGTCCGTGAGAGAATCCAAGTTATATGTTCTTCAAGGTTAGCTTGACTCGTTCAAGATGAAGGATGGTGAAGGAGTCACAGAGATGTACTCTAGGCTAGCTCTCATCACCAATGAGATTGTCGGCTTAGGAAGTGAAGAAATGACCGACAAATTCATCATCAAGAAGATACTTAGAGCTTTGGATGAGAGATATGACACCGTGTGCACATTAATCCAAATGATGCCAAACTACAAAGATCTCAAGCCTACGGAAGTCATTGGAAGGATTGTTGCTCATGAGATGACACTCCAAGATAAAGAAGAGCTTCATCGCAAGTCTAGCGGTGCTTACAAAGACACAAGTGATGCTCCCGCAACTTCAAGCAACAACTTTGTCACCAATGAAGAGATAAGCCTCATGGTAAAGAAATTTAACAAGTTCTACAAGAATAGAGGCAAAGAAAGAAACTCCAACTCAAGATATGAAGAGAAGCGTTCGTCAAGTCATGACCGCAATTGTTACAATTGTGGGAAGCCCGGACACTACTCAAATGAGTGCACGGCTCCCTACAAAAGAAGAGAAGAGTCACCTCGAAGACGAAGCTCAAGAAATGAGTCACCACAAAGAGAGAGAAGGAGTAGAGATGATCGTTACGAACGAAGACACTCAAGGATAAGTAGAGATTCGGAGAAGAAGGACAAGTACACCAAGAGCTACACAAGAAGAAGAAATCAAGCTCATGTTGGTGAATGGGTTTCAGGCTCCGACTCCGACAACAACTCTGAGAGAAGCTATCACTCCGACTCCAACCATAGTCAAGATGACAGTGTTGCCGGAATTGCTCTAGTGACTACCAACTCCTATGATCTATTTGATTCACCAAACGAAGGGAGTGGAAGTTGCTTCATGGCTAAAGGCCCCAAGGTATCACACCCCGAGTATCTTGATTCTGATAGTGATGAAGATGATTTGCTTTGTGATGATGACTTGCTTTATGATAAAACTAGTGATGTTGATCAAAATGAACTTGATAATTCTCATGCTAGTTAAGGTGAGTCATTTGATGATGATAAGATGAAAATAGAACAACTAACTAAAGAACTAAACACTCTTAAGTTAGCTCATGAATCTACTCTTGAAGATCATAGAGAGCTTCTGAGAACTCATGAGAATCTACGCTTCGAGAAGCTCAACTTGGAGCGAGAGCATGAGTTTCTCAAAGCTATCAATGACAATCTCCGAAAGAAGACCTCATCTTATCTAGCCAAACGACTACTCTTGTCTACTTTCATGCCTCAAGTTAAAACTAAGCAATCTAGTAAGAAAGGCAAGAAAGGTCCTTTATCTAGTAGCAACAATAAAAATGCTAAACCCAATGATGTTGCTTATAGTAGTTCTATTGATTCCACTAATGATGATTCTCTTAGCCAAGTTACACTTGAGAAATAAAATGCTTTATTGAAAGGAATTATAGAGAAAGGTATCTGCAAGAGTCTTGCCGGATGTAAGCAATTTGAGGAAATTGTACGCAAGCACGGAGGATACCGGAAGAATCATGGTGTTGGCTACTTCAACGCTAATGGAGTTGAGTGGGAAGAAGGTCAATATCCCAAGGCCAAGTTTGTTCCTCAAAAGGAGAAGTATGAAAATACTCTTCCCAAGGGGACAAACACTCAAGATGACCTTCCACCACAAGACCACAAGCTCAAGGGTAAGAACAAGCTTCAAGAGGACGTTAACTCATATGAAGATGAACCCCTAGCTTTGGTGGAGTGGGTTCCCAAGGCTACTTCATGCTCAACTACTACTAAGGCTACTTCAACACCAAGGATTCCCATCAACTTGATGTGGGTCCCCAAGAAGAAGAACTAGAAGGTTCTTGAGGGGTGACTCCGCCAATGCATTTCACTCACATTCTTTATTGGCAAGAACATTTTGCACTCAACATCAACTCAATGCAATAGTTCAAGGAGTCACACATTACCTCAAAGGTAAGCAAGGGACAAGGTAACCAACTAATCAATGGACATCATAACATATGCTTTGCACTCCATGTCCATAGATATCCTTGTATTTGTCTCTTGTGTGTTGGGACTAACCCATGTAGGTGAGAAGAGAAAGGAAACAACAAGGATGCTCCCAACTCTTGATGATCTTCATCAACATTGAGCATCCACAACTACCTCACCAATATGAAGTCCTCATAGACAAAACCCAAGGTTAGTTTATCCCTCTTATGGGGGGATGTCACATCAAGGGGGAGCTTTACTCTAAGACTTGAGTCAAAGCATCTCTTAGTATGTGACAACATTAAATGCTTTATGAAAAAAGTGGTAACCCCACTTGTGCTTAAACGATGAGTATGACCTATGATCAAGTACCTTTACTTGGCTCCTAAGTCAAATACTCATATATAGATGACTTCGTCATCGCCCAAGTGCTTGTTAGATGCTAGAGTGTTTGTGCATGTTTGTCATGATTTCTTTTGACATCTTATTGAGTGAGCATGTTGGTCTGCATTTATTTTCTCATTCGAGGACATCCAAGTGTTGCTATTTGGCTTTTGATTTATCTTTTGCTAATTGGATGGTCAAGAATGCCTAGGACCACTCTCTAGCTATCTATGCTTTCTCACCTCATATTCTATTCATGCTGCATCACAAAATTTGAACAAGTGCTTTTCGATCCCTCTATGTGTGGAGCACTCGGAGTTCCATATCGACAAGGACTGAACATTAAAACCTCCCAAGTGCAACTTGGTGGAACCAACACCACAATCTCGGTCTCACCGATTGCCTAGGGTTGATCTGATTTTCAATCTCGGTAACACTGATTTCATATTCTTGGTTACACCGAGTTTCCCTGTCAGCTTACAGTTGTGGAACTCGGTGATACCAAAAACATAAATTCGGTATCACCGACAGTGAAGGGTATATATGTTGTGGACCCCGACGCTTTGAAATTCAATCTTCAATGTCGCGCCTCAGAACCCTAAGCTGCCGCCTCGAGACCCCTGGTCGTCGCCCTTGTCTTCCCGAGCCCCTCCGCCGCTGCGAATCGCCGTCGTCGACGAAATCTACTCCATCATCACCGTCGTAGAGGATCCACGCCAAACTAGGGTACGGATTCGATCTCTAGTGCGCTCCCCTTCTGATTCTTGTGCATTGGACTTAAATTTATCCATAAGCCACCCTTTGCTCATGTATCCATCCTCTAAAATCTGCAAAATCTCGAGTTAGATGGATTTTCTAGGGTTTTGCCGTCCGCCCGATATATCTCGGTGGAACCGAAACAAAAATATCGGTCTCACCAATATGCCTTTCTGTGAGGGCAAGAACTGGCTTGGTGGAACCGAGTAGCTCTTTTCGGTCCTACCGAAAAGGCTGTCAAGTTTCTGTTAATGAGTTGGTTTGTCTCGATCTCACCGAAAAATTCTCTTCGGCTGCACCGATATGTATGTGACAGATTGCAAAACTTTTGAAAACTCACTGCTCACATTTCAAAAACTAGCCTCATTCTGTGATAACTCATCCACTTCTGCTCATCTACACTCTATTCATAGGGTCAGTATGTCAGGCTCAGAAGATAGTCAGAATGTGCTAGAGCAGGGAGTTGATTTGAGTTCTGGAACAAGCCAGAAGCCAGTTCTTTCTCAGACCTAGGCACCCCCAGCTCTCTTGGGTTGCCCAAGGCTACCACCAGAACCAAGAAGAAGTTGAACTCAGATGAAGAGGATTCAGACTTCGTTCCAGAGGAGATTCTTGCTAAGAAGCAAGAGAAGGCTATCAAGAAGGCTGTAACTGAAGCTACTTCCTCTCGAAGAGTTGTTAGCAAGATATATGCTCCTGCCTCTACTTTCAAGGCTCATGGGACAACCAGAGCAACAATGTCAGTAGAGGTCCCCAAGAGGGCTATGCCTAAGAAGGCAGGAGAGAAGAATTCAAGGAAGAGGATCATTCATGTGACTGGCAGGCCCACTTCCATGTATGAAGATCCAGAGGAAGCAACTGGTGATGCTACTGAGGAGAATGAGCCAGCCACAAAGGCTCCTCCCAAGAAGAAGGCAAAGAAACTTATGTCTGATGCTATGCCTAAGACTAGCACATCCAAGAAGGCTGCTGAGAAGCCTAAGAGGACAACTAGGCAGATTCCAGCTTCTGAAAAGAACAAAGGAATTGCATCCAGAGTTGAAGATGTGGATGACTTGACAACACTAATGAAGCTCAGACCACACCTCCTAGTTCACAATGCCAGCTACCCACTAGCCGAGGACATGAAGAAGAGGAAGGATTCTAGATTGAGGGCATGGAGAGCTATAGATCCTTATGCCGAGAGGAAGAAAACAGCTGTGGACTACATGTTCTATACCAAGGAGCAATAGGACTTCTATGAGACTGTGCTCTTTGACAAGAGTACAGCTGTCAGTGTCATGCGTTACGTTGATTGGAAGTTCATCAAGGAGAATGAGGACTACTTTCCAAGTGTTCAGGACAACTTCCACTGCATAGGTCTGGATGAGTTCGTTGGCAGAGAATTCACAGCTTGGAATGACGAAATGATCATGCAATTCTACTCCACTATACACTTCTACGGAGATGGTAGAATTGTGTGGATGACTGAAGGTGTGAGATATGAATCAACTGTTGAGGAATGGGATGAAATCTTAGGAGTTCCTAAAGCACAGGATGGTGACTTGGATGTCTACTCAGAATCCAAGGCTAGCCACAATGCTATGGCTAACATGTATAAGGAGATCCCTGCTACAAATGTGAAGTCTCACAGGCTAGGATCCATCTACTTTCTCCAGGCTGGCCTCCGCACTATCAACACCATACTGAGGCATACCTTGATGCCCAAGTCAGGAGATGACAAGATGATCCGAGGCCACTCCATAAACATGTTGATCCACCTTGACAGTCACACCAGGATCAGAGTCATGGATCTGATTGTAGAGACAATCAAGAGGGTTGCTGCTGACCAGAAGCGCTCCTACTGTTATGAACCCTATATTCAGATGCTCATCAACTCAAGACTGGAGAAGCACATATTTGCCCTAGATCACCCACATTTTCCCCTACAGCCAGATCTCGAAGACAACGTTGTGGTGATGGATGTTGATCATCCCACTTCAGCTGCAGCTCAAGAGGAAGCAGAGGCAGTCAGAGCCACTAGTGCTCAAGTCCCTAGATCCAGGAACGAGCAAATGGATCTGCTGATATCATCTATTCAGGGCATGCAGAAGGACATTAAGGGGATTCTGGACAACCAGAACAGTCTTGTAAGGATCTTTGAGACCAGAATCAAAACCCTTAGTGGTAAGGTGGACGGGCTGACAAAGACAGTCACAGAGCTTCAGCATGAAGTTGACTCCGTGCACATCCCTCGGGTCTCTTTTACTTCAGATGATGATGATGATGACGAGGATGAATCACCTCTAGGGCCAGGCACTCAGTTCACCACTTAGGCCAGATCAGCCACTGTGCCAGCTGCATCAGCTCCATCAGCTCCATCGGCTTCTGCTCCATCAGTGACCACTCCAGCTCCATCCACGACATCTGCTGAGATCTTCACCGACGTTGTCATCTCGACTCCTTCATCAACAATCGGAGAGACATGCCCAAGAACGCTTAGATGTATGCCTTTGAACTTTTTGGTAACTTGTTGCCAAAGGGGGATAAGTGTATATAGATCTTTAGGCTTCGAGTGAGAGAGTGATTTGGTGTTTTATTGCTTTTCAAAACATTTGGTTCTTTTGGTTTGACGTGAGATACTTTCGTGTTGATGTGTGGTTACGATACATTGTTAGATGCTACTATTTCCTATCATCTTAATACTTATGAGATGATCATTCACCCTTGCTTGCGTGTGTTGTGCCATGTTATTCATTCTCTAATTATTCTCGCACACCACCAAGTTGTATGTGACATGGAAGAAGTACCCCATATACCTAATCGATTGTGCATTTGCATTCAAATGCAAATTCAAAATAATGCACAAATTTAGGGGGAGCTCTTGCTTATCACATACCTCTCAAAGCGACGATTGTATTCATTGATTTTATCATATGTCGAAGCTTTGATCTATATGTTGTCAGCAATTACCAAAAAGGGAGAGATTGAAAGCACATTTTCTCCCATGGTGGTTTTGGTAATTAATAACAACATATAAGCCATTGAACTAATGTTACCACCAAGTATATTTCAGGAAATGTTCAATGATAGGATTGGCAAAAGGAGATTGTGGAGAAACCCCAAGATTCAAGGAAATAGGTTGGCCAAGCTTCAAGCAAAAATACTCTACATTTATATTTGTGAGAAATAACTTTGAGTCCATAGGAAAACCAATACTATTAAAAGGGGGTAAGGTTTTGTTGGTGAACAATATGCTCAAACGTGCACAAGTGATAGTCGCCAAAAACATCCACAAAATCTCCCACCAAAGTCTGTTCTATACCTACCACTCAAAATCGGTGCAACCAACTTTCCCACTTCGGTGCCACCGATTCCAGAACCTAGACAGACTCAAGCCAAACCCTAGCCACTTCGGTGTAACCGATTCCATACCGGTGCCACCGAGTTTAGGTTGCCAACTTTCTGTTACGCAAATTCACATTTTCGGTCCCACCGAGAATGTTGGATCGGCATCACCGAGATTGGAAATTTGATAGTTGGTCACCTTATCGGTGCAACCGAGTTTCCTATATCGGCTTTACCGAGATTCAAAAGTTGCCACCTTTTGGTCACTTTGGTACCATCGAGATTAACACATCGGTGTCACCGAGTTGGTCATTTTGTGTGTAATGGTTGGATTTTTGGGGATGCCTATATATACCCCTTCACCACCACCTACTCGAAAAATAAGCACTCGGAACTATTCCGTACCTATCCTATCAGATTTTCTGAGAGAGAACCACCTACCCTTGTGTTGAGGTCAAGATCTTCCACTCCAATCATATGGATCTTGATTTCTATCCTCCCCAAGTAGCTTTCCACCAATACCTTCTCTTCCACCATGCCAAATCTGTGAGAGAGTGATTGTGTGCTGAGGAGTCTATCATCTTGAAGCACAAGAGCAAGGAGTTCATCGTCATTATCGAGCCTATTACCTTTTGGAGGGTGGTGCCTCCTAGATTGGTTAGGTATCGCTTGGGAGCCTCCTACTTTGTGTTGTGGAGTGAACCAAGAAGTTTGTAAGGGCAAGGAGATCGCCTACTTCGTGAAGATCTACCCATAGTGAGGCTAGTCCTTCGTGGACGGAAGCCGTATGGAATAGTCAAGGTTGCTACTTCGTGGACCCTTTTGGGTGGAGCCCTTCGTGGACTCTCGCGACCGTTACCCTCCGTGGGTTGAAGACTCCATAAACGTGGATGTACGATAGCGCCACCTATCGGAACCACGGGAAAAATCATCGTGTCTACAACTGCGTTTGATTTTCCTACCATATCCCTTCTATACATGTTTGTTGTTACTTTCCGCTGCTATATACTCTTAGACTTGCATGTGTAGGGTGTACTTGACTTGCCATGAAATGCTAAAAACTGTCAACTCTAAAACTTGGTATATGCAAAAATTTCAATTGGTCAAGTAGTCTAATCACCCCCCCTCTAGACTTACTTTCGATCCTACAGTATGTCATCATGGCTAGCATCCCCAAGGTCGGTGAGGCTGTCACTGCTGCTGATGTGAAGAGATTTGCTCAACTAGACTCAAGTGCCAAGAACATCATCTGTGGTCATTTGAGCAAAGCACAGTATGGTCGTGTGAGTGCTCTCGACACTGCGAAGCAAATATGGGGATGGCTTTCGAAGGTCAATGAAGGTGTCTCATCTCAACGAGGCTCGCGTGTTAATGTACTTCGAAACCTGTTCAGTCGCTTCAAGAGGCTTGACAATGAAAATGCCCAACTCACATTTGATTGACCTACATGTTGGGGAACGTTGCATGGGAAACAAAAAAATTCCTACGCACACGCAAGATCTATCCATGGTGATGAGCATCTATGAGAGGGGGAATGGATCTACGTACCCTTGTAGATTGCTAAGCAGGAAGCATTAAGAAAGACGGTTGATGTAGTCAAACGTCTTCGCAATCCAAATCGCCGAGCGTCTTGTGATCCAATCATGATGCGTCCCGATCTAGTACCAAACGGACGGCACCTCCGCGTTCAGCACACGTACGGCTTGATGACGATCTCCGCCTTCTTGATCCAACAAGACGGAGCGGAGACGTAGACGAGTTCTCCGGCAGTGTGATGGCGTTGCGACGATGGTGGTGGAGTAATTCCAGCAGGGCTTCGCCTAAGCACTGCTGAAAACGATCTAGAGGAGAAACTACGGACTAGAGGGTAGGGTTGCACGTGGCTGAAAATCTGTAGCAAAAACCCTAAAACCTCTAGTATATACAGGAGGAGGAGAGGAGGAGGCTTGGTGCAAGGGCTAGCCCTAGGAGGCTTCGGCCGAAGTGGAGAGGAGGAGTCCTCCTCCTCCACTCCTAGTAGGATTAGGACTCCTTTCTTATTTCCACCTTTTTGCCTTTTTCCGCCTTTTCCCCTCTGCAATTTCTTCCCAGCCGCATGGGCCTTCTGTGGGACTTTGACCAGCCCACTAAGGGCTGGTATTCATCCTTCCACATCCCATGTGACCTCTTGGGTCGAAATACACCTCTCGATGGTCCCCCGGTACCCTCCCGGCACTCCCGGTACACTACCAATGAGCCCGGAACTTTTCCGGTGACCAAAACAGGACTTTCTATATATCAATCTTTACCTCCGGACCATCCCGGTGCTCCTCGTGACGTCCGGGATCTCATCTGGGACTCCAAACAACCTTAGGTTACCACCATGCATAACTCTATTCTACCGAAACGTCACCAAACCTTAAGTGTGCAGACCCTGCGGGTTCGAGAACTATGTAGACATGACCGAGACACCTCTACGGTCAATAACCAATAGCGGGACCTGGATGCCCACATTGATTCCTACATATTCTATGAAGATCTTTATCGGTTAAACCTCTATGTCAAGGATTCAATTAATCCCGTATGATGTTCCCTTTGTTCTTCGGTATGTTACTTGCCCGAGATTCGATCGTCGGTATCTCCATACCTAGTTCAACCTCGTTACCGGCAAGTCTCTTTACTCATTTCCGTAATACAAGATCCTATGACTAACACTTAGTCACATTACTTGCAAGGCTTGTTGTGATGTTGTATTACCGAGTGGGCCCTGAGACACCTCTCCGTCACACGGAGTAACAAATCCCAGTCTTGATCCATGCCAACCCAACAGACACCCTCGGAGATACCTATAGAGCACCTTTATAGTCACCCAGTTACGTTGTGACATTAGATACACACAAGGCACTCCTCCGGTGTCCGTGAGTTGCATGATCTCATGGTCGTAGGAACATATACTTGACATGCAGAAAACTGTAGCAATAAAATGACACGATCATATGCTATATTTATAGTTTGGGTCTTATCCATCCCATCGTTCTCCTAATGATGTGATCCCGTTATCAAATGACATCACATGTCAATGGCTAGGAAACCTTGACCATCTTTGATCAACGAGATAGTTCACTAGAGGCATACTAGGGACAAAGTGTTGTCTATTTATCCACACATGCAATGTGTTTCCAACCAATACAATTATAGCATGGATAATAAACAATTATCATGAAGAAGGAAATATAATAATAAGCACTTTATTTATTTTGCTCTAGGGAATATTTCCAACTGTCTCCCACTTGCACTAGAGTCAATAATCTAGTTCACATCACTATGTGATTTACATTGTAATGAATCGAACACCCATGCAGTTCTGGTGTTGATCATGTTTAGCCCTTGGAAGAGGTTTAGTCAACGGGTCTGCAACATTCAGATCCGTGTGCACTTTGCAAATATTTATGTCCTTCTCCTTGATGTAATTGCGGATGGAATTGAAGCATCACTTTATGTGTCTGGTCCTCTTGTGAAACCTTGGTTCCTTGGCCAGATCAATGGCACCGGTGTTATCACAGAACAGAGTCATTGGATTTAGTGCACTAGGTACTACTCCAAGATCTGCCATGAACTGCTTCATCCAGACACCTTCCTTTGCTGCCTCCGAGGCTGCGATGTACTTCGCCTCGCATGTAGAATCGGCTACCACGCTTTGCTTGGAACTGCACCAGCTTACCGCTCCCCCGTTGAGAATAAATACGTATCTGGTTTGCGACTTAGAGTCATCCGGATCAGTGTCAAAGCTTGCATCAACGTAACCCTTTACGACGAGCTCTTCATCACCTCCATAAACGAGAAACATCTCCTTAGTCCTTTTCAGGTACTTAAGGATATTCTCGACCGCCGTCCAGTGCTCCATTCTAGGATCACTTTGAAACCTTCCGGCCATACTTATGGCAAGGCTGACATCGGGTCTTGTGCACAACATTGCATACATGATAGAGCCTATGGCTGAAGCATAGGGGATGACACTCATCTTTTCTCTATCTTCTGCAGTCACTGGGCATTGAGTCTTACTCAACTTCACACCTTGTAACACAGGCAAGAACCCCTTCTTGGACTGATCCATTTTGAACTTCTTCAAAACTTTATCAAGGTATGTGCTCTGTGAAAGTGCTATTAAGCGTCTCGATCTATCTGTATGGATTTTAATGCCTAATATGAAAGCAGCTTCTCCTAGGTCCTTCATTGAAAAACTCTTGTTCAAATATTCCTTCACGCTTTCCAGCATTTCTATATTGTTTCCAATCAGCAATATGTCATCCACATATAATATTAGAAACGATATGGAGCTCCCACTCACTTTCTTGTAAATACAAGCTTCTCCATAAACTTGTATAAACCCAAACGCTTTGATCACCTCACCAAAGCGCTTATTCCAACTCCGAGATGCTTGCACCAGTCCATAAATGGATCGCTAGACTTTGCAAACTTTGTCAGCATTCTCTGGATCGACAAAACCTTCTGGTTGCATCATATACAACTCTTCCTCAAGTAAACCATTGAGGAACGCTGTTTTGACATCCATTTGCCAAATTTCATAGTCGAAATAAGCAGCTATTGCTAACATGATTTTGACGGACTTAAGCATCGCTACGGGTGAGAAGGTCTCATCATAGTCAACTCCTTGAACTTGTGAAAAACCCTTTGCCACAAGTCGAGCTTTATAGACGGTGACATTACCGTCCACGTCCGTCTTCTTCTTAAAGATCCATTTATTCCGAATGGCCTTTCGCCCTTCAGGTAATACTTCCAAAGTCCATACTTTGTTTTCATACATGGATCCCATCTCGGATTTCATGGCCTCTAACCATTTCTCAGAATCCGGGCCCATCATCTCTCCTCCATAGCTCGTAGGTTCATTGTTGTCCAACAACATGACCTCCAAGAAAGGGTTGCCGTACCACTCAGGAGCAGTACGCGCCCTTGTCGACCTACGAGGTTCAATAGTAACTTGATCTGAAGCTTCATGATCATCATCATTAACTTCCTCTTCAACTGTCGTAGGCTCCACAGAAACATCTTTCTGCGCTGCGCTACTCTCTGGTTGAAGTAAAGGTTCAATAGCCTCATCAAGCTCTATTTTCCTCCCACACAATTCTTTCGAGAGAAACTCTTTCTCAAGAAATGTTCCGTTCTTAGCGACAAACACTTTGCCTTCGGATCTGAGATAGAAGGTATACCCAACTGTCTCATTCGGGTATCCTATGAAGACACATTTCTCTGCTTTGGGTTCCAGCTTTCAGGCTGAAGCTTATTAACATAAGCATCACATCCCCTAACTTTAAGAAACGACAACTTTGGCCTCTTGCCAAACCACAGTTCATATGGCGTCGTCTCAAAGGATTTCGATGGTGCCCTATTTAAAGCGAATGCAGCTATCTCTAATGCATAACCCCAAAACGATAGTGGCAAATCGGCAAGAGACATCATAGAACGCACCATATCTAATAAGGTTCGATTGCGACGTTCGGACACACCATTACGTTGTGGTGCTCTAGGCGGTGTCAACTGTGAAACAATTCCACATTGTCTTAAGTGACTGCCAAACTCATAACTCAGATATTCACCTCCTCGATCAGATCATAGGAATTTGATCTTCTTGTTACGATGATTCTTGACTTCACTCTGAAATTGCTTGAACTTTTCAAACGTTTCAGACTTATGTTTCATTAAGTAAATATACCCATACCTACTTAAGTCATCAGTGAAGGTGAGAAAATAACGATATCCACCACACGCTACAACATTCATTGGACCGCACACATCAGTATGTATGATTTCCAACAAGTCACTTGCCCGTTCCATTGTTCCAGAGAACGGCATTTTAGTCATCTTGCCCATGAGGCATGGTTCACATGTGTCAAGTGATTCAAAATCAAGTACCTCCAAAAGTCCATCAGCATGGATCTTCCTCATGCATTTTACACCAATATGACCCAAAGGGCAGTGCCACAAGAAAGTGGTACTATCATTATCAACTCTACATCTTTTGGCATCAATGTTATGAACATGTGTATCATCAGTATCAAGATTCAATATGAATAAACCCCTCACATTGGGTGCATGACCATAAAAGATATCACTCGTATAAATAGAACAACCATTATTCTCTGATTTAAATGAGTAACCGTCTCGCAATAAACAAGATCCAGATATAATGTTCATGCTTAATGCAGGCACTAAATAACAATTATTCAGGTTCATTACTAATCCCGATGGTAATCGAAGAGAGAGTGTGCCGACGGCGATCACATCAACCTTGGAACCATTTCCCATGCGCATCGTCACTTCGTCCTTAGCCAGCCTCCGTCTACTCCGTAGGTCCTGCTTTGAGTTGCAAATGTGAGCAACCGAACCGGTATCAAATACCCAGGCACTACAATGAGAGCTAGTAAGGTACACATCAATAACATGTATATCATATATACCTTGTTTGTTGTTGGCCGCCTTCTTGTCAGCTAGGTACTTGGGGCAGTTCCGCTTCCAGTGACCAGTTCCCTTGCAATGAAAGCACTCGGTTTCTGGCTTGGGTCCAGCCTTGGGTTTCTTTACAGGAGGAGCAACTGCTTTGCCATCCTTCTTGGATTTATCCTTCTTGCCCTTTCCCTTGCCATTCTTCTTGAAACTAGTGGTTTTATTGACCATCAATACTTGATGTTCTTTCTGGATTTCAGACTCAGCGACTTTCAGCATCGCAAACAGCTCGGCGACTGACTTGTTCATCCCGTGCATGTTATAGTTCATCACAAAGCTCTTGTAGCTAGGTGGCAGTGATTGAAGAACTCTGTCAGTGATCGCCTCTGGTGGAAGGGCAATTCCCAACTCCGCCAGACGAGTCGAATACCCAGACATTCTGAGTATATGTTCCTGATAGACCCGTTCTCCTCCATTTTGCAAGCATAGAACTTATCGGAGGTCTCATACCTCTCGATCCGAGCATTCTTCTGAAAGATAAACTTCAACTCCTGGAACATCTCATATGCTCCATTACGTTCAAAACGTCTTTGAAGTCCCGGTTCTAAGCCATACAATATTGCACACTGAACTATTGAGTAATCTCCAAAAAGTGCCTCCCAAGCGTTCTTAACGTCTTCGGATGACATGTCTTCGGGTTGGTCACCAAGCGGTGCATCAAGGACATATGATTTCTGGGAAGCCGTGAGGATAATCCTCAGATTACGGGCCCAGTCCACAAAGTTACTTCCATCATATTTCAACTTAGCTTTCTCTAGGAACGCATTAAAATTCAGGGGTGCTACTGCGCGAGCCATTGATCTACAACATAAAATATGCAAAGGTTACTTAGACTATTGTTCAAGATAATGAGTTTAGTTAATCAAATTACTAAAGCTCCCACTCAAATTGACATCCCTCAGGTCATCTGAGTGCCACATGATCCAAATTCACCAACTCAAGTCCGATCATCACGTGAGTTGAGGTGGTTTCAATGGTGAACATCATCATGTTGATCATATCTACTATATGACTCATGTTTGACCTTTCGGTCTCTTGTGTTCCGAGGCCATGTCTGTACATGCTAGGCTCGTCAAGTTTAACCCGAGTGTTCTGCATGTGCACACTGTCTTGCACCCGTTGTATGTGAACGTAGAGTCTATCACACCCGATCATCACGTGGTGTCTCAACACGACGAACTTTCGCAACGATGCACACTCGGGGAGAACACAATTCATCTTGAAATTTAAGTGAGGGATCACCTTATAATGCTACCGTCGTCCTAAGCAAAACAAGGTGCATAAAAGGATTAACATAACATGCAAATCATAAGTGACATGATATGGCCATGAACTTGTCCTTTTGATCTCCATCTTGAAAGCACCGGCATGATCTCCATCATCACCGGCACGACACCATGATCTCAATCATCTTGATCTCCATCAACGTGTCACCATCGGGGTTGTCGCGCACACCATGCTTCTACTACTATTGCTACCATTTAGCGATAAAGTAAAGCATTACATAGCGCTTAATGATTGACACGCGGGTCATACAATAATTAAAGACAACCCTATGGCTCCTGTCGGTTGTCGTACTCATCGACATGCAAGTCGTGATATTCTATACAACACATGATCATCTCATACATCACATATATCTCATCATGTAATTGGCCATATCACATCACAACATACCCTGCAAAAACAAGTTAGACGTTCTCTAATTGTGGTTGCATGTTTTATCTGGCTGCTACGGGTATCTAGCAAGAACAATTCTCACCTACACATAAACCACAATGGTGATACATAAGTTGATTTTCAACCTTCTCAAGGACCGCCTTAGTCAAATCTGATCCAACTAAAGTAGGAGAAACAGACACCCTCCAGCCATCTTTGTGCAATGAAGTTACATGTCAGTCGATGGAACCGGTCTCTCCTAAGCGTACGAGTAAGGTTGGTCCGGGATGCCTCATCCCACAATACCGCTGAACCAAAGCACGACCAAGGGAGGAAGCAATATAAGCATCAATGCCCACAAACTCTTTGTGTTCTACTCGAGATCTCATATACACATAGACCTAGCTCATGATGCCACTGTTGGGGAACGTTGCATGGGAAACAAAAAAATTCCTACGCACAGGCAAGATCTATCCATGGTGATGAGCATCTACGAGAGGGAGAGTGGATCTATGTACCCTTGTAGATCGCTAAGAGGGAAGCGTTAAGAAACGTGGTTGATGTAGTTGAACGTCTTCGCAATCCAAATTGTCGAGCATCCCGCGATCCAATCACGATCCGTACCGATCTAGGACCGAACGGACGGCACCTCCGTGTTCAGCACACGTACAGCTTGATGACAACCTCCGCCTTCTTGATCCAGCAAGAGGGAGCGGAGTGGTAGATGAGTTCTCCGGCAGTGTGATGGTGTTGTGGCGATGATGGTGGAGTAATTCCAGCAGGGCTTCGCCTAAGCACTCCTGTAACCGATCTAGAGGAGAAACTACGGACTAGAGGTAGGGTTGCACGTAGCTGAAAATCTGTAGCAAAAACCCTAAAACCTCTAGTATATATAGTAGGAGGAGAGGAGGAGGCTTGGCGCAAGGGCCAGCCCTAGGAGGCTTCGGCCGAAGTGGCGAGGAGGAGTCCTCCTCCTCCTCCACTCCTAGTAGGATTAGGACTCCTTCCTTATTTCCACCTTTTTGCCTTTTTCCACGTTCTCCACTTTGGAATTTCTTCTCAGCCGCATGGGCCTTCTGTGGGACTTTGGCCAGCCCACTAAGGGCTGCTATTCATTCTCCCACAGCCCATGTAACCTCTTGGGTCGAAATACACCTCCTGATGGTCCCCCGGTACCCTCCCGGCACTCCCGGTACACTACAGATGAGCCCGGAACTTTTCTGGTGACCAAAACAGGACTTCCTATATATCAATCTTTACCTCCGGACCGGAGCTCCTCGTGACGTCCGGGATCTCATCCGGGACTCCGAACAACCTTCGGTCACCACCATACATAACTTTATACTACCGAAACGTCACCGAACCTTAAGTGTGTAGATCCTGTGGGCTCGAGAACTGTGTAGACATTACCGAGACACCTCTAAGGTCAATAACCAATAGCGGGACCTGGATGCCCATATTGATTCCTACATATTCTACGAAGATCTTTATCGGTCGAACCTCTATGTCAAGGATTCAGTTAATCCCGTATGATGTTCCCTTTGTTCTTCGGTATGTTACTTGCCTAGTTCAACCTCGTTACCGACAAGTATCTTTACTCGTTTCCATAATACAAGATCCCGTGACTAACACTTAGTCACATTGCTTGCAAGGCTTGTTGTGATGTTGTATTACAGAGTGGACCCTGAGATACCTCTCCGTCACACGGAGTAACAAATCCCAGTCTTGATCCATGCCAAGCCAATAGACACCCTCGGAGATACCTGTAGAGCACCTTTATAGTCACCCAGTTATGTTGTGATGTTTGATACACACAAGGCACTCCTCCGGTGTTCGTGAGTTGCATGATCTCATGGTCGTAGGAACATATACTTGACATGCAGAAAACTGTAGCAATAAACTGACACGATCATATGCTACGTTTATAGTTTGGGTCTCGTCCATCCCATCATTCTCCTAATGATGTGATCCTGTTATCAAATGACATCACATGTTAGTGGCTGGGAAACCTTGACCATCTTTGATCAACGAGCTAGTTCACTAGAGGCATACTAGGGACAAAGTGTTGTCTATTTATCCACACATGCAATGTGTTTCCAATCAATACAATTATAGCATGGACAATAAACAATTATCATGAACAAGGAAATATAATAATAAACACTTTATTTATTGCCTCTAGGGCATATTTCAAACACTACAGACATCTCAAATGAGTTGAATGTCCACGGTGCCACTGATTTCACCAAACATGAACTTGTGAAGAAGCTATTAAGATCTCTTGACAGTTCCTTTGACACTCTTGCCCTCATGATACACGAATGCCCTGACATCAAGGAATTGGATCCTGCTGAAATTCTTGAGAGGTTGAACACCCATGAGTTCCAACAAGCTGAGAAGTGGGAAATCTATTGTTCCAGTTATGGTCGCTCTCGTGCCCAAAAGGCAAAAGCAGTATCTTCATCTCAAGAAGAATAATTTGAATGCAGTTTGATGGTGCCCAAGACATTGGCAAAGAAATCACTATGCTCATGAGGAAGTTTTAGAAGTTCTCCAAGTCCAAGCGCTTTGGAAAATCTTCAAGGCGCGACTCCAAGAAGTCTGGAGAAATGTTTTCACGTGACAACAAGAAGCAAACCTAAGACAAGTGCAAGAAAGTAGGTCACTTCATTTCTAATTGTCCTCGATGGGAGAAGGAATTCAAGAAGAAGAGAAAGGACTATAATTCTAATAATAATAAGAAGAAGAAGCATCACAAGTCTTCATCCCACAAGAAGAGATTATCTGGCAAAGCTCATGCTTTCATTGGTGAGGAAATGGATTCTGAAGCCGAATCTGAGTTTGAAGCTGAAGAGGAATCTAAGGAGGAGTCTGATACTGAAGTTGCTAGTTTGTCTATGGCTTCTACGTTCATCGCCACATTTTTATTTGAGCCTGAACATAATGGCCCCCTCATCAACACTGAATCCAGTGATGATGACTATGCTCCAGCCTACTGCTTCATGGCAAAAGTCTCCAAGGTATCCTCAAAATATTCGTGTAATAACTCTGATAGCCAAGATGAATCTGATGATGACTTGAAACCTAGCTATTCTCAGCTTGTCAAGATTGCCACTAAACAACAAAATGCTATAGAGAAAATGCAAAAATCTCTAGAGAAAAGCGATGACCTGTTATGCAACGAGATGGGTGTAAACTATTCATGAGAAGCTTTCTTATGAATATCTTCAAAGAAAGCAAGATCTTGAGAAATTGAGGGAAGCTCATGAGGATCTTCACATGGAAAATGACTCACTCCTAGCAGAACAAATCAGTACTGCTCAGGATGAATTTAATGCTTCATGCTTAAAATGTCTTGCTCGTGAAGATAATGATTCAAATGTCGAATGTTCAAATGCTTATAAAAATGCATTATCTCCAACTGTATCTGTGGTATCTAACCTCTCATTTGAGGAAATCACTGCTATCATTGGTGGCAATGATAGGTTGAGACATTGCTTGAAACAGGCATGTACAAAAATCTAAAGGGACGTCAGATTCTGTGTGATGTCCGCAAGAAGAAAATCTTGAACAAAAACTCTAGGAAAGAGGGTGTTGGTTTCGAAAGAAACATCGATGTCGATGGATCCTACTAGAAGCTTGAGCAGTACCCCAAAACCACATGGGTTGCTGCAAAGGGCCCTTCAGTTGATCCATCCACATTATCTAGTTTTAACTGTGCTAATCCCATCATTGTTGAGGAGTCTTTCGACTCCAATTACAAACTATTCAATTCTCAGAATGGTGAAGTGTTTGCTAGATTCATTGGAACTAACTGCAGGATTGGTTCTCCTATGAAAGAGGACTTGGGTTCCCAAATGTCTTCTTGAGAAGCTTCCTATAAATGTCATGACGACATATCTTAGGTAGAAGACATACACGAGATCAAAGTCTTCGAGAAGACAAAGGTCTTCATATGATCATGCTAATAACTATGTTTCGCGAGGAAGGACTGAAAAGACTCATGAGTATGAGCACTATGGCATGAACCATTATGTTCATAAAACTAAGAATTTTTCTACATATTCTTTGGAGTAATCTAACCCTCCCCTGAAGCACATTGTTAGGGATTCATTGCCTAAGCTCTCTGATGCCGCACTAAGGCTCATTGATTCTAAGCCACCCCTTCATATGTGGGTGGTTAAGAAGAATTGATATCTTCATGCAGCATCAGGTCTCTAGATCGAACATGATATAACTTGAAGATTATATCTAGAGGCCCAAAAACATCCTTGTCTGGAGGCAAGAAAACTAAAGAAAATGGTGTTGCCATTTATATCGTCTAGTGTTACTGTCAACATAAACTGCAATATCTTAATTACTGCATGATATTGTTGCATGCCTTGGTGAAAAAGACTAATTCTCAATGCAGGAAGATAAATCCAATCCAACTGAATGGATTCTGGATAGTGGATGCACTAGTCACATGACTTGTGACCGAATCCTATTGATGGGTTCAACTCTTCGTACACCTACCAAAGATCATATCGTCTTTGCCGACAAAAGTAGCAGCAAAGTACTAGGACTAGGTAGAGTTGCTATCACAAGGGATCGACACATGGACAAAGTGATGCTTGTCGAATCCCTTGGTTACACCTTAATGTCTGTCTCAATGCTTTGTGATCTAGACATGCTTGTCATATTTGGCAAATTATGATGTGTTGTGCTAACGTACTCTGACAAAACCAAAGTGTTCAAAGGTTTTCGAAGAGATGATCTATACATGGTAGATTTCTCTGCAGGACCACAGGTTGCGCCATGTCTTCTAGCAAAATCTTCAGAATGTTGGCTATGGCATCAATGACTAGGACATGTTGGTATGAGGAACTTGCATACTTGCCAAGAAGAATCTTATCATTGGTATCCAGGGAGTCAAGTTCAAGAAAGATCACCTATGTGGTGCTGTGAAGCTACGAAGATGACCAGGGACAAACATCCCTCAAAGACAATCATGACGACCACTCGTCCCTTTGAGCTGCTCCATATGGACTTATTCGGCCTTACTAACTATTCCACTTTCTCTACCACTGCAAACTTATATGTCTTCATGATTGTTGATGATTACTCCAGATATACCTAGGTACACATTTTACTTTACAAAAGTGAAGTGTGTGATGTCTTCAGGCGCTTTGCGAATAGGTGCATGACCAACTATGACGTCAAATTCAAACACATCAGAGTGGACAGTGGAGCTGAGTTCAAGAACATTGGATTCGACACCTATCTCGACACTCTTGGTGTCACTCATGAGTCTCTTCCCCATACACACCTCAGCAAAATGGTGTCGTGGAACGCAAGAATAGGACTCTTATTGAGATGGCGCGCACCATGCTTGATGAATATACGACATCACGAAGACTTTAGCTTAAAGCCATTGACACTGTCATACGTCTCCAACGCATCTATAATTTATGAAGTATTCATGCCATGTTTACAATAATTTTATATAATTTTGGTATGATTTTATTAGAACTAACCCGAACTGACGTTGTTTTCAACAGAATTACAATGGTGTCATTTCTTATGCAAAAAAAAGTTCTTGGAATGGACTGAAAATTTACGGAGAATATTTTTGGAAAATAAAAAAAAATACTAGAGCAAAAAGATACCGGAGAGGAGTCCCGAGGCAGACACAAGCCTAGGAGGCGCCCCCCTAGGGCGTGCCCCTGGCTTGTGGGCCCCTCGAGAGTCCCCCTGACTTGATTCCAATGCCAAGTCTTCCTATAAATACTAAACCCCCCAGAAAGAAACCTAGATCGGGAGTTTCGCCATCGCAAGCCTCGGGAGCCCTCTCCGGCACCCTGCCGGAGGGGGCCATCATCATCACAGGCCATCTTCATCATCCCGGTGGTCTCCATGATGAGGAGGAAGTAGTTCACCCTCGGGGTTGAGGGTATGTACTAGTAGCTATGTGTTTGATCTCTATATCTCTTTCTCTCTCTCATGTTCTTGAGATGGCACGATCTTGATGTACCGCGAGCTTTATTAATATAGATGAATCATATGGAGTTTTCCCCTCTCTATCTTCTTGTGATGAATTGAGTTTTCCCTTTGAAGTTTTCTTATCGGATTGAGCCTTTAAAGGATTTGAGAACACTTGATGTATATCTTGCGATGGGATATCTGTGGTGACCATGGGATGTTCTATTGATCCACTTGATGTGTGTTTTGGTGATCAACTTGCGGGTTCCGTGACCTTGAGAATCTATGCATAGTGGTTGGCACACTTTTCGTCTTGACTCTCCGGTAGAAACTTTGGGGCACTCTTTGAAGTTCTTTGTGTTGGATTGAACATGATGAATCTGAAATTGTGTGATGCAGATCGTATAATCAAGCCCATGGGTACTCGTGGTGACATTGGAGCATCTAGGTGACATTAGGGTTTTGGTTGATGTGTATCTTAAGGTGTTATTTTAGTACGAACTGTAGGGCTGTTCGTGACACTTATAGGGATAGCTCATAAGATTGATCGGAAAAGATAACTTTGAGGTGGTTTCATACCCTACAATAATTTCTTCTTTTTTTCTCTGCTATTTTTGACTTTGGAGTGAACTCTTTGTCGCATGTGAGGGATTTACATATGATTCAACTATGTCAGTATTGTTGAGAGAACTTGCCCTAGTGAAAGTATGAACACTAGGCCTTGTTTCTAAGTATTGCAATACCGTTTGTGCTCACTTTTATCATTATTTACTTTGTTGTTTTTATATTTTCAGATTACAAAAACCTATGTCTACCATCCATATTACACTTGTATCGCCATCTCTTCGCCGAACTAGTGCACCTATACAATTTACCATTGTATTGAGTGTGTTGGGACATAAGAGACTCTTTGTTATTTGGTTGTAGGGTTGTTCGAGAGAGACCATCTTCATATTACGCCTCCACGGATGGATAAACCTTAGATCATTCACTTGAGGGAAATTTACTACTGTCCTACAAAACTCTGCGCTTGGAGGCCCAACACGAGTCTACAAGAAGAAGGTTGCGTAGTAGACATCAAGCTCTTTTCTAGCGCAGTTACCGGGGAGGTGAGTGCTTGAAGGTATATATTTAGATCTTGCAATCAAATCTTTTAGTTTCTTGTTTTTCACCAGTTTGGTTTTATAAAAGAAAACTGCAAAAAAATGGAGTTTAGGTTGCATCAATTGTTTCGTCTCTTTAATGTCTTCCGCGAAAATGATGGTTCGGAAAATTGTGCTCAATTGGTAGAGCAAGAATTTATGAAAAATACTTGATGAGAATTCCTTGAATGATGAGCATGATTGCAATATTGCTAGTATGAATTCTTTGAATATCCATGATGCTAATGATATGCAAAGCCACAAGCTTGAGGATGTTATATTTGATGAAGATGATATTTTTAGTCCCCTAAGTTTTGATGAGCAAATTTGTTATGATAATGACATGCCTACTATCTATGATGATTATGATGATGAAATGTATGCTATAAAGAGTGATAGTAACCATGAAACTTGTCATCATGGTTTTAATGTTCAAAGTGGTTATGTCAATCAAGTATCTCATGATAGTTATTTTGTTGAGTTTGCTCCCACTATTATGAATGAGAAGAAAATTGCTTATGTGGAGAGTGAGAAGTTTTATATGCTTATGGATCATGAAGATGATGCTTTATGTGATAGTTATATTGTTGAATTCCTTCATGATGATACTTAAATTATTATGAGGGAGCAACTTATGCTTGTAGGAATCGCAATAATATCAAGTTTCCTCTCTATGTGTTGAACTTTTCGAAGATATTCTTGTTTTGCCTTCCTATGCAAGTTGATTCTTGTTCTCATGAATTGTTTGCTCACAAAATCCCTATGAATAGGAATTGGGTTAGACTTAGATGTGCTTTTAATGTGATTCATGATGCTCTTTTGCATGTCTCAAATACTATTTCCTATACGAGCATCATTGAAATCATTATGCCTAGTCAGGGGCGTTAAACAATAGCGCTTGTTGGGAGGCAACCCAATTTTATTTTTATATTTTTATGTTTTTTATGTTCTTGAGTAAATTGCACATTATTACCTATTTAGTAATTGTGTTTTAGTGTTTCAATTAGTGTTTGTACCAAGTAAGACCTTTGGGATGGTCTACGGTGATAGTTGATTTGATCTTGCTGAAAAACAGAAACTTTGACGCCAAGTCCAGGAATTTTATAAATACACAGAAGCATCGATTGGATCTGAATTTTTTTCACAAGATTTATATACAAATTTCTCAGATTTTCCTATTTTTCAGAATTTCTAGAGGCAGGGAAGTATGTCTATACTACAGATCTTCACAGACTGTTCTGTTTTTGACAGATTCTGTTTTGCATGCACAGTTTGCTTGTTTTAGTGTTTCCATAGCTTATTTTAGTGGTATAAATTATGGAAATGATATAATACAGTAGGTATCATGTGGTAACAGCCATTAATCTTGTATTGACAGTACCTAAGTGAATTATTTATCTTTATTACACTAAGCCTTCTCACGGAGTTCCGTTAAGTTTTGTGTGATTGAAGTTTTCAAGTTTTGGGTGTGACACCGATTTGAGAACAACAAGGAGTGACAATAAACTAAGATTGGGGATAAACAAGGCACCCCAAGGTAATATTCAAGGAAGAATCAAGCGTCTAAGCTTGGGGATGCCCCGGAAGGCATCCCCTCTTTTGTCTTCAACATTATCGGTATATCTTACTTGGAGCTATATTTTTATTCGTCGCATAATATGAGTTTTTCTTGGATCGTCATTTTATTTTGTTTTCCTATGTTATGTTTTATTTATAATCTCGTTTCTTAATAAAAAGTTCCAAGAATCGTCTTAGGATGCTTGCATTGCATGTTTTCATGTGTGCTGTGTAAAAACGGAAACTTTTGCTGTAGTGTTTGAATTTTCATATTTGACTAGAACATGGAAAGTTTCTGAAATTTTTACATAGTGTTGTAATATAAATTAGTTAGATTTTCCTAAATTTCCATAATTTCTTGAGTTACAAAAGTACACTGTTTTCATAAATTGCTACAGACTGTTCTGTTTGGACAGATTGCCGTCATAGTTTTGTTATCTACTTATCCTATAGTTTCCATAGCCTATATTGCTAGATATAAATTGTGGAAACGATAGTAAACAGTAGATGATGTTTGAAATTATTGTGCAACTTATCTTGGCAGTACATGAAGTGTTGATTTATTCTTATGTGTAGTAACCTATCTCACGAGTTCTTGTTGAGTTTTGTGTGGATGAAGTTTATAAGAATTAGGGAAACCATGATATCAGAGGAATTACGGAGACACAAGAGCTCAAGCTTGGGGATGCCCAAGGCATACCCAATTAATGTTTCAAGGAGTCTCAAGCATCTAAGCTTGGGGATGCCCCGGTTGGCATCCCACCTTTCTTCTTCAACAATTATCAGTTAACCTATGTTGAGCCTAAATTTTAATTCGTTCACATGATGCGTGCTATTCTTGGAGGGCTATTTTTCTTTTGCTTGTTGTCAAATAAAATACTCGGATCTGGAAATATTTATTGAGAGAGAGAGAGATCCCTCACATAGCTACTTGATTGTGTACCTACTCATTGATCTTCACTTATATCTATTTGGAGTAGTTTGTCAATTTGCTCTAGTGCTTCACTTATATCTTTGTAGAGCACGGTGGTGTTTTCATTTTATAGAAATTTATGAACTCTCATGCTTCACTTATATTATTTTGAGAGTCTCTAAATAGAATGGTAATTTTCTTAGGTTATGAATAGTTATAATATAATTGGCATCCAAGAGGTATATAATAAAAACTTTCATATAAAGTGCATTGAATACTATGAGAAGTTTGATTCCTTATGATTGTTTTGAGATATAAAGATGGTAATATTAGAGACATGATAGTGAGTAATTGTGGATTGGTAGAAATACTTGTGTTAAAGTTTGTGATTCCCGTAGCATGCACGTATGGTGAACCGTTATGTGACGAAGTCCAAACATGATTTATTTATTGATTGCCTTCCTTTGTGTGGAGGTCGGGATCACGCGATGGTTAACTCCTACCAACCCTTCCCCTAGAAGCATGCGTGTAGTACTTTGTTTTTATGACTAATAGACTTTTGCCATAAGTATGTGAGTTCCTTATGACTAATGTTGAGTCCATGGACTATACGCACTCTCACCCTTCCACCCTTGCTAGCCTCTCTAGTACCGCGAAACTTTCGCCGGTGCATTAAACCCACCATATACCTTCCTCAAAATAGCCACCATACCTACCTATTTTGGCATTTCCATAGCCATTCTGATATATATTGCCATGCAACTTCCACCATTCCATTTATGACACGCATCATCATTGTCATATTGCTTTGCATGATCATGTAGTTGACATCATATTTGTGGCAAATCCACCATTCATATTCTTTACACATGTCACTCTTGACTCATTGCACATCCCGGTACACCGCCGGAGGCATTCATATAGAGTCATATTTTGTTCTAAGTATTGAGTTGTAATTCTTGAGTTGTAAGTAAATAAAAGTGTGATGATCATCATTATTAGAGCATTGTCCCATGTGAGGAAAGGATGATGGAAGCTATGATTCCCTCACAAGTTGGGATGAGTATCCATACTTTACAAAAAAAGAGGCCAGAGAAGCCCAAATAAAAAAAAGAGGCCAAAGATGCCCACCAAAAAATAAAAAATGAAAAATGAGAGAAAAGAGAGAAGGGGCAATGCTACTATCCTTTACCACACTTGTGCTCTAGAGTAGCACCATGTTTTTCATATAGAGAGTCTCCTATATTGTCACTTTCATATACTAGTGGGAATTTTTCATTATAGAACTTGGCTTGTATATTCCTATGATGGGCTTACTCAAATTGCCCTAGGTCTTCATGAGCAAGTGAGTTGGATGCACACCCACTTAGTTTCTTTTTGAGCCTTCATACACTTATAGCTCTAGTGCATCCATTGGATGGCAATCCCTACTCACTCACATTGATATCTATTGATGGGCATATCCATAGCCCATTGATATGCCTAGTTGGTGTGAGACTATCTCCTTCTTTTTGTCTTCTCCACAACCACCATATTCTATTCCACCTATAGTGCTATGTCCATGGCTCACGCTCATGTATTGCGTGAAAGTTGAAAAGGTTTGAGAACACTAAAGTATGAAACAATTGCTTGGCTAAAACCGGGGTTGTGCATGATTTAATACTTTGTGTGATGAAGATGGAGCATAGCGAGACTATATGATTTTGTAGGGATAACTTTCTTTGGCCATGTTATTTTGAGAAGACATGATTGCTTTATTAGTATGCTTGAAGTATTATTGTTTTTATGTCAATATTAAACTGTTGTTTTGAATCTTATGGATCTGTACATTCTTGCCACAATAAAGAAGATTGCATTGATAAATATGTTAGGTAGCATTCACACTTCATAAATTATTTCTTTTATCATTTACCTACTCGAGGACGAGCAGGAATTAAGCTTGGGATGCTGATACATCTCCGACGTATCTATAATTTATGAAGTATTCATGCCATGTTTATAAAAAAATTATATGATTTTGGTATGATTTTATTAGAACTAACCGAGACAGATGTTGTTTTCAGCAGAACTACCATGGTGTCGTTTTTTGTGCAGAAATAAAAGTTCTCGGAATGGGATGAAAATTTACGAAGAATATTTTTGGAAAATAAAAAATACTTGAACAAAAAGATACTGGAGAGAGGTCCCAAGGCAGCTAGAAGACTAGGGGGCGCCCCTCCCCCCTAGGGCACGTCCCCTGGCTTGTGGGCCCCTCGAGAGTCCACGTGAGTTGATTTGAATGCCAAGTATTCCTATAAATACCAAAAACCCCAAAAAAAACCTAGATCGGGAGTTCCGATGCCGCAAGCCTCTATAGCCACGAAAAAACAATCGGGAGCCCTGTCAGGCACCCTATCGGAGGGGGTCATCATCACCGGAGGCCATCTTCATCATCCCGGCGGTCTGTTCTATTGATCCACTTGATGTATGTTTTTATGATCAACTTGCGGGTTCCGTGACCTTGGGAATCTATGCATAGGGGTTGGCACACGTTTTCATCTTGACTCTCCGGTAGAAACTTTGGGGCACTCTTTGAAGTTCTTCGTGTTGGATTGAACATGATGAATCTGAAATTGTGTGATGCATATGGTATAATCAAGCCCATGTGTACTCGTGGTGACATTGGAGTATCTAGGTGACATTAGGGTTTTGGTTGATGTGTATCTTAAGTGTTTATATTAGTACGAACTCTAGGGCTGTTTGAGACACTTATAGGGATAGCTCATAAGATTGGTCGAAAAAGATAACTTTGAGGTGGTTTCGTACCCTACAATAATTTCTTCATTTGTTCTCTACTATTCGTGACTTTGGAGTGAACTCTTTGTCGCACGTGAGGGATTTACACATGATTCAACTATGTTTTATTGTTGAGAGAACTTGCACTAGTGAAAGTATGAACCCTAGGCCTTGTTTCTAAGTATTGCAATACCGTTTGTGCTCAATTTTATCATTAGTTACCTTTCTGTTATTATATTTTCAGATTACAAAAACCTATATATACCATACATAATAAACTTGTATCACCATCTCTTCACCGAACTAGTGCACCTATACATTTTACCATTGTATTGGGTGTGTTGGGGACACAAGAGACTCTTTGTTATTTGGTTGCAGGGTTGTTCGAGAGAGACCATCTTCATCCTATGCCTCCCACGGATTGATATACCTTAGGTCATACACTTGAGGGAAATTTTCTACTGTCCTACAAAACTCTGCGCTTAGAGGCCCAACATGAGTCTACAAGAAGAAGGTTGCATAGTAGACATCAAGCTCTTTTCTGGCGCTGTTGCCGGGGAGGTGAGTCCTTGAAGGTATATCTTTAGATCTTGCAATAAAATCTTTTAGTTTCTTGTTTTTCACTAGTTTGGTTTTATAAAGAAAACTACAAAAAAATGGAGTTTAGGTTGCATCAATTGTTTCGTGTCTTTAATGTCTTTCGTGAAAATGATGGTTCGGAAAATTGTGCTCAATTGGTAGAGGAAGAATTTATGAAAATACTTGATGAGAATTCCTTGAATGATGAGAATGATTGAAATATTGCTAGTATGAATTCTCTGAATATCCATGATGCTAATGATGCAACAATACAAATACGTGTCTCACTACCCCTACTATGTCACTAGGTGAGGACACCGCAAGATTGAACCCAAAACTAAGCACTTCTCCCATTGCAAGAATTACCAATCTAGTTGGCCAAACCAAACCAATAACTCGAAGAGACTTGCAAAGATATGAAATCATGCATATAAGAATTCAGAGAATATTCAAATAACATTCATAGATAATCTGATCATAAACCCAAAATTAATCGGATCTCGACAAACACACCCCAAAAGAGAATTACATCGGATAGATCCCCATGAAGATCACACATAACATGGTATTGAAGAACATAGAGAGAGAAGAAGGAATATAGCTACTAGCTATGGACCCATAGGTCCATGGTGAACTACTCACGCATGACTAGAAGGGCAATGGAGTTGATGTAGATGCTCTCTGTGATCGAATCCCCCTACGGCAGATTACTGGAAAAGGCTCTAAGATTGGATCTCTTGGGAACGGAGGCTTCCGGCGGAGGAAAAGTATTATCGTGGATCTTTTTGGTATTGGAGGAATATTTCTGAATTTATAGGCGGAAGATTAGGGTTGGAGGAGCTACAGGGGGCTCACAAGCCAGGGGCGCCCCCTTCCCAGGCAACGCCTGGGTGCCTTGTGGTCTACCCATAGACCTTATGGCCTCTTATCCAAGTCTTGTAGGTTCCTTCGGGTCCAAGAAAAATTATCATAGAATTTTATTCCATTTGGACTCCATTTGATATTCCTTTTCTGCAATACTCAAAAACTAGGAAAAAACAAAAACTTGCACTTGGCACTAGGTTAATAGGTTAGTCCCAAAAATAATATAAAATAGCATATTAATGCATATAAAACATCCAAATGGGATAATATAATAGCATGGAACAATCAAAAATTATAGATACGTTGGAGATGTATCAGCATCCCCAAGCTTAATTCATGCTCGTCCTCGAGTAGGTAAATGATAAAAACAGAATTTTTGATGTGGAATGCTACCTAACATATTTATCCATGTAATATCCTTTATTGTGGCATGAATGTTCAGATCCATAAGACTCAAAACAAAATCTTAATGCTGACATAAAAACAGTAATACTTCAAGCATACTAACAAAGCAGTTGTGTCTCTTCAAAATAACATGGCAAAAGAAAGTTATCCCTACAAAATCATATAGTCTGGCTATGCTCCATCTTCCTCACACAAAGTATTTATATCATGCACAACCCCGATGACAAGTCAAGCAATACATGAGCGTGACCATGGATATAGCACTATAGGTGGAATAGAATATGGTGGTTGTGGAGAAGACAAAAAGAAGGAGATAGTCTCAAACCTTTTCACACCTTTTATGTTCTCAAACCTTTTCAACTTTCACGCAATACATGAGCGTGAGCCATGGATATAGCACTATAGGTGGAATAAAATATGGTGGAGGTTGTGAAGAAATGGAGAAGATAGTCTCACATCAACTAGGCATATCAACGCGCTATGGAGATGTCCATTAATAGATATCAATGTGAGTGAGTAGGGATTTCCATCCAACGGATGCACTAGAGCTATAATTGTATGAAATCTCAAAGAGAAAGTAAATGGGTGTGCATCCAACCTGCTTGCTCATGAAGACGTAGGGCAATTAGAGGAAGCCCATCATTGAAATATACAAGCCAAGTTATATAATAAAAAAATCCACTAGTATATGAAAGTGACAAAATAGGAGACTCTTTATCATGAAGATCATGGTGCTACTTTGAAGCACAAGTGTGGAAAAAAGATAGTAGCATTGTCTCTTCTCTCTTTTCTCTCATTTTTTTATTTTCATATTATTTTTTTATTGTTTTGGTGGGCATCTTTGGCCTATTTTTTTATTTGGGCTTCATTGCCCTCTTTTATTTTTCATAAAGTCCGGAGTCTCATCCCAACTTGTGAGGGAATCATAGCTTCCATCATCCTTTCCTCACATGGGACAATGCTCTAATAATGATGATCATCACACTTCTATTTACTTACAACTCAAGAATTACAACTCGATACCTAGAACAAAATATGACTCTATATGAATGCCTCCCGTGGTGTACCGGGATGTGCAATGATCTAGCATAGCAAATGACATCAAGAAACAGACAAGCCATGAAAACATCATGCTAGCTATCTTACGATCATGCAAAGCAATGTGAAAATGACGGTGCGTGACATAATAAATGGAACGGTGGAAGTTGCATGGCGATATATCTTGGAATGGATGTGGAAATTCCATAATAGGTAGGTATGGCGGCTGTTTTGAGGAAGGGTATATGATGAGTTGAATGCACCGGCGAAAGTTGCGCGGTACTAGAGAGGCTAGCAAAGGTGGAAGGGTGCGAGTGCGTATAATTCATGGACTCAACATTAGTCATAAAGAACTCAAATACTTATTTCAAAAGTCTATTAGTTATCAAAGCAAAGTATTAGACGCGTGCTCCTAGGGGAGAGGTTGGGAGGAGTTAACCATCGCGTGCTCCCGACCCTCACACAAAGGATGACAATCAATAAACAAACCATGCTCCGACTTTGTTACATAACGGTTCACCATACGTGCATGCTACGGGAATCACAAACCTTTAACTCAAGTATTTTTAACAATTTACAATTACTCACTACCATGACTCTAATATCACCATCTTTATATCTCAAAACTTTATGCAAGGAATCAAACTTCTCATAGTATTCAATGCACTTCATATGAAAGTTTTTATTATATCCCTCTTGGATGCCCATTATATTAGGACTAAATTCATAACCTAAACAAATTACCATTCTGTTTAAAGACTCTCAAAATAATATAAGTGGGGTACGAGAGTTCAATTATTTCTATAAAATAAAACACCACCGTGCTCTAAAAAGATATAAGTGAAGCACTAGAGCAAAATTGCCTAGCTCAAAAGATATAAGTGAAGCACATAGAGTATTCTAATAAATTCACGATTCATGCGTGTCTCTCAAAATATGTGTGCATCAAGGATGATTGTGGCAAAATAAAAGGCAAAGACTCATATCATACAAGACGATTCAAGAAAAACACATATCATGTGGTGAATAAAAATATAGCCTCAAGTAAATTTACCGATAGATTGAAGACGATAGAAGGGATGCCTTCCGGGGCATCCCCAAGCTTAGGCTCTTTGATATCCTTGAATATTCCTTGGGGTGCCTTGGTAATCCCCAATCTTAGGATCTTGCCACTCCTTATTCCATAGTCCATCAAATCTTTACCCAAAACTTGAAAACTTCACAACACAAAACTCAGCAGAAAACTCGTGAGATCCGTTAGTATAAGAAAAATAAATCACCACTTTAGGTACTATTGTGAACTCATTATTTATTTATATTTTTGTAATATATACTGTATTCCATCTTCTCCATGGTTTATACCCCCCAATACAACCCATAGATACATCAAAATAAGTAAACACCACAAAGAAAACAGAATCTGTCAAAAACAGAACAGTCTGTAGCAATGTGTAAACTTAGAATACGTATGTAACTCCAATAATTCTGAAAAATTAGTAAAACCTTTGTAATTTGTATATAAATCTTGTGTAAAACTTTCAGACTTATTCTTCTCTCGGGTAAATTTATAAAATTCCCTGACTAGGCGCAAAAGTTTCTGTTTTTTAGCAAGATCAAATCAACAATCACCATAGACCATCCCAAAGGTCTTTTGGCTCAAACACTAATTAAAACAACAAAACACAATTACTACATAGGTAATAATGTGTGAAACACTCAAAAATAGAAAGTAAACGATAAAAATAAATTTTATTCATTGGGTTGCCTCCCAACAAGCTTTTTCTTTATAGCCATCAAGATAGGCTTAGGATAACAATGATGCTCACATAAAAGACAAGAGTTAAGGCACAAATAGAGCATCATAAGACATGATACAAACACATTTAAGCCTAACATACTTCCCATTCATAGGGATTTTATAATAAAACAATCTATGGGAGCAAGAATCAACTAGCATAGGATCGCAAAGCAAGCATAACTTCGAAACTTTGAACACATAGGGAGGAAACTTGATATTATTGCAATTCCTACAAGCATATGTTACTCCTTGTAATAATTTTCAGTAGCATCATGAAGGAATCTCACAATATAACTATCACATAAAGCATTATTTTCATGATTTACAAGCATAGAGAATTTATCGCTCTTCACATAAGCAAACTCATTTTCATTCATGGTAGTGGGAGAAAACTCAACAAAATAACTATCATATGACACTTTATTGTCATAACCAAATTGAATATTAGAATAATTATGAAAAAAAATGTGGTTATAATTACCAATTATAGCATACGTGTCATCACCAAAACTTGGGGAACAAAAAAATATCATCTTCATCAAGCATAGCATCCCCAAGCTTGTGGTTTTGCATATCATTAGAATCATGGATATTGAGAGAATTAATACTAACAACATGGAAATCATGATTTTCATTCAAGGAACTATCATTAATCTCCTTATTAATTTCTTATTTCGACGTTTCATCAAAATTTTCAGATTCATGATTTTCAAACAAAACTTCATAGAGATAATTAAGTGCACTCAACTCACTAGCAATTGGTTCATCATAATTGGCCTTTTGAAAAGATTAGCAAGTGGATGAGGATCCATATCAATAGATTTTTAGCAAGCGAAGATGCAAGCAAATAGAAGGCACATGGCGGCACAAGCAAAGATAGCAAGCAAGCAAAAAGGCAAACTAAAAAGAGGGCGAATAAAAAGGCAAAATTTGTGAAGTGGGGGAGAGGAAAATGAGAGGCAAAAGGAAAATAATGTAAATGCAAGAGATGAGTTTGTGATGGGTACTTGGTAGGCTTGATGTGTATCCTCCCCGGCAACGGCGCCAGAAATCCTTCTTGCTACTTCTTGAGTTGTGTTGGTTTTCCCTTTCTCCTTCTTGCTACTTCTTGAGTTGCGTTGGTTTTCCCTTGAAGAGAAAAGGGTGATGCAACAAAGTAGATAAGTCTTTCCCTCGGTTGTTGAGAACCAAGGTATCAATCCAGTAGGAGGAACAATCAAGGCCCCAATTTATGCACCTACACAAACAATCAAACACTCGCACCCAACGCTATAACAGGGTTTTCAATCCCTTCACGGTTACTTGCAAGGATGAGATCTGATAGAGATAGATATAAAACATTGCTAGAAGTAAAAGTAAATAAAATTGTATCAAGGTATTTTTGTATTTTTGGTTTAAATATCTGAAAATATAATATGGAAAATAGACCCAGCGGCCATAGGTTTCACTAGAGGCTTCTCTCTTGAAGGAAAATAATACGGTGGGTGAACAAATTACTGTCGAGCAATTGATAGAGAAGTGCATAGTTAGGACGATATACAAGGCAATGATTATGCATATAGGCATCACGTCCGTGTCAAGTAGACCAAAACGATTCTGCATCTACTACTATTACTGTACACATCGACCGACTCCTGCCTGCATCTAGAGTATTAAGTTCATGAAGAACAGAGTAACGCATTAAGTAAGATGACATGATGTAGAGGGATAAAATCAAGCAATATGATTAAAACCCCATCTTTTTATCCTTGATGTCAACAATACAAATATGTGCCTCGCTACCCCTACTATGTCACTGGGTGAGGACACCGCAAGATTGAACCCAAAACTAAGCACTTGCCCCATTGCAAGAATTACCGTCTAGTTAGCCAAGCCAAACCAATAACTCGAAGAGACTTGCAAAGATATGAAATCATGCATATAAGAATTCAGAGAAGATTCAAATAATATTCATAGATAATCTGATCATAAACCCACAATTCATTGGATCTCGACAAACACACTGCAAAAGAGTATTACTTTGGATAGATCCCCATGAAGATCATGAAGAACATGGTATTGAAGAACATAGATATAGAACAAGCCATATAACTAGTAGCTATGGACCCGTAGGTTTGTGGTGAACTAACGCGTCATTGGAAGGGCAATGGAGTTGATTTAGATGCCCTTTGTGATCGAATCCCCCTCTAGCAAATTACTGGAAAAGACTCCAATATTGGATCTCTCGGGAACGGAGGCTTCCGGCGGCGAAAAAGTATTATCGTGGATCTTTTTGGTATTGGGGGAATATTTATGAATTTATAGGCGGAAGATTAGGGTTGGAGGAGCTATGAGGGGCCCACAAGCCAGGGGCGCCCCCCCCCCCCCAAGGCCGTGCTTGGGTGGCTTGTGGCCCACCCGTAGACCTTGTGGCTTCTTATCCAAGTCTCATAGGTTCCTTATGGTCCAAGAAAATTCATCGTAGAATTTTATTCCGTTTGGACTCCGTTTGATATTCCTTTTCTACAATACTCAAAAACAAGGAAAAAACAGAAACTGGCACTGGGCACTAGGTTAATAAGTTAGTCCCAAAAACAATACTCCCTCCGTCTAGAAATAAGTGACTCAACTTTGTACTAACTTTGTAGTAAAGTTAGTACAAAGTTGAGTCACTTATTTTGGGACAGAGGGAGTATAAAATAGCATATTAATGCATATAAAACATCCAAAAGAGATAATATAATAGCATGGAACAATAAAAAATATAGATATGTTGGAGACGTATCATGATGCAAGAGCAATATCAAATATCAATGATGGGAGAGTTGAAGTTCTTCCTAGGGCTTAAAATTCGACAACAACCCAATGTCATCTTCATATCTGAGGCGAAGTACCTTCAGGACTACCTCAAGAAGTTTGGCATGCAAGACTGCAAAAGCTACAAGACGCCAATGCCAACCAAAGGCCACCTTGCACTGAGGAAAATGGTAAAGATTTCGATCAGAAGGTATATCGCTCCGATTGGCTCTTTGTTGTACCTATGTGCATCTAGGCCAGATATAATGCATAGCATTTGCATGTGTGCCCAATTCCAAGCGACACCAAAGGAATCGCATCACCTCACAATGAAGCGAATTCTTCGAACAATTGCATCACCACTTAGATTGAACCGCTCGGCTTCTCCGCCTCGTCAAGCTGTTCTTCGTGTTCTTCATTGTGGTAAATAAAATCTGTTTTTTACCGATAGTTTGATCCGTAAAATTTTCAAATATCTTTGATTGTTGTTTTCCACCTTCTGTTCGGCAACATTCAAACATCTATCTCATAACCTGCTAAGTGGTTTCACTTATGTTGAAAATATGGTTTGATTCCCCATTTCTGCGATTTCTAGAATTTGCAAAAGTCCAGAACCAACTTATCCTATGCAAAAGTGAATGCCTTCGCGGTGTGAGGTCATTATCTTCAGACCACATTTTTATCTTCAAAATCTTCTTACAATGCTTATGACCTCTTCTATTTCCCTCACATCTCTAATTCTTCACATGTACATGTCCACGATAGAATCACTTGGATCTCATAGTCTGAATTCATTTGGAGAATACTTGCAGATTCATCTAGACTCACCTGAAGAAAACTCACGCTTGGACACTTTTGTGAAGCCATTTTCTAAGCCGAAGACAATGGCTAGGGATCAGCACCTAAGAAGGGTGGACGACAGAGACGTCTGAATACAACTCAAGATCTTCCAGCTGAACTGTATGAAAGATACAAGTCTGATCCAGAAGAGAGCTATCAATAACGCAAGAACCGGGTCCAATGGATCCGAAGATATTGGGCGGAGGAATGGTTTTATTACCGCTTTGTCACTGCTAAGTATGCTGAAAAGAACGCAGTCCGGGCACCATGGACTGACATTGTGTATAGAAATCGAAGACAAAAGCCGAAGCCATCAGGATTGGCTTCTTCCCATGTATAGTCAAGCCACCCATGCCTGCAAATCCTGATCCATCTAGCATCATATGGTGTTGTGATGATGTTGTCTTCGAAGCCAACTATCTCTTTGCAAAAGCTTATGATCTGAGTATAAGAAGAGTAAGGGAATTGACTTCAACTATGATCCTGCGGCTCCAAGGTCTAATGGCACACACCAAGCCAACCCCGATGTTACCAAAACTTGGTAAATCTATGAAGCCTATCTTGAGCATTAGGCTCAACATGATGACAACAAGGAAGCTACAGCTGAAGAAGCTGATGATGAAGCTCCTGCCTCTCATCTGAAGCCATTGAAGAAAAAGAAGGCTTCAAAGCCTAAGGACTCAAGGGATTCCAATCCAATTGCATCAACACCAAAGGCTTCGCGGTTGTGGCCTGCTGAACCCGCTGAAACAAGCATACAAACTAAGCATGAATCTCGCACCTCTCCAAGGATGAAGAGAAAACAAGCTGCTGCTCATGGACCGAAGCCATCCATTACCTTAATGGATGGTGATAATTTAATTGAGCTTTCTGATGACGAGTTTGATGATGAAGCTCTCGTGAAGCTTATTCAACAAAAGGAGGAAGAGGCCAAACATCTTGAAGACTTGCCTCTCTTTGATCTAGATATCCTCAACCATTTCATCGATCAATGGTTTGTTGATCCCTCACTCACCATAGACGCCCTTTAGCTTCCCATTGGGCTTAGTGTCAACTTCCAAGGGTTGATGAATGAAGAGTTGTTTGTTGCTCAAAAGGCAGATCAACAGTGCGAATTGATTCGCCATGAGAAAGCACTCTTCAAAAATAATGTGCACAAGCTCACTATTGAGCAAATTCAAGGCTATCAAAAGAAGATGTAGATTTAAAAGCCGAGTTTGAAAGACTTTGTGAAGCCGCCAAAGGCGCCCTAGTGTGTTTAAAAAAGAAGTATGAAAAGATGGTCCAAGCACATGATGAGATGCTCGGAGGAAAGGCACTTGGCCAGCCTACTTTTGATCCTCGAATTATTCAGAAGTCAAAGCAAGCTTCAATGACTTCAAGCCAGCTTGCACCCACAAGGCAAGAAACGCCAATCATTATCTACCTGTATGGCTTCTCTGGTTCCAAGACCCCTCCTCCTTCCTCTATTGTGTCCAGCAAGAAGACAAAGAATATTGAGGTCGAAGCCAGAAAATGCAAACATGTGCAAATTGTTGAAGCCCAACCAGCCAAGAAGCCGAATACAAAGAAGACAAAGTCTTCGAGCATGGCTCGAGTGCCCCCTCCAGTTCCCTCAGTAACTCCACCTACTCATGAGGAGCCCCTTCTTGTGGCACCCATCTCTATGGATCCTCTAGCATCAGAAAATATCGAACGCCAAGTTATTCTTCATGAGTTTGCTACCAAAGAGACTCCTGATGTTGCTCATGATGCTTAAGACATTCTAGATGACGACTCCATCGCAGCTGAAGACATTGTCCATGATGATAACATCCACGAAGACAATGTGGAACAAGAAACTGAACTTGTGCCTCAACCTGATGCACAAAGGTATCATCACCACTGCCAGCAGTCAGTGAACAAGTGGACATTGGTTCCCCTGCTACACCAATTGTTCTAGATGAGTTTTGGGAACAAAATCATCCAAACACCTCAATGCATGAAGTCATTCCCCGAACTCCTCCAGTGATAGTTTCAACTCCACTACTTGAGTCACCATAGTCTCCTTTCAAAGCCTTGGAGACTGAAACTTGTGAACATGTGTCACCCCTCAAAAGGCTTCGTAAAGGCCCTAGGCCCTTAGTCTCCTCTATGACAAGCATACCAAAGGAAGTTCTTGCTAACCCGATTGTAACAGTCGTGGATACTCAAATGGCTAAAGATGTTCCAAGCAGCAGCCTGAAGTCGAAACCAAATATGTTGTAGACATTGCTATTGCAAGCACTGTGGCTCCACCTGAAGCCACAGTTGGAGAAGCTAATGCTCCATCTCTTGATGGTCCTCATGTCCCTGCCACGCCATCGACTGACGACAACGAAGATAACATTGTCAAGGCTCGCAATCGTGAAGGGGAGATGGTGCCTGTCAAGTGGCCCAAGCTAGTTCCTCCACCAAGGATGGGACCACAATATGAATTCAACATCCATAGGCGTCCCAGAGTGTTGAACCCAATGCCAAGACTCCCATGTCTTTGTCAACAAGGCCAAGCGCGTCCTCTTGTCTTTAGTGCCAAAGACTTCAGACTCAACAACACCTTCTTCGACTCTGACCGAAATCCATATAGGAATTAGAAGATTCAGCCTGATCGGTTCTAGAGTGCACAACAAATAACATATTATACATGTGTACTCTATGGCCAGAACAGGATCTTCCCTCACAGGCGACTTTGTCTTGATGCCATGAGTGGACTACCTTGCTTTGAGAGGGCGCTGGATTGTCTTCGAGATGTTGGACTACTGCCCTTTGTCGTCAATAAGGAAGATTGGAATGAAGAACTTATTCTTCAATTTTATGCAACTCTCCACATTTCTGGATTTGGCAGAGATTTGAAGACATGGGCTATGGACTTCATGATCACGAATGAGCACATCAAGGCTCCTACAACTGAACTCTTTGCAACAACTCCTCTTGCTACATCTCAGGAAGATTTTCATCTTAAGACAGCAACCTATGTTGAAGCCACACAAAGCATCTTTTAGTTGCCTGGGCCCAATATGACTGAAATGCTGATGCTCATGAAGCCAGTGGCATCAGATGCTCCCATGCCCACAACGTTCTTTGTTGAAGATCTTTAGTACTTATTGAAGACAATCTATCACATACTTCGCAATACCTTCTGGCCAATCAAGGGGCATTCCTATTCATGAAAACTCGTTGGCGCCATGAAGACAATGGTATACAACATTGTATATGACATATGCTTCAATCTTCAAGATTTATTCTTGTGCCAACTTATAGCATCTGCATGGACCTCTTTGAACCGAAGATCTATGCAACATGGATCATGCGCTTCATAAAGCATAGGACAAACACATTGTACCTACCATCTGCTTGCAATTATGTTGTCTTTCTGCCCGAAGTTGAAGTCATTCACGAAGATATCTATCCTTCAAAGGGAAAGAATCCCATTCTGGAAGGAACAAGCGGCACTGCCAATGATGAAGGGCTTATAATTCCCAGTGATCCAGCAAAGGCAAAACTTATTGGTGCCTTTCGAAGCCCTCAGCCAAGTTCTACAGATACCGAAGCCACTGCTAGAACTATGCCAAGACAACCACCACCTACTAGGGCTCGTGTTATAACGGATAGAGATCTACTTGTCTCTCTTCATCAAAAGAATGATCAGCATCATGAATGGACCCGAAGACAAATGCAAAATCTTGTGTGTGACATCAACAGGATCTGACACCTATCGACCAAGAATACCTTCATGTCCCATGAGACATGCAAGAGGTCATGGAAGACACTAACCATGTTGGCTTTAGAGGATGATCTTCGAAAGGATGGTTTCACCAAGAACTTCAAGCTCCGCGCTCCTCCTCCCTCAACGAAGCAATGGTGTAGGACTCTGTCTCTTGAAGACAATGTCTACTCTTCATCAGCTCCAATCGTTCATGCAAACCTAACTGATGACAAAGCTGAAGACGTCACCTCTCCTCCAGCCCCTTCTCAACACACTAATGCTTCCTTGGGCCCCTTTGCACCGCCCGTCGAAGACCCTGCTGCACCAACATCTTCGCATCAAGCTGGGGATGTCTAGTTTCTTAATGTCTTCACCCTTTTTGGTCATTCGATGACAAAGGGGGGGAAGCATTAGGATTGATAGTCTTCAAACGGGTCAATGGGTTGGGTGCTATATTTTTTTAAGTTTACAACTCCCGTTTCTGAACACATTTTGTTTTTGGTTGTAAAATTTAAGTCCTGATGTCCGTCTGCGCATTTTGCTGTTTATCATACTTTTGGCAGACTATCAGAATTTCTATCTTATGTGCTCGAAGTCATTCTACAGACGCCCATTTCTCATTATGCATTTCATTATCTTAAAAGTATTCTTCAAATGCATTGTGATTGGATTCCAAGATACAGGGCGGGATCTCCACAATTAAAACCTGCCATGTGCTGCATTCAAAGCAAAATCTTTATAAGCAGATCTTCAGGGGGGCTCTCTATATCTTGCAATCATAATCTCCAAGTCTTGATCTTCATATATTTTATCCCTGTTGAAAACTTCAACCAGTTTGTCATTAGTCACCAAAAAGGGGGAGATTGTAAGTGCACCTAGTGCCACCCTTTATGGATTTTGGAGTGTTGAAGACAAACGTGGTTGAGAGACTAATGTGTTTGTGAGAGTTCACAGGATAACACGGATAGAAGTCCCTAGAGATTCGGTTTAACCATCGAAGACGACCCCTAAAAATGTATGAATACATTGCTAATGCCTGAAGCTATTGGTGGTGCACGAAGATAATCACTCGAAGATAATGAAACGCATAGATGAGGTCTTTTGGTTGTTTTGTTTCTTATTTCCTGGGTCATAGGAACCATCGTACTAATAAGTGGGGTCGAGGTGATCAAAGTCAGAAGCTAACGTGATGCTCAACCCAAATACCTATGTCTTCCAGTAAAGACAGTGAGAGAAAATCTCTTCCGGAGTTGGTTGAGTCAGCATTGCTTGTAGCCCAAGTAATGTTGCCGTGTGGGTCTTTGAAATCCAACCGTTGTGACACGTGTCGGTTGGCCATTGACCCAAGGTCATTTCCGTCATATCGTGTTGGGGTGCATGTTGGCTATAAATAGCCCACCCCATCCACCATAAGTTGGTGGCTGCTGAAAATTAGATACGGATGTTGTTGTTTTGGAGCAACCCACCTCGAAGACATTGAGAGAGAGAGAGATATCCTGTGAGGATAAACCCAAACACCTAAAGCCAGAGTATGCGAGCAACACCAAAGCCATTATGTTCTGAGTGAACCGGAGAGTCATCATGGATTGCCAGGTGACCGAGTTTGTACGGGTTTTGGAAGTCTACCCTGAAGACTTACCTGAGTGATTGGGCGAGGTCTAAGTAACCTTGTCTCAAGGGGAACAAGGTGAAGAAGAGGTCTCCTGAGTTGAATCTCAGCCTCCCTAACCAGACGTATAGTTGTCACAGCAACTGGAACTGGTGCAACAAATCCCGAGCCTTCGTCAAGCAACTGGTTCTATCTTTCCACTCCTTTACTTGTTACTTAGTACTGTGAAGCCATTGCTTGATTACTCTAGTCTAAATACATTCATCGGATACATTCATCTAACTTGCATTTGTCTTCATACTATAGTTTATCTTTGATACACTCTTGTTTGTATGATGACTATGTTGTACATGTCTGAATGTCTTCATCTCACCGCATGCCATGCCTAGATCTTTGACTGTTATCCCTATCTGATCCTGATTCGCTTCCGCTCACTTCGAATACATTTACTGTTTTGAAGCTTTTCATAAAAATAGCCTATTCACCCCCCTCTACTCGATAACTAGCACTCTCACATGTCTGTCGGACGTCCAAATTCTATATTGCACTACAAGCGAAATAGATATCTTGCACTTAAGAGGGGCCTAACTTCCCCAGATGCAATCTGCAATGGGAGACCTCGACAAGCCAAGTCAAAGTCTTTTGTAAACCGAGTTGTCGTGTACTGCCAAGAGGCATCACATGGCCAACCAAAAAGATCCGGTTCTTGAGTATTTCTGCTCACTGAAGCAATGGCATGGCATAAGTGGTTGACTTGGATGTGAGCCATGAAGGAAACCTCAACTTGAATGTCTTGCGTCCAAGCATTGTTACCCATTGCTTGCTGAATTCTGATTCTGATTCTTCTTCTTATTGAATTGAGTTTATGCCGATGTTGGTTGATCGCCCTTAAATTTCTTTGTTTTTATATTTTTCTTGATAATTATCAGATGTGAGTTGCCCTTTAAATATCTTTTTAAAATGTTGAAGATAAATTCCATTTTTTACCACCAGGATTCACCAACTTGACAAAAATTATCCATTTTTAGATAACCCCAAATTTATACCTCCATTTTATACATTTGTGACACATTTTACACCATTCGATTTTTCCCAAATGAGTTTTGATTGGGAATGCCACGTAGGTGATTTTTATTTTGTGTTGAATTGAGTCTATTTTCTTTTCTTTGGAGAAAACTGGTTTAGGAGGCCCTGTGGTCCGCCCACGCCGTAAGGCGCCCACGTGAACCGCACCATTGTCCCCTCGTGTGCACTCCCTTGGCTTAAAGCCTAGTTCCTAACTTGCCCCGCCGATCGCCTTCGCTCTCCGTGGCCGTCGTCGTCACTATCCAGCCTTCCAAACATCACCTCATCTCTTTGCCATGTCGTTCTCCAGCTCGATCTGATCATATGGGAATGGCCTCTTTGTAGTGGTGCCATTGATCCTTTCCCTGACTGTGGCAAGAGTGTGCAAGTTCTACGTGTCCAACACTATGGAGCATGATGGTTGGGTGTTCTACAAGTGCAAGAAGTATAATATAAGTCATAATCTTGTTGTTATCTGAGGGATGGCTCTGTTTTTTGCTTGTGTGGTACTTCCGTAGTTGTACCGTGCCTACTACCGTGAGGGTCTCGGCTGCCCTCCGGTATTTAGCGGTAGTACCGCTTGTATCTACGTAGTACCGCTTGTATCTACGTAGTACCGCTTTGTGCCGTACTTCCGCTTGTGTGTTGCGTGTACTACAATGGGAGTCTCTGTTACCCACGTGTAATTCGCGGCAGTACCGCTTATTTGAGCTGATAGTACCACTCTGGCAATATTGCCGCGCCAGTTCTGCGCTGGTCCTTGGTGGGTCTCTGTAACTCCCTCGTGTTTAGCGGTAGTACCACTTCCTCTAACGGTAGTACCACTTGAGTGTTTTTATCGGTAGTACCTCTCCTTGGAGCGGTAGTACCGCTTGGGCATTTCCATAACATAACAGTTAGATTCGTGGGGGCGGCTATTAAGGGGTCTTCTTCCCCCATTGCCCCCAACATTCTTGCGCGAGTTTTTCCCTACCATTGTTGAACTTTTGAAGCATGCTTTCTCTCTATTCCTCCCATGATTCTTGCATCCTTTTGAGGGAAAAGAAAGAAGGGATTTAGATCTACATTTCCACCTATCCATCTCTCGTCTAAGTGATGAGAACTCTTTGGATCTAGATCATGGATTTCGTTGTATTCTCTTCCTTGTTCTTCCTCTATTATTCTTCCATATCATTAGTTGCTTGGTGGGATTTGGGAGTGAAGGACATGAGCACTTTGTGTGCTCTTGCCATTGCATTTGGTGCATTGGTTTGAGTTCTCCACGGTGATACATGAAAGTGAAAGTTGAGAAACTTATTATTCTTGGGAATTTTGGTCACCTTGGAGCTTGTGCCTCTTTGGTGATTGGGCGCCCTAGACGGTTCGTGGTGTCATGGAGTTTAATCCTCATGGTGTAAATCTCTCCGCAAGCTTCGCGATCTTCAATTAAGTTGTCGAGATTGCCCCGAGCAATTTGTATGGATTCGATGACTGCCCCCAAGGTTCGCCATGTGTATGGGTTCGGTGACCGCCCCCAAGGGTCACCATTTATATGGGTTCAATGACCGCCCCCGAAGGTTGCCATTTTTATGGGTTCGGTGACCGCCCCCAAAGGTCGCCATTTGTACGGGTTCGATGACCGCCCTCAAGGGTCACTTAGTGGAGTCATGACACCTTGCATTGTGTGAGGGCGTGAAGAGAATATGGTGGCCCTAATGGTATTTTGAGAACCATTGTGCCTCCACATCTCTCCAACGAAGATTAGCATCCACAAGGGTGTGAACTTCATGATATACCGTCGTCTCTGCGTGCCTCATTTATCTCTTACCTGAACTCTTTAGTTATGCACTTTACTTTGTGATAGCATTCGTGCCTCAAGTTATATATCTTGCTATCACATAGTTGTTTATCTTACTTAGCACAAGTTGTTGGTGCACATAGTTGAGCTTAGTAAATTTAGGTTTTGTGTTTTACAAATTAAACACTAGTTTTATTTCGTATTTGTTCAAGTCTAAATCGTAATTGTTTTAGACTGCCTATTCACCCTCACCCCCACCCACGGCGACATCTGTGTCCTTTCACCAGGTGAAAATAACTTATTAATAATTCATAACATCCCAAAAAAATTGGGGCATTACATTTTCTCAACAACATATAACAACTCTACATGTTTGATTTAACTCTTAAATGAATTTAATAGATAGATTCTGGAGTCTTTCAAAGAAGTTTGATTGTTCCATTCGAAATGATAAACTCTTTGTTTCTATGAAATTAAAATCTTACCATATCACATCATCTTAACAACATATAACACTCCAACCATTCCCATCCAAAGAAAAATAGTGTGAACTACCAAATCGCCCACCCTGTAATTATTGTCTTGTACTCCCCCCCTCCCCCCTAGTCTGCAATCCCCACCATCATCTTCCACTTCTAATGGTTAGCTCACATTTTCCCTAGGACTGTAATACTTATCATGCATATGACTGAAGTTGTACCAGACTACCCGTCAAAAATCAAAAGAAATGTCAGATTTCACCTTATAGTCACGTCATACTATTTTCTAAACAATGTAGCTGACACTTAATTCTTCATCGTCCTCTTCTAGGTAGGGACACCGCATATCAAGTATTATAAAAGACACACCGCTCCCCTCAACCCTCAATGTTCCCTCAGCACTACCCCCCCCCCCCTCGCTCATCGCCGCCCCTCCTAATGCCTTGCCACAAACCTCACGTTCTCTACTTTCATACTCGGCTTCGACACCACCTCCATCCCTATCTAAATTCCTGTGAACTCACTTTTTCCTTGCATCTTCAAAGAATCCACTCTCCTAGTTTAATCATGTTGGTACAACATAGACGCAGTCGCCACAATGGTTGCAAGCACAAGGTGGACAACCACATAATAAATCGTCTCTGCAATCAAATTGTTGAGTTCAAGGTGGTCAAGCGGATGGTGGATCGACTCATCGATGATTAGATATTTGGTTCCAAGATGGCGGGTCTCATGGTGGATCAGCTCACCAACGATCATATTACGGAATTAACGGAGGGTATCACATCCAATCTCTTTGGTAACTATAAACTTGCTGAGATCCTTACTCTTTTTGCATCTATTTGTTTGTATTGTGGAATATTGCAACGACATGTCATGGAGGTAGTGAAGAGTAAAGGCAATGATGAAGCATAAGGGGAATAGGCCGGCGGCGTAGTTTTTTCTAGCATTAGAGCACCTGCTCGATCCAATCCTTATGATTTTGGGTCTTTGTTTCGCTCCCTCCCTTACCATCTAGAAAATTCTATTGAAATCCTGAGTTCTCCCCCCCCCCTCGCGCATCCACCGCTCCCACGATGGGTGGGGGAAGCATGGTTCTCTAGTATTTAATAATCTTGCCTCGGTTCTCCCTTTCCATGGTGACTTCAAATATCTGGTGGCCTCGTGGGCTCATCGTCCAGTCAGGCAGCGAGATTTGTTTTTTAGTTTATTGATGGAAGTTGTTGTCGTCTCGGAGGCAAGTAATCGAGAGGAAATCAATAGTGGATTTGGGGCGGTGGTCCTTCAAAGCTGGTGGATTTAGCGTTCTTCCAGAATATCATTGGGGTGATATATAGACAAATCTGAGCCCAAGTCAACATGGGATTGTTCCACAAGCAATGTGCCTCACTACTTGCAACATGTGTGTTCTTCCACTCTCAAATCCTCTCTAGCGATGGCACTTCCTTAGTGTTGGCAATGGAGACTTGGCTTCTCTTCCAATGAACACCTCGATGGTGATTGAGGTTGGTGGCATCCGATGGTTGTGGTGTGTGCAACGACCCCTAAAGCACCTAATATTATTTTTCTATTTTGTGGGGTCTTTCTTGGGAAAAAATTCAATTCGCATCCTTCTCTTGGTCTCTAGGAGTCCTTAATGTTTTTATGTGCACTTGTTCCACTTGTTAGTTGGTAATGAAGATGCATAGTTACTACAAAAAAATTCGATCATTCAAAACCTAAACTATCTCATGTATAAAGTTTAGCCTGAGTGCATGGTAACCACACCCTCTAACGTAACATTCACACATTGTAAATCCAAACATGGCCCACTTGAAAAGATAGCAATTGGTGGACTTGAGCGGATGAATGTTCATAAAAATCCAATGTCCATATCAATAATTAAAAATCCAAAAATGGCATAATAATAAATGAAAATCCAAATTTGCATAATAATAAACGAAAAGTCCAAAGATGACACAACATAAATGAAACAAAAAAAACGTCATAGCAATAAATCAAAATCCAAAGATAGCAAGTAATAAATGAAAATCTAAATATGGCAAACAATGAATGCAAATCCAAAGATAGGGTTATCTTCGGATTTTCATTTATTGTTTGCCATCTTTGGATCTTTCATTTATTGTTTTCAATTTTTGGGATTTCATTCACTTATTTGCCATCTTTGGATCTTTCATTTATTGTTTTCAATCTTTGGGATTTCATTCACTGATATGCCATCTTTGGAGTTTCATTTATTGTTTTGTCAACTATAGATTTTTCATTTATAGTTCGGCCATGTTATCATTTGAAAATCCAAAAACTAGACAGAAAATAACCAAGTTCATCACCTGAAGTTCTGAACACATCCATAGTGACCAATCAAGAAATTTCCAAAACAAAAAAATCCTGTAAGAACTAAAAGGAAGCAAGTAATTAATGAATCTAAAGGCACACAAAAAAAACACCCACGTCAAAGTCGCATCCCACCCGCTGCCCTATAAAAAGCTATGGATTTTTGCATTTTCAAGTATCCAGTTACCTGGAAAACAAGGGAGGGTTTCTTTTGTTTGTGTTTGTGTGTCTGTTGAGCTCGTGAGGCAATGGAAGGAGGAGCCATCTCGGCGGCTACCGGCAAGGCGGCCTATGGCACGGGAATGCACAAGAGTCCATTTCATCCACAGCCACAACCCACCGTCGGTGCCCTCCTGGACGATGGTGACGAAGGTAGCTCTTCCTACTCCTGCAACACGTTTGTCATGCCATGCGGCTGGCAATGGCGTTGCACGAGCTCTGAGCAACCCGGCTCATTCCTGAAGCTTTGAAATTGCATTTCTAGGATGTTTGTTTATTTTAGATCATGTTCAGTTTATAGGCGCATGCACATGAGTGCTATCATCAGTTCGCCAACATTACAATATATTTAGAGATCTCATATGTTTACAGAATATTTCTAATTTGAAATGGATTCTTTATCTGGCAGAGCCACGTGCGACTGAAATAGTTCCTCAGGTCATCACAGTCCAAGGTGGAGAGGTAAATTTTCCTACTCTTATAATGCTCCTAGAGACATTGCAGTGCTCACACTTTATCGTGGTATATGTATACTAGATATAGGAATAACTAATTGAAGTGGTTCCTTTTAGAAAAATAAAATTCATTTTGTGGATGTATTTAGTGTTAAATGGTTTAAAAACTGTGTGAAGTTGTCGCTACTTAACGCTATGTGCGTTGTACATATATACATTCAAATGACTTGCACTTGACATGTATTTTTGACTCTAGGGAGTTGGGATGTAAATGGATCAGATAGGATAACCATATCTCCATATCCTTTACATATTTGTTTTTCGGATTCCGAGCGAAGCGGACAATGACTGGATGCGGATTTTATCAGATCCGAATCGGACTCGGACCAGAAACGGACAAAAAATATCGCGATAGCAATGCTTATTAATTGACTGTAAAATTTGGAGACAATATTTGGCTCTTTCTTGATTTATTATTCAGCACGTTTTTTTCAACCGGTGATGGTGTCCCGCTGTTTTCCCGTTGTTTATTGCCCTTTGCATCTTTTGCATAAGTTCTCTATTCCACCCCATCTTATGCATGTATCATTGTAAAATTCCAATATGGAACCCATGGTTTCAGGATGTAGCAATGGAAGTCATGTCGTATGGTGGGAATGGTTGGGCAGTTTTTGTCATGTCTGCCGATGGCGCCGTATGCAATGTGACACTGCATCAACCAGCTTCTCCGCGTGAAACAGTTATTCATGAGGTTTGCTCTATTGTTTTAGCTTGGAATTCATACACTAGAAATCCCTTTTTTTTTGGGTATGTTTTAGAAATTATACTTCAGCTCCAACCAAATTAAGAGAATTATAAAAGCAGAATGAAATGTGAGGTAGTAGTTAGATAGTTTACTTAATTGTTTCCTTTACCAGCATAGAGAAAACCGCAAGGGAAACATAGCGTTTTGTAGTTCTGGTCTTCTAAAAATGAAATCTTGCTGTTTGGCCTCCAGATTTGTTACCAACTCTGAACAACATCTAATCCTTCGCATGTAATATGCAGGGTTGTTTTGACATCGTCTCTTTGTCCGGCTCATATCTGCCGTCAAAAACTAATGGAATGAGCTCTCTGAAAGGCGTGTTCGCTATTTCACTTGTTGGTGCTGATGGCCGCATCTTCGGTGGTGGGTTAGCAGGACCTCTGATTGCAGCATCACCTGTTCAGGTTACCATCTTTCACTTGTATCTTGCTCTGCCTGTTTACCAATAGCAGATCACCAAAAGACCAACTAAGATATGTGTTCCATATATACCAATAGCTTCCATTGTATCTTGCTCAGTCTGTTTAAGTATTTTAAGTCTATATGTGCTTCCTGCGTTACGAAGACAAAACGTCTGCTGCCAAATGATTTGCATTGTATGCATATTAATATTCCTACTGAAAATCATGATGTGCTTCTTTTTATGGTATATATATAGCTTGTTTGGGAAATAGCATCGTTTCACAAAAACACGCATGTATTGCAGTTGAGAACCTTGTGCTTTCGCTTAATGGTTTGCATTTTGTTGTACTGATGCGCAGGTGGTCATTGGAAGGTTTGCAACTGATGAAAAAGAGGAGATCAAACAGGATGCGGCCAGTGGAAGGTTTGCAGCTGATGAAGAAGAAGAGGAGATCGAGCAAGATGTGGCCAGTGGAACTCCAGGTGCTGCTGAACCGAGTGATTCAACGAATGGATCCTCTAGTGGTTCAGCAAGCCCATCAAACTAGAGTGCCGCTCGCACATTCCAAATGCGCAGCCGGCTTAAATTCTTAGCTTTCCGCTCCCTGGCTCCAAATGCTTAGTTTTTTCTACTATCTCCAAATGCTTAGCCTTTCGCTCGTATCTCGCTCCAAATGCGTAGCTTTCTGCTCCTTGGTGTTGAACTTTTCAGCCTAATTGGCCCCTGGGTGTGGTCAAGTTATATGCTTTTGTAATTGTATGATGCCTTGTGATAAATACAGTTATGAAATGTTTCATGGTCATATTGCACACATCTGATGAGTATCAGTCCTGAAATGCTTAGATAACTCCTAGCTCCAGACGCTTAGCTTTTTCAGTATCAACTGCAAGTAGCAACATATAACTGCTCACAAGTCAAGAGAAACTATGGTGGAAACGATCTTTCAAAAATTCTGAATGAAGTACAGTGATGTTCTGCAAACATGTAAAATTTCAGTTTCAAATCAATCTCGCTCAGGGAGCTACGAGAGAAACAAACTCAGCAATAACAAAAAATGTGAAGCATGCAAAAAATGTCGAGTCACTGGAAAATGATGCTGAATTTGAATCAAGATGTTTCAACCAGACGAATAGAGAGCGGACGCTGGGCGGCTAGCTACACATAAAAATTGAATTAGAAGGTCCTTTTTTTCAGAATCCTCCATTTTAGTTCTTCCACCCATGCAATAGAGACGGAATGGGGAAAAAGGGGGTTACTTTTATTTTCATTTTCCCCTTAAAATATAGACTTTGAAATAGGAGCCCTGGAATAATGCTGAATTCAAAGGCTTATTTCTGTAGTATAAGAAAAACATGCAGGTTGGAAACGGCATCGCTCCTCACCCTGCTGGCTGGATGATGGTGTAAGGCGCAGTAATGTCTTGGCATCATTTCTGGTTAGGCGTACACTAGTTTCCGAATGGAGGTCAGGCGTAGGCTCCACGTTGATGCATATATAAGTACATAACCATGGCTTACATACATGGCGATATGTTGAAGCTACTATCTCTTCCTCTTGAGCATTTCCAATATCAGTTCTGGTTTCCTGCAAACTTCACCTTCCGCCCAGCCCGGCAAGGAGGCGTTGGTAACTTTGCCGAGTCCCTTCCCCTTGCCTGAGTACCTCATAATCTTCAGCCTCTTCCTCCCCAAACCAGCAGAGACCCTGAGCGACTCAGGGTTCCTCTGGGCGCGGTCAGTCGTGTTTGACACGTCGGTTCCTCTACCCGACAATATTGGCGCCCCAGACATCCTTGAGATGTTAAGTTCTTCAAGTGCAAAGGCCCTCTCGGCGTCGTCGGCACAGTTAGGATCCTTTCCTGGCCTGTCTAGAGACAGCTCATCCGCCTTCGAAACTGACTGACGCCCAGTGTGCTGCAGGCCTGCATTGCTGGATCCTGGCGACCTCCGGATTGCCGTGGTTGCAGCTGAAATGGGGCCGTGTGGGTGATTAACCGCCGCTTGGAGAAGCAGATGATGCTTCTCAAGGAACGAGCAGTCGCTGATGAGCCGTCTCGTCGTCAGGCACGTGAATGCGTTGAGCCAGAGTTTCTCAAGCTGATCAATGGTGTCTCCTTGACGTATTATGCAGTACGATGTGCTAGACAAGGTGAGCCATTCAGTAAATTGATCCCCAATTATCTGCACCGATGATGTGATGTTTATCATGCAGTTGCCATTTCACAAAAAGTAGACATGCTTGTATTAACATTTTAACACATATAAAGTTGATGCCCTTCGAGACTGGGGAGATGGCACAAACCTCAAAGAGTAGAAGAATGTCTTCCGTCGATGTAAGATGTCCAACAAAATCAGATAAAGATGAGAAATACCTGAAGCATAACAGAAGGCAGAGATGTAAATAGAACAAAGTGCAGCTTGCTGCTATTGAAATTAATCTGCAATATTGTGAATCTGGCTACTTGCCTGCTTGTCACTTGGTGTTGGGCAGCTGGATTTTCTTTGAAAGCAATACCTGATATCTTCATAAACCTACATATATATAACAAAATGATTAGGGATTACTGAAATATCTTCAAATCATTGGCCATGCTTGGCATCTTCTTAAAGTAGGCAGGATAAACTAGATGCTTTTCATTTACAAATGAAATTCAACACACCTGTTACCAAGCTTCAAGCAACTCAATATAAGGTTAGGTCCTCTGCATCCAGCAGGCTCCTCATTTGTCGTTACTTCTCTCTCTTTGTTAGCATAGTTAAAAAATTGGGCATTCTCTAGTAGTCCAATAACTACGTTGCCAAGAACAGATAGGATAGTAATGCTTTTAAACTTCTTCTCTAAGCAATATTTGAGATTGGCTTGGATCAAGGACATGTTTTCATCAACCCTGTGGATCAAATATTCAAAAAAGTGCTCTAGGAAAACCATGTAAGCAGGCTCTGAACAATAACTGGAGTTTGTATAAAAGGATCGATAAACCTCAATAACCAGTTCCACCTCCAAGTGTTGAGTCACGTTAAGGTAAACTTCGGAACTATTTTCAGCATTCCAATGAGTAGATATCCTCCCAGGGGATGCGAAAGCAAAAAATGGGTAATAGAAAAACTGACAGAGTATATCATGGGCACTTGCACCACAGCTAACCTTCAAGTAGGAGATCATTTGCTCATTCAAGCGCTTCGACACTTTGTTCCATACCACCAACCATTTCATTCTTAGCCGACTATCTAGTGGAGGCATGGTCTGCATATACAAAAAAGCAACTGCAGCATGAAAGTTCTCCAGTAGATCAGATGGACAGATAATTGAAGCCAATTGCTCGGCATCTCCAGGTGACAATTCTCCAGTAAACTGAGCTACGATTGACAGAGATAGTGCTGTCAAGTAAACTGCTGGAGAAACCAACTCCATGTAAGCAAGTGGCCTGATTCTTGGATGAGATAAGTTCATACTGCATTCTGCAAATTCAATCTCCTTTATATGTTCGATGTCTAAGCATAACTCGTACTTTCCAGAAGTCAACAGAGAATTATTCAGTTCCTCTACAGTACACTTCACAAACTGAAGACAAAATTGTACCGACACTGCGGAACTGTTACTCTTTTGCTTTCCTACCGTATCCAGAAACACCTTCTTTACAAACCTACATACCTTAGTAATGCATATCACGACATTGTCATCAGCAAACTTTGAGTTACACTGAACTCGAACTCCCTGTAGAAGCAACCTGAAAGTTTGTGTTGTGGAGTCCATAAGAGTTACGGCCATGTCAGCAGTCATGTTATGAAGTAGTTCTGGATTCACGATTGAGCCAAGGATCTCCAACTGAAAATCAAAGCTGGTAACATCCCATGGTAACCATTTGATTTGATGAGCATCAAACAAGACCTTGAGGTGTGTACAAGTTTGGGCTAGCAAGTTCTGATTCAGTGGGGCACACACATTATCTTCGGGTGAGATCAAATGTGTAACTCTTACTGAAATAAAGTCATGAAACAGATTGATGCAAAATGACCACAGTGGCTTGTTCTGATTATCAAGTCCAGTAGAGAAAATAATCTTGAGTACTGGCCCAAAAGCAGCCTCTAGAATGGATAAATGGTTAATCAAATCACCAAGTTTATATAGAAGGTAATGCCATGTGCTCAAGCAGGAGGAACTTAAAGCAATATTATGACTTCTTGACAGAACTCCACATAAAGGCATCATTATTAGCCTTATCTTTTTCATCTGAGAACTAGCATGTGCTCTGGGTTCAATAGGAGACATCACTGTCCCCTGATCCATATTTTCTAAAGCCTGTGGCCCAAAAAATGCATCCACCAAATTTCTCCAGGTAACCTGCAATTCTGAAAATATCATCATATTATATTGGAATATATTTTTCTTAAAAGAAAACAACTGTAGTTGAGGAAATAGTTGAACTCACCATTGTGGTTATCTGAATTTGAGGATCAGGATCAGTAAATAACTGCTCAGGGACCTTAAGCATTTTGTTAAGTAGAGGTCTAGTGCTCGCTGCACTTGCGCCAAGTAAGGATATGAACCATCCCCATGACTTCACTGCTTGAATTTTCTTTGAAGGGTCATTGAGCAAATCAAGCATAGAAGAGAGTAGCTTTTGCTCAAGGTCCAAAGCTACTTCCTGCACCGCAAGCACAAAGTAAAAAATCAAATGAAACTGTTAATACATAAAGGATTTGAAATTGGAATTTTAGATTACACTAGCAAGTAAAATGGTACAATAAGAGGTTGGTAAATGACTGTTGTAATAACACAAGGATCATTGCAACAGGGAAAGTAGCACGAGATGACTAAATCATTTAACAATAAACATCTCGGAATCACAAAAACAATGTGAAGATACTTATTTCAAATATAGCACAAACATTAATGTAACTGAGAAGCATTATAAACTGGCCTAGGTTAATCTGTTGTAACATTCAGTCTGCTTCCTTAAATGATTTTTATAATAATATCAAACTAAATAAAACTGCAGGCCATTTCAGTGCTACACAGATAAGCAAATGTTGAGTTTTGTTTTCCTATGAAGCTCCCAGAGCATATTTGTACGTATTCAGTAACAGACTCGATCCAAAACATTTTCAACAGTTAACAGCCAAGTGCTTAGTGGCAATTAAGTCTGTGATATCTGACTTAGAGTTATAAAGACACAATCTGGGTACTATGGTTTGCAATGAGGAAACAAATGTCACCAGTTAGAAACATCTATTTCCAAATCATTATAAGAGTAATTATTCAATTACCTTAGAAAGAGGAGATTGAGGAGGTAAAATAACTGATGACACCTTAATGAGGCATCTTTCAGACATATCCCTTTCCGGCTTGTCAGCACTTAAGAGTCTTCGGTATATTGGGGGAACCCATATGCTTGATTGGTCCCTCATTCCTTTTGGATATTGACTAGCAAGTTTCATGGTAGCCTTGAGAAAGAGTTTTCAAAGAGGTCCTTAGTTCAAGTATTACTAGCAGGTAAAACATTAAACCACAAAAAAGGAACAAGAATCGGGTGTGTGCTTCACATTTGTGCCAAAAGTGCTCATACTAATAGGTAAAAAAACGACTTGGATGATTTTCTAGCTGGTGCGGCAACATAAAATAAACGAATGAGGCATGGAAAATCTAATGACATCATCTATGAACAATTTGTTTTTTCTCCCTGATGAATACGTGAAATATAAGAGTAATGAACTATAATAATTACCGAGATATTTTAGTAATAACATACTTCTCAAGCAAGAGTGTTGCCATTGCAATTATAAGTGATGATAGAAGGTAAACAGATTCACTCAAATTTCATTAGCGGGAGTGTAGGCATATATTAATTAGTAACTTAAACTGTTTTCACAAGAAAAAAATATCTTAATACGGCAGTCTTAACACTTGAGCCCGTCTGGAAAAGGTTACACAGATATCTTGCATGGCTGGAGGTAAACCCCTTCAGTTACAGCAATTGTAAAAAGATGCCAACTATGTTGGTCACTGGCAATACATTATGCTGCAAAGAAATCATTCACATGAACTGTTTTATTGCTATAAGAAACATACTACGAGATTAATTACTCTGTTCAACAAACCAGAGATAGGCATACTATGAGATTAATTACTTATAGTTCACCAAACAAAAGAGAGGTAATGCAATAGAACGCAGTTTAAGTGGGAAGATAACCTGAACAGCCTCAAATGTTGTAGACAAAGAACCAAATGGATTGTCAAGGGCATACACAATAGCATTGAGCAAGGGAGTTACTCCATCCTCTACCACCGAAGCCTCCAATTGTTGAACAGAAATGCACCAGACTGCAAGATTACAAATAGCCTGTAATAACAAATTAAGAGAAGAAATAGGAACTCAGTTACTGAACGAGCGCACACATTCTCCACCGTAAAACTGAACAAAAGAAGAACCTGAAAACAAAAAATGGTGAGCAGAACAAACCTTCATCTTGGTGGTCATGATCAGCCGAACCAAAGTAACCAATACCAATTGAGCCAGCTGTCCTGTAGGGTAAGAAAAATAAACATTATAACTGTTCCTCCAAACCAACAGGTAGTTTGATGAATTTTTTTTAGATGAAAGGCTCGACGCCTTGCTGTATACAAAGTGACTTCATGATCAAGGGCATGTCTGAGCAACTGAGCACACTAATCGGTTCAGAGGGTAATCAAGAAACAAGAGATAGCACTGGATAGTGATTTAAAATAGCAAAAGGGACAAGCTCTTTAATTGTAGAAAATCATGAACTGTCAAAACAAAAAATTACCAGATCCAACTTCTAGCATGCGTACTCAGAGTACCTGCCATGAAATGAGAATTTTCTACGTCTTCCTAAGAAAATGCAGACTACCAGCTCTCATTGAAAGGCCAATGTGTAAGGATGAAACTGCTAGATGATAGGAAAATGGACTTGAGAGTTGAGACAATGGCTTATTAACCATACAGTATCAGTGGAAGACTGGAAGGTAAACCTACAGCCGTGCAAGGCATGGACTGCCGGAAGCCAGATTGTCAGAAGAACATGGTGGTCGCCCACATTCCACCAAGATTTCTTCACTGGGCATTTAATTGACGAGATGGGGGCTAGGCTACCAATAGAAGGCGCTCCTACCTGAGACGGTGGAGACGAGAACGGGGTGGTAGAGCGCGAAGCCGAGGCACTTGAGGGCGGAGGCGGCGACGGCCTCGTCATCTTGGGCGGCGTCGCGGAGGAGGAGCGGGAGCAGGGCGGAGGGGGAGGCCACCGCGAGGTCGGCCGCAGCGGAGGGGTCGTCGGCGCACGCGCGCTGCAGGTGGAGGAGGCGCGCGTACGCGGCGGCGCGGTCGGGCTCCGCCGCAACCTCCGCCACCTCCCGCGCCACCGAGGGCGGCGGCGGCATGGAGGTTGGTGCGGTGCGGAGGAGGCGCCAACGGGAAGAACGTTTTGGGAATTTGGGGGCGTCCGAGATGCGTACGCGGTAACTGTTATTACGCCAACGCGGCAGCGGAAGCGGGTTTTCGATTAGAGAGGGAAGCGGTTTTCTAAGCCTCCGTAGACAAAGAAACCTCGAGCATGTACACGTTAGGAGCTTTGTCAGGCGGTTAAAGCATCTACAATCGGACGCCTCAAATAATTTTTTATACACGTTTGCGGACGCGTTGGTCAGTGAACGGACAGGAAAAAAAAGAAAAAAATGACCCAACCGAATCTTTCATATCATTTCTATACGTCCGGTTGTCCGCGGACCCTCATATCTATCTCAAATATAGGAAGAATACGAGGACTCGCGGACGCGCCCGATCAGTCCGTCACGTAGGATACGACCCCATCATGGACCATTTATTATTATTTTTCTTTATCCTTTCTTTTCTTTCTCTCTTTCTCTTCACCAATCGCGTGCAAGCGACCGGACATATGAGAAAGCAAATAAATAGTGTGAATGCATGAACGGACAAATAGGGAACACGCTCGGTCACTGACCGGCGCGTTCACAGGCGTTTAAGGGGTCATATTTGCTATGTCCGACTGCATATGCTCTTAGGTGCTTTTTGGAAGGGAGACCTATTATAGGAGGTTTTTGTGATCCAAATATTGTTCTTATTCCGAAAGTTGCAAGACCCAAACACCTCAAGAACTTTCGGCTTATTAGTCTTTGCAACGTTCTTTACAAGATTGTCTTTAAGGTTAGCTAATCGTTTAAAGTTGCTTTTACCTGTTGTCATTTCTAAATTTCATAGTGCTTTTATACTTGACAGATTGATTACAGACAATGCTCTCATTGTTTATGAGTATCTACATACTATAAAAAATAATGGGCTAAGCAACCTTTTTTTGATATGATGAAAGCATATGATCGTGTTGAGTGGAATTATCTTCATGGTTGCCTGTCAAAACTTGGTTTTGCCCCTACTTGGATCGGCTCAGTGATGCGGTGTGTTACCAAGTTTGTTATGTTGTCAGGGTCAATGGAGAGCTCATTATCAAGGTGATCCAATCAGCCCCTACATGTTTCTTCTATGCACTAAACGTTTGTCAAGTTTGTTACTACAGAAGGAGAATTGTGGCGTGCTACATGGTATTGTGAACGGTCGCTCCAGTCCACCCATCTCACATGTCATGTTTGCCGATGACAACATTTTCTTTGCAAGAAGCGATATGTTTAGTGTGTATGCTTTGGAGCCTACTTTGGACCTCTACTGTTCTGGGTAGATTAATAAGGACAAGTCTTCTTTGTTGTTGGCAATAGTTGTCCGGAAAGTGTTAAACAAAGAGTGAAGTCTAGGCTGGGAATTTGCAAATGAATCATTCAATGGTGCTTACCTAGGCATGCCTATTGTGGTGGGCAAGTCTCCAAACACCATTTTCAAATTCTTGCCCGATCGAGCTTGGCGTTGTATTCATGGATGGTCTGATCGCCCTATGTCTCGTGCTGGAAAAGAAACATTGTTAAAATCTATCATATAGGCAATCCCGACCTACATCATGAGTTGTTTCCAACTTCCCAAGGGGATTTGTGTGAAATTTAGGCGGATTATTGCTGACCAATGGTGGGGCGGAGAAGATGGTAAAAAGAAACTCCATTGGAGATCTTGGAGTTGGCTTTTGACTCCCAAATCTCTAGGTGAGATGGTTTTTCGCGACATGAGTATTTTTAACCTCGCTATGTTAGGAAAACAGGGCTGGCATTTACTCACAGAGTCGTCTTCACTATGTGCTCGTGTGCTTAAGGGACGTTATTTCCCTGAGACTGACTTCTGAAATATCCGGGCTTCAAGATCTGCTTGTGCTACATGGCGTAGCATCCCTGTTGGTCGTCAGTTACTCAAACATGGTGTGCAATGGGGGATTGGTGATGGTAAGCAAGTTAATATTCTTTCTAATCACTGGATCTCATCTATTCCACCATTCACTCTTCGCCCACTTTCTCCTGTTCCAACAAATGCTAAGGTACATTGCTTGATTGATCAGTACAGTAGTACTTGGAACGTCGAACCGGTTCGTGCTTTTTTTGTGATGAGGTTGCCGCTTCAATTATGAGAATTTCCATGAACCATCATGGCGAGGATTATGTTAGGTGGCTGCACACGAAGTTCGACGAGTATTCAGTTCAATCGACATATAATATGGCTCGCACTAGTAATTTTTTATTGGCTCATAGTAAGAATGGGCAGGGCCAGCGTTCTTACCTAGCTACTGTAGAGAAGGAATGGAAATCCATATGGGCGGCCAAGGTTCCTGATAAAATGAAGATCGTTTTGTGGCGTTTTGTTCAGGGCTATTTACCAACTGGTGCTCCATTTTTACGTCGTCAGGTACCTACATCTGAGCAATGTTGCTTTTGTGCCCGCCTTGAATCGGTTGAACACGCTCTCCTATTTTTCCTACGCTAGCGATGTTTGGGGTGCAATCAAGGATACTTATGGTATTAGGCTCAAGCGCTATGATTTCCTATCCCCGAAATTATGGTTGTTTGATTTTCTGGCTCGTTCTTCGAATCATGATTGCACAGTTTTGGCAGTGACCTTTTGGCACATCTGGGAGGCTCGAAACTATGCTAGGAATAGTCCTGAAGCCACACATCATCGGCGTACAACTTAGAAGATCAAGGCATATGTACATCTCATTCTGCAACATCTATATCACCCAGTCACTACTCACAAAGCATGTTACCGATGTGTCCTCTATAACTTGATTGCCGCCGTCGGCAGGTACTGTTGTTTTTAACTCCGATGTTGCAATTTTTCTTTTTGATTTTGGAAGGTCAAGTATTGATGTGGTTGGCACGGATTCTGAAGGACGATTTGTCATTGCACTCAACGAGTCGATTAATGTTGTTTTGGGTCCTAAGATGGCCGAGGCTTTTGCCATTCGTCGGGCTATCCAATTGGCACATGATGAACATATTTCGAATGCTACATTTTTCTATGATTGTCTCTTTCTTATTTAGAGACTTAACTCTTCAGCTTTCGATCGGTCTTCAGTTGGCTCGGTGGTTTTACCTCCAAACTTCAGCTTTCGATCGGTCTTCAATTGGCTCGGTGGTAGCTGGTGGTTTTGCCTCCAAATTATTTGTGAATGTATTTAGAACTAAAATACATCCCCTTATAACAAGTATTTTCCAAGGAAAGGAGTATTAATTCTTGAGTAATAAAGCCAACGTTCTCTCAAAAAACAAGCCATATCCAGGTTTCAGAATCACGTTGCACCAAAGTTCAATCTAGTCCATCTCAAAACAAAAACAAAAAAAAGCTCAATCGGGACAAGAGTGGAAAATTTTGAATTAGATTTGTAGGGCCTTGCCCTCTCCCGAAGGAGAAGGGGCCCTTCCAGAAATTCTCAGTGACCCGTTAGGGCCAAAGAGGGGGTTTGGAAATAGTTTTCAACCAGCAATTGACGCGCCTCGGTATAACCTCACTAGCTGCGTCATTGCCCCAAGCGCAAAGATGCCTTCTCCCGTCCGCCCACCACCCCATCTTATACCCAGCGAGCTCCCTCCCATCCCCCTCCGCGGGCGAGGTGGGACTAATCGCGCCACCAGCGAGCCAAGCCAACCGACGCACGTTCCTCCCTCACGCTCACGAACGGGACGGGTAAGCCGGCAAGCGAGCGTGGGCCGCTTCTCCGCTCGCGCCTGGGCCCGCCGAGTGTCGTGGGCTGAGATAGGACAGAAATCGAGGGCCGTACATTTGCATGCGCGCATCATTCTGGTCGGGACGGGCAAATTTTATATTCTTTTTTTCACTTTTAGGGAAACTTTTTTATGTTCTTGTGAGGAAGAACTTTTGGCCCCGGCCGCGGACGGAGCCATCATAATCATTCGCCAGGCGGCCACTTTCTGTTAGATATTGCTTATCAAGTTATCATTAGTAACAACTTGGTGTTGGATACTTCAGCAGCTAGTGGTACATCGATGGGTTAGGCGGGATTAGCTTAGTCGTTGTCAGTCAGTTGCAAACCCAGGGGCGCAACGCAAGCACGACGGCGTTCGCCGTCGCCGTCGTAGCCAGGCGGGCCGGGCCAGCTCGAACGGCAACCTCTTCCTCAGCATGCACGTCATCCTCCTACAGGGGCCAGCTGCTGATCGAGCCGGCGTCATCCTATTCCTATCCAGTCCTCGTCGTCCTCGTCGTGGACGCGGTGCTATCGTCGTCCTCGTCGTGGACGCGGTGCCGCCGATTTGGGGGTGACACGCAAGCGTCGGAGTTTTGACCGGACCACGACCACGGCCACGGGGGAGGGGGGGGGGGGGCGGTGCCGATCCAGTCCTGGCAGTGCATCGCCGTGGATCCGCCGTGGCAGCCCCGGCCTCGCGCGGCTCGTTGCGTGCGCGTGCGCGTGCCGGCCACGATCCAAACGGGTCGCGTCTCGCGTGGGCCAACCCGATTCCGTCGCGTGCGACGACCAGTCACGTGCACGCCGTCTCGCCTTTTCTCGTCGAGGTGGAGGTGGAACGTTTTCCTTTTATTAAGAAAGAAACCGGGGCAAAGTTCGAACGAATATCTTAGGATGCATTTGCAGGTGCGAACTGTTTCGGGCAGGTTGGCGTAACCCGAAGCGAATATACCGAACAAATACAAATGGTAGCAGTACTACAATAGTGGCATCCATGAGTGCATCATTCTGGTCGAGACAGACAATTTTTATATTCCTTTTTTTTTTGAGTGGACAATTTTTAACGTATATTCTTGTGAGAAGAACTTTTTGGTACCGGCCGCAGACGGAGCTATCGTTCAACCGGCGGCCACTTTATGTGAGAATAACTTTTCGAGCCAGCTCCTTCGTCTTGTCGTTCATCTTTGCTCAAGTCGACGCTCAGGATCGCTAGCGTCACCTTCTTTGCTTTGGTTGCGGCATTGACAGCCTTGATGTCGAGCTGCCTCCGCCTGGCCACGACATTGGCGGCCACGATGTCGAGCTGCCTTTGCATGGACGCCTCCTTCATGTCGATCTTCTTCTTCTTGGCCTCCTCCTCCATCTCAAGCTTCTTCGTTTGAAGCTCTAGGTATTGCTTCATTACTTGTTGCTTTTTCTCGTCCCTAACTTTCTTTTGAGACATCAAGTCGTGCAAAGTCTCATGCAAGGCAAAGGATGCCGCATCACGCTTGTCCTCCATCTTGGAGTTGGTCTTGCCCCTCGGCCTCTTCAACGCCTCACCATCTCCACCTCCGGCCAACTCGGCCGCCAATTCCTCCTCTTGCCCGATTCCAAGGACAATTTTGCGAGCTCCGTCAGCGTGAGATCCTCTTGAGACTTCTTCGGCGCCTTGGTCACCTTCTTCGGACCCTTGGTCGCCTTCTTCTTCACCCGTCGAGGCGGGTTTACGGCCTGGCCACCGAAATTCAGCGGGGCGTCGGGCATGGTGGGATGGTGGTGGGTGAAGGCGAAATCGGGACGTGAGAGGGTTTTTGGGGGAAGGGAGGGGAAATGACGCGAAATGGGGCGCCGAGCAGGTGCTATGTGCCATCGACAAACGAGCCAGGAGAGGACAAGCGCGTGCGTCTTGCCCGTCCGCGCGCTGCCCATTTCACCCCAAAGGCGGCCCAAATTTGGACCGGGAATGGGTCAAAAGCGGACAGAAAATGGACAAAAGCCCGTTTGCGCCCGCACGCTCGGCCATCTGATATGTCTGTTTTGCCTCAAACGGACGCACCCGGACAGTATAGGGTCGTGCGCTGGAGTTGGCCTAACAACTTGGTACTGTATTGGATAGTTCAGCAGTGAGCAATACAACGATGGGTTACGTAGGGCTTGTTGATAAATCCGGACAAGATTAACTTAGTCATTGTTAGTGAGTTGCAATTTGCAAACCACCTCCAAAAAGTCCAAAATAAACCTTAAAATTGTACACGAAAGCTAATTCGAACCCTGGACTTTTAATCCTGAAAATCATCACATTGAATTCTTTAATTCCGTTTTTTTAACCTTGAGCACGTTCTCAAACAGGGATTCTCGATGTGGCACGTCGAATCCCGGGATCGTTGACTGCGCTCATGAATGGGCTGGCCCAACAGACCCGAACCGATCGTCATGGCAATTGGCTATGTCCGGCCATCGCGAGTACTCACAAGCTCAATGTTGCTTCTACTTTTTGTCGCTCCTAATAGACGAAAAGTGCGTTCGTATAGATTTTTCTTAAAAAAATTATTTTGATTAGTAAATGAATTTATTATCATCACAAAAATGTAAAACAAAGAAAAAAATGGAAAACAAAACAAGGCATAACGAGCACGCGACTGCTCTAATGGGCCGGCCCCATTTGTCCTAATGTCTAGCCAGCCCAGTCAACTATCCTTGTCATGTCAGCAAAAACAGCTAATCGCTCTCAAGGTTTAAAATAAATCGGGATCAAAAAGTTTGGTGTGTTGATTCCGGGATTAAAAGTTCAATCCCGAGGGCAGCTCCGACCTCGACGATCGGGTAGCTGCACCCCTTCCGGCTCACCTGGTTCGCCGACACCCCGACGGTTAAGGCCACGCCAGCTCGGATCTGTGTCCTTTCAGTCCTTGCCGGCCTGCGTTGCTAGACACCCTCGTGCCAAGACCCCTCCCCCTGTGTGGTTCATTCCGTCGCCCGCCCTACCATGTATGCCTCAAAGTCCCCCCTTTTTGCCAGAACCAATGCTTGTGGACTCGGAGGTGGTGCCACCCTCCGTCGGCAGGTGCAGCCCCACTAACTCTCTTGGACTCGATGGTTCCGACTAGCATTGGCCTCCCATATACGATCCTAGATTCAGCGGCTATGGGATAGCTCAGCTTCAGGGTAGGGAGAAATCCCTGGTCGGCTCGCCGGTGCTGGCAGCGACGGTGCCCGCGGGTGTCGTTTTCCTCCTTGAAGGCGTTGCCAAGGCCTTCAGCTGTGCCCCTCTTTGAGCTCAGGGGAGACCCTAGGTCCGGGTCTCCCGGGGCAGATAGTGACGCAATTTTGGCGTCGTCTTCCTTCTTGAAGGCACTATCTTGCTCGTTCGCGGTGTCCCCGGTTTTGGCTCGGATGATGTCGGAGTTCTTGTTGGTTTGGCACCGTCGCTCTGGGCTTCGGTTTGGTGGGTTTAGCTACGACGTATCCTTTGTACGGGCCGAGCATCTATTGTCTCTCTACTCTAGGCATCATGTTCGCGTCTGTGCGTTCGTGTCATGTGTTGTATTCATGTATTCATTCTACTTCTTCTATCAGTGAAAAGATATGCAAACTTTACGTATTCATGAAAAAAAAATAGGGTTTAATTTAGTTTTTGTCTATAAATATAAGGTTCGTTTTGGACTTTTTCCAACCACCTCTGCACGGGTGCAGAGTGCAGACCGCACATGCACGACGGCATTCGCCGTCGCCGTCGTAGGCGGGCCGGGCCAGTTCCAACGGCAACCTGTTCAGCATGTCATCCTCCTACAGGGCCAGCTGCTGATCGAGCCAGTGTTATCCTATTCCTATCCAGCTCGAGCTGGAGGGGGGAGACGCATGCAGGGGCGTACGTGTGGCCATCTCTGTCATCCATTCCAGTTCGGGCTGTGCATCTCAGTCGTTTTTGTTGCCTCTGAAATTTTATCAAGAGAAGTTTGGGTCCGGGCCGGAGATGGAGCTATCACCACACCACACAGCGCCCACTTTTTCCTTGGACGTAGCACTGCGGTGATGACGAGTCGATAAAATCTGTTGTGCCTACGTATTGCTTGCACCGGGGATAACTCCAGGGCTCGCAGCATCATATCATCCACGCTGAATCTTAGGTAGTCCGGCTGTATCTTAGGTAGATGGGCTACTATGTAAAGCCAGTTGTTGTGTACCCTAAAACTCTTCTTCTTAATTAATGAATGAGGCAAATCTTTTGTCTCTGTTTTAAAATTTTTTTACCATCCACGCTGAATCGCTAGTTGACGAGCGACCGTTCTTGTTGATTTCGCGGCACGAGAAGCTATACACGTGACGTGGGAACGGCGCGAGCGTTTATCTCGTTGACAAATCGCCTTCACCTCGCGCACACGTCAGACAGACGGATAGACTGCGTTATCGTTACCGTTTCAACTTTCAAGCGTGACGCAAACGTGTCAATGGAATACGGAGAGTGCAACAAGGTTGAATGAAATTCTAGAGATCTATGGGAAGCTTCGGGACAATGTGTCAACGGGAGCAAAAGCTCGTTTTTCTTCATTCCCAACACACCCACATCTCTTAGACAGAGTTTGAAGCAAACACTAGGAGTTCCAGTTGAAGCTTTCTCAGAGCATTACCTTGGCCTCCCGACAGCTGTTGGCAAAATTAATAGTGGTACTTTGAATATTTGGGGGATAGGGCCCGTGGTTATATGCAAGGGTGGTTAGAGAGGCTGTTTGCTTGCGCCGGTAGAGAGGCCCTCCTAAAATCTATTGTTCAAGCACTACCAACGTTTAGCATGAGATGTTTTCTCTTGACGAAGAAGGTGTGCAAGGGTCTGACCTCAAACATGGCAAAATTCTGGTGGGGGAGTTCTATTGACAGGAGGTCTCTCCATTGGATTGCATGGGACAAACTTGCTACACCAAAATGTAACGGCGGAATGGGCTTTCGAGATCTTCGGATCTTTAACTTGGCACTGCCAGGGAAGCATGGTTGGCGCTTCATGATGAACCCGAATTCCCTATGTGCCAGGGTTATGAAAGGAAGATGCTTTCCTGACTCAGACTTCATGCACGCCTCTGTACCAAACTCTTCCTCAGCGACGTGGAGAGCAATTGTGGCAGGTCGTGAATCTCTGCAGGCGGGGCTGGTGAAGCGGGTCCGCGATGGATCTTCCATCTCAATATGGGAGGACAAGTGTATCCCTTCTACGGTCACAATGTCTCCATTGTTACGTCCAGCAAGTGCGATAGTACACACTATCAATGAACTGATTGACACACACAGTTGGACATGGCGCAGGGAGCTTGTCAGAGAGAACTTCACCGCTCCGGATGTGGCAGCAATCCTGAATATTCCCCTGCGGCGGGGAGGCGGTGAAGGTTTCCTTGCGTGTGCACATGAGAAGTCAGGCATTTACTCTGTTAAATCGGCGTATCGAGCTCTAGTGAATCAAAAAGAGCGCCTAGCTCTAGATGAAGGGCAGATTACCGATACCTCAACGAATCAACAACAGATGTGGAATGCAATCTGGAAGCTCAAAGTCACTCCGAAAGTGAGGGTCTTCTGGTGGCGTGTGATGAGGGGTATTTTACCCGATGAATGTACCCTAAGACTTCGCCACATAAGACAGATCAGCACTTGCAAAATCTGTCTTGCCATGGATGAGGACCTGGAACATGCACTGTTGCATTGCTCGCATGCACGGAGGTTCTGGGAGGAGACAAGACTGCTATTTCATGTTGATCTACCTCGGCTTCATCCTCAGACTTGGACGAAGGACATTCTATGCGATCACCGGTTTTCTGCCAGGGAACGGTCGATCTTCATTACAGTGATGTGGGCGATCTGGACGTCTCGAAACCGATTGACGCATGACAAGGAGGGGTGGAATCCAATTTTCTCTGACAGGCGGATTAGAGAAGACCTCGCCATCCTGGATATACCCAGGCAACAGGATGTCACGCTACCCGGCTATGGTTGGGAGCCCCCCGACGGTCCCTTTGTCAAGATCAACACAGATGATGCGATTCATCTCGACGATGGCAATGCAGGAGCGGGAGGTGTCGCCCGTTCGTCATCAGGCTTCAAGGGTGCATGGTGCAAGCCTGTTTCGGGTGTTACGGATCCTCTCATTGCAGAGGCTCTAGCACTGAAGGAAGGAGTTCTTCTAGCTACACTTCGAGGCTTCACGCATGTGACCATGAAGATTGGCTGTCTAGAGACAGTTCACCTTTGGAACTCTCGCTACACCGATCGGTCGGTGATAGCACCTATCTTGTATGAAATTGGAGAGCTAGCCCTTAGTTTCATCGCTTTTAGTATTCAACATGTAATGAGAACAGCTAATGGTCCTGCACACATGTGTGCTAAGCGTGCTTGTACACTTAACGTGACCGAGAGCTTGTTAGATACTACTCCTAGCTTCCTGATGAGCAACCTCCTGGCTGACTGCTCAGCAAATGCTTTTGTTGAATAAAGCTCTCTACAGTTCCCTGGAAAAAAAGCGTGAGGCAAACGTGGCTCCTGCGGCTAGCTGCGCCGTGATCGACGAAAGTTGTCGTCCTCGTCCACGTCGTCGACGCGGTGCAGGCGATTGGCGTGACACGCAACGTCGGAGTTTGACCCGGCCACGGCCACGTGGCACGGAGCGGTGTCGATCCAGTCCTGACAGTGTGTCGCCGTGGCGGCCTCGGCCAGCATCGCGCCATCGCGTGGCTGGTCGCCGCGATCCAAACGAGGTCGCGTGGGCCAGTGGGATCCCGTTGCGTGCAGCGACCAACCACCATGGACGACAGCTTTGTGTCTTCGTTGAGGAGGAAAAGTTCTTCTTTAACCGGGATCAAGGATCGAAACGAATATTCTACTGTGCATTTGGAGGTGCGAATTTGTTTCGGGGTTGGTGGAACCCGGAGCGAATATACGAAACAAACACAAGCGGGAGCACCATCACAAGAGTGGCATTTCGAGTAATGTTATCTTGTGAGACAGAGCAATGTTAGAGCATCTACAGCCGAACTTGCAAATCTAGCCCCTTAAACATCCGCGTACGCGTCCGGATGTGCCCGCTGGCATTGACCGGACACCCTTCAAATATTGCACCGCATGTCCACATATAGCAAAATCGGAACTTTAAATCCATGCAATCCATGCACGCCGATCATACGAAACAAACTGTTCGAATGCCAAAGTTCGAAAGAAAGCAAATCAAATCATAGTTCAACAAACCGAACATGGCAAAATCAAATCAATGTCCGAGCATGACCGATGACCTCCGATCACTCGCTGTGCGGCTGCTCCGAGAAGAGGACTGCGTCCTGCTCCTCCTAAATCCTTGCTGCCAGCTCCGCCTACATTCGGGCATGATGCTCCGTCTGAATCCTTGCTGCCCCCTCCGCTTGCATCCGGGCTGCCTCCCTCGTCACAGTCGTCCTCCGAAAGTTGATCTCCTTCTTCTTGTTCGCAAGCCACTTCTTTGCATGCTCATACAAGCCGGTCTCGTCCGCCAACATGATCTTCACATCTTCCGCGTCCCGTGCGAGTTGCAACTTCTCCTTCTCGAAATCCATGTCGGCAAATGTCTTGGCCTTCTCGAGCTCACATTTGATCACCGCTTTGCTCTTCTCCAACTCGATCTTCTCCCTCTCAATTGCAAGCTTCTTCTCCACCCTAGTTCTGTCTCACTCCATCCTTTCCTTTTGCACTTCCATGAGGAGCTGGTACCTCTCCTCCTTCTTGCTCTCCCTAGCCAAAAAAATTGTTGGGGAATGTTGCATGGGAAACAAAAATTTCCTACGCACACGCAAGATCTATCCATGGTGATGAGCATCTATGAGAGGGAGAGTGGATCTACATATCCTTTTAGATCGCTAAGAGGAAGCGTTAAGAAATGCGGTGGATGTAGTCAAACATCTTCCCGATCCAATCACGACCCGTCCCACGATCTCATCATGAGCCGTCCTGCGATCCCATCATGTTCCTTCCGATATAGCGTCGAACGGACGGCACCTCCGCGTTCAACACACATGCAGCTTGATGACGCCTTCACCTCCTCGATCTAGTGAGCGATGGTAAAGTAGCAGATGAGTTCCGGCAGCACAACGGCGTGGTCACGGTGGTGGTGAAGAACAATCTCCGCAGGGCTGCGCTAAGCACAACAAAGACTATGATGGAGGATAAACTAGAGGGACGAGGTTGACGGCACACGGCTTGGGAAATCTTGATGTGTTCCGGGTGCTAGCCCCACCCCTTTATTTATATGTTGAGCCCTGGGGTCAAAACTTGGAGAAGAATCCTCCTCAAGGCTGGTTTGGCACACAGGCAAGAGTCCTTCTCGGACTCCAGGACCAGACGCTAGGGTCCTCGGCGTCTGGCCCGTGGCCTCCGCAAAACTTCCTTTTGCACCTACCAAAAGCTTTGTGGGCTTTACCCCTTGGCCCAAATAAAGTGTTCATGGACCTGAACATTTCGGGAAACATCCGAAACCCCTTCCGGAGACCAAACACTATTATCCCATTTAACAATCTTTACCTCCAGACTATTCCGGAGCTCCTCGTCATGTCCGGTATCTCATCCGGGACTCCGAACAACTTTCGGTCACCAACATAACAACTCAACTATACTTATATCGTCACCAAACGTTAAGTGTGTAGACCCTGTAGGTTCGAGAACTGTGCAGACATGACCGAGACACCTCTATGGTCAATAAACAATAGTAGGACATGAATGCCCATATTGGTTCCTACATATTCCACGAAGATCTTTATCGGTTGAACCTCTATGTCAAGGATTCAGTTAATCCTGTATGTTGTTCCCTTTGTTCTTCAGTATGTTACTTGCTCGAGATTCGATCGCCGGTATCTCTATACCTAGTTCAATCTCGTTACCGACAAGTATCTTTACTCATTCCGTAATACAAGATCTTGTGTCTAACACTTTAGTCACATTGCTTGCAAGGCTTGTTGTGATGTTGTATTACCGAGTGGCCCCTGAAATACCTCTCCGTCACACGGAGTAACAAATCCCAGTCTTGATCCATGCCAACTCAATAGACACCCTCGAAGATACCTGTAGAGCACCTTTATAGTCACCCAGTTACGTTGCGACGTTTGATACACACAAGGTTCTCCTTCGACGTTAGTGAGTTGCATGATCTTATGGTCATAGGAACATATACTTGACATGCAGAAAACTATAGCAATAAACTGACACGATCATATGCTATCTTTATAGTTTGGGTCTTGTCCATCACGTCATTCTCCTAATGATGCGATTCCGTTATCAAATGACATCTCATGTCCATGTCTAGGAAACCTTGATCATCTTTGATCAACGAGCTAGTCTATTAGAGGCATACTAGGGACATGGTGTTGTCTATGTATCCACACATGTATCCGAGTTTCCGACCAATACAATTATAGCATGGATAATAAATGATTATCATGAATAAGGAAATATGATAATAACCAATTTATTATTGCCTCCAGGGCATATTTCCAACAGTCTCCCACTTGCACTAGAGTCAATAATCTAGCTCACATCACTATGTGATTTACATTGTTATGAATCCCACACCAATCAGTTCTGGGGTTCGATCATGTTTTGCATGTGAAAGAGGTTTTTAGTTAATGGGTCTACGACATTCAGATCCATGTGTTCTTTGCAAATCTCTATGTCATACTATAGATACTGCTATCACGCTCCACTTGGAGCTACTCCAAATGGCTGCTCCACTATATGTATCCAGATTGCTACTAAGAGTCATCCGGATTGGTTTCAAAGCTTGTATCGACGTTACCCTTTACGACGAACTCTTTATCACCTTCATAATCGAGAAACATTTCCTTAGTCCTCTAGTTACTAAGGATAATCTTGACCGCTGTCCAGTGATCCACTCCTGGATCACTCTTGTACCCCTTGATAAACTCATGGCAAGGCACACACATGTGCGGTACACGGCATGGCATACTATACAGAGCCTATGTATAAGGCATAGGGAACGACCTTCATCCTTTCTCTTTCATCTGCCGTGGTCGAGCTTTGAGTCTTACTCAACTTCACACCTACAAATCAGGCAAGAACTCTTTCTTTGACTGATCCATTTTGAACTCTTTCAAAATCTTGTCAAGGTATTTACTCATTGGAAAATCTTATCTAGCATCTTGATCTATCTCTTATAGATCTCGATGCCCAACAATTAAGTATCTTTATTCAGGTCTTCCTTTGAAAAACACTTTTCAAACAACCATTTATGCTTTCTAAAAATTCTACATTATTTCCGATCAACAATATGTCAACCACATATACTTATCAGAAATTCTATAGTGCTCCCACTCACTTTCTTCCAAATACAAGTTTCTCATAAACTTTGTATAAACCAAAAATATTTGATCACCTCATCAAAGCGTATATTACAACACCGAGATGCTTGATCCAGCCCATAGAAGGATCACTGGAGCTTGCACACCTTTTAGCATCCATAGGACTGACAAAACCTTCTGGTTGTATCTCATACAACCTTTCCTCAAGGAAGGAAACGATGTTTTGACATCCATCTGCCAGATTTCATAATTGAAAAAACGTAGCAACTGCTAACATAATTCCAAAAGACTTTAGCATCGCTACGGGTGAGAAAGTCTCATCGCAGTCAACTCCTTGAACTCATCGAAAACTTCTTTGCGACAAGCCGAGATTTATAAATGGTGAGATTCACCATCATCGCCTGTCTTCTTCTTAAAAATCCATTTGTACTCAACGTCCTGCCGTTCAACGGGCAAGTCTACCAAAGTCCATACTTGGATTTCACACATGGATCCTTTCTCGGATTTCATGGCTTCTAGCCATTTGTCGGAATCCGAGCCCATCATCGCTTCTTCATACCTCGTAGGCTCATCGTTGTCCAACAACATGACCTCTAAGACAGGATTACCGTACCACTCAGGAGCAATACGTGCCCTTGTCGACCTACGAGGTCTCATAGCAACTTGATTCGAAGCTTCATGATCATCATCATCAAGTTCCTATTCAATTGATGTAGGCTCCATAGAAACATCTTTCCGTGCTATGCTACGCTCTAGTTGAAACAAAGGTTCAAACAACCTCATCAAGTTCTATCTTCCTCCCACTCAATTCTTTCGAGAGAAACTCTTTCTCGAGAAAGGACCCGTTTTAGCAACAAACACCTTGTGCTTGGATCTATTGATAGAAGGTTTACCCAACTGTTACAGGTATTCTATGAAGATGCATTTGTCCGCTTTGGGTTCGAGCTCATTAGGTGAAAACCCTTTTTTACATAAGCGTCGCAACCCCAAACATTAAGAAATGACAGCTTAGATTTCCGTCAAACTAAAATTCATACGGTGTCATCTCAAAGGATTTAGATGGTGCCCCTTTTAAAGTAAATGTAGTTGTCTCTAATGCGTCCCAAAACGATAGTGGCAAATCGATAAGAGACATCATAGTTCGCACCATATCCAATACAACACGACTACAACGTTCGGATACACCATCACACTATGGTGTTCCAGGTGGCGTGAGTTGTGAAACAACTTCCACATTGTCTTAGGTTGTATACCAAACTCGTAACTCAAATATTCTCCTCCATGATCATATCGTAGACATTTTATCTTCTTGTCACGATGATCTCAAACTTCACTCTGAATTTGCTTGAACTTTTCAAATGACTCAGACTTGTGTTTCATTAAGTAAATATACCCATATCTACTCAAATCATCAGTGAAGGTAAGAAAAAAACGCTATCCACCGCACGCTACAACACTCTTGGATTGCATACATCAACATGTATCATTTCCAATCAGTCAATTGCCCACTCCATCATACCGGAAAACGGGGTCCTTAGTCATCTTGCCCAAGAGGCATGGTTCACATGTCTCAACCGATTTGAAATCGAATGAGTCCAAAGATCCATCAGCATGGAGTTTCTTCATGCGCTTTACACCAATATGACATTTAGCGGCAGTGCCACAAGTATGTGGTACTATCATTATTAACTTTATATCTTTTTGGCATCACTATTATGAACATGTGTATCACTACGATCAAGATTCAATAAACCATTCTCATTGGGTGCATGACCATTGAAGGTATTATTCATGTAAACAGAATAACCATTATTCTCTAACTTAAATGAATAACCGTATTGCAATAAACATGATATAATCATGTTCATGTTCAATGTAAAGACCAAATAACATTTATTTAGGTTCATCACTAATCTCGAAGGTAGAGAGAGCGTGCGATGGTGATCACATCAACCATGGAAACACTTCCAACACTCACCGTCACCTCACCCTTAGCTAGTTTCCGTTTATACCATAGCTTTTGTTTCGAGTTACTAACATTTAGCAATTGAAATGGTATCTAATACCCAGGTGCTACTAGGAGTACTAGCAAGGTACACATCAATAATATGTATATCAAATATACTTTTGTCGACATTGCCAGCCTTCTTATCTACCAAGTATCTAGGGTTGTTCCACTTTAGCGGTCATTCTACTCATAATAGAAGCACTTACTCTCGGGTTTGGGTTCAACCTTGGGTTGCTTCACTGGAGCAGCAACTGACTTGCCATCATGAAGTTTCCCTCCTAGCCCTTGCCCTTCTCGAAGCTAGTGGTTTCACAAACCATCAACACTTGATGATCCTTCTTGATTTCTACCTTCGTGGTGTCAAACATCACGAATAGCTCAGGGATCATTATTTCATGCCTGACATTTTATAGTTCATCACGAAGCTCTAGTAGCTTAGTGACAGTGACTTGGAGAACTATATCAATCACTATCTTATTTGGGAGATCAACTCCCACTCGATTCAAGCGATTGTAGTACCCAGACAATCTGAGCACATGCTCACCGATTGAGATATTCTCCTTCATCTTGCAAGCAAAGAATCTTGTTGGAGGTCTCATACCTCTCAACATGGGCACGAGCCTGAGATCCCAATTTCAGCTCTTAGAACATCTCATATATTTCATAACGTTCAAAACATTTTGGAGCCTCAATTCTAAGCCGTAATGCATGATGCACTGAACTATCAAGTAGTCATCAGAACGTGCCTGTCAGATGTTCACAACATCTACAAACGACGCTTGAGGGGGCGGCGCACCGAGCGATGCATTAAGGACATAAGCCTTTTGTGAAGCAATGATGACGATCCTCAGATCACGGACCCAGTCCGCATTATTACTACCATAATCTTTTAACTCTATTTATCTAGGAACATATAAACAATTCAAGGGAGCTACAACACGAGCTAGTAATCTACAACATAATTTGCAAAGACATTTTAACTATGTTCATGATAATGAGTTTAGTTAATCATATTACTTAAAAACTCCCACTCAAATTGACACCCCTCTAGTCATTCGAGTGTCACATGATCCAAATCCACCATCTCGAGTCCGATCATCATGTGAGTTAAGGTGGTTTCAATGGTGAACATCTTCATGTTGATCATATCTACTATACGACTCATGTTTGACCTTTCGGTCTCTTGTGTTCCGAGGCCATGTCTGTACATGCTAGGCTCGTCAAGTTTAACCCAAGTGTTCCGCACATGCAACACTGGCTTGTACCCGTTGTATGCGAACATAGAGTCTATCACACCCGATCATCACGTGGTGTCTCAAAACGACGAACTTTCACAACGGTGCACACTCAGGGAGAACATAATTTTATCTTTAAATTTAAGTGAGGGATAACCTTATAATGCTACCATCGTCCTAAGAAAAATAAGATGCATAAAAGGATTAACATCACATGCAAATCATAAGTGACATGATATGGCCATGAACTTGTGCTTTTGATCTCCATATCCAAAGCACCGGCATGATCTCTATCATCACCGGCATGACACCATGATCTTCATCATCTTGATCTCCATCAATGTGTCGCCATGAGGTTGTCGCGCTGACTGTTACTTCCATGACTATTGCTAACTCATAGCGATAAAGTAAAGCAAAACAGCGAAAATAATTAAAGACAACCCTATGGCTCCTGCCGGTTGCCGTACTCATCGACATGCAAGTTGTGATATTCTATAAATTACATGATCATCTCATACATCACATATATCTCATCATGTAATTGGCCATATCACATCGCAACATACCCTGCAAAAACAAATTAGACGTCCTCTAATTGTTGTTGCAAGTTTTACGTGGCTGCTATGGGTATCTAGCAAGAACAATTCTCACCTACACAAAAACCACAATGGTGATACATAAATTGCTATCTAACCTTCTCAAGGACTGCCTTTGTCAAATCTAATCCAACTAGAGTAGGAGAGACAGACACCCGTCAGCCATCTTTGTGCAACAAAGTTACACATCAGTCGATGGAAACGGTCTGTCATAAGCATACGATTATGGTTGGTCCGGGCCGCTTCATCTCACAATACCGCTGAATCAAAACACGACCAAGGGAGGAAGCAATCTAAGCATCAACGCCCACAAACTCCTTTGTGTTCTACTCGTGATCTCATCTACACATAGACCTAACTCATGATGCCATTGTTGGGGAACGTTGCATGGGAAACAAAAAATGTCCTACGCACACACAAGATCTATCCATGGTGAAGAGCATCTATGAGAGGGAGAGTGGATCCACATACCCTTGTAGATCGCTAAGAGGAAGCATTAAGAAACGCGGTTGATGTAGTAAACATATTCACGATCCAGTCACGAGCCGTCCCACGATCTCATCACGAGCCGTCCCACGATCCCATAATGTTATTGCCGATCTAGCGCCGAACGGACGACACCTTCACGTTCAACACATGTGCAGCTTGATGACGCCTTCACCTCCTCGATCCAGCGAGCGATGGTGAAGTAGCAGATGAGTTCCGACAGCAACGACGTGGTGAAGAAAAATCTCCACAGGGCTTTGCCAAGCAAAACGGAAACTATGACGGAGGATATTATAGAGGGACGGGGTTGCTGGCACATGGCTTGGGAAAGCTTGATGTGTTCCGGGTGCTAGCCCCGCCCCTTTATTTATATGTTGAGCCCTGGGGTCGAAACTTGGAGAAGAATCCTCCTCATGGTTGGTTTGGCACGTAGGCAAGAGTCCTTCTCGGACTCCAGGACTAGACGCCAGGGTCCTCGGTGTCTGGCCCCTGGCTCCGCACAACTTCCTTTTGCGCCTACCAAAAGCTTTGTGGGCTTTACCCTTGTCCCAAATAAAGTGTTCCTGTACCCGAACATTTTGGGAAACATCCGAAACCCCTTCCGGTGAATTCCGAAACCCTTCCGAAGACCAAACACTATTATCCCATATATCAATCTTTACCTCTGGACTATTCCTGAGCTCCTCGTCATGTCCGGGATCTCATCCGGGACTCCGAACAACTTTCGGTCACTAACATAACAACTCAACTATACTTATATAGTCACAAAACGTTGAGTGTGTAGACCTTGTGGGTTAGAGAACTATGCAGACATGACCGAGACACCTCTACAGTCAATAACCAATAGTGGGACCTGGATGCCCATATTGGTTCTACATATTCCATGAAGATATTCATCAGTTGAACCTCTATGTCAAGGATTCAGTTAACCCCGTATGTTGTTCCCTTTGTTCTTCGATATGTTACTTGCCCGAGATTCGATCGTCGGTATCTCTATACCTAGTTCAATCTCGTTACTGGCAAGTCTCTTTACTCGTTCCGTAATACAAGATCCAGTGGCTAACACTTTAGTAATATTGCTTGCAAGGCTTGTTGTGATATTGTATTACCATGTGGGCCCTAAGATACCTCTCCATCACACGGAGTAACAAATCCCAGTCTTGGTCCATGCCAACTCAATAGAACCCCTCAAAGATACCTGTAGAGCACCTTTATAGTCACCCAGTTACGTTGTGATGTTTGATACACACAAGGTACTCCTACGGCGTCAGTGAGTTGCATGATCTTATGGTCATAGGAACAGATACTTGACATGCAGAAAAGTATAGCAATATACTGACACGATCATATGCTATGTTTATAGTTTGGGTCTTGTCCATCACATCATTCTCCTAAAGATGCAATCTCGTTATCAAATGACATCTCATGTCCATGTCTAGGAAACCTTGACCATCTTTAATCAACGAGCTAGTCTATTAGGGGCATACTAGGGACATGGTGTTGTCTATGTATCCACACATGTATCTGAGTTTCCGGTCAATACAATTATAGCATGGATAATAAACGATTATCATGAACAAGGAAATATGATAATAACCAATTTATTATTGCCTCTAGGGCATATTTCCAACAAAAATGCCCGTCCATGTTGACGGCATTTTGGTAGCCGCAGCATCACGGGCAAGACGTGCCTCCTCCCACTTATTTCCCATGACTTGGCAGTTGTCCTTTGGCACGATAGCTTTTTCGTTCTCTTCCATGACAACATCGTCCTATTCATCGTCCAACCCAATTAATTGGTTTGATCTTGAGCCATCATTCCTCTTCTTTCCGGACTTGATGTTGGCCACAACTTAGGTCCACTTTGGCTTGCCATTCAACATGAGCCAACAATGGCTAAAAGCAAATGGCTTCTTATCCTCCTCGTGATACAAAGTTGCCGCCACCGCCATCTAGGGAACAAAATTTGTATGAGCACGAGAATGCAAACACAATAAGCATATGCAATGGACGAGAAGATGAGGCAATCGAGCTTAATTGAGTTGCGATTTTGAACCCACTTTGAGGGCGTTTGGTCACTTGTGCATAGTAGCCGACGTACTTGTTCACTTCCCCTTGAATGACCCCCCATCGATGTTGGAGAGATGCCACATTGCGAGTGCTCACGATAGGATGCCTCCACATACTCCTTTAGCTCATGATACTCCTTCCAAATATTCGTCCAATAGGTGCCCCCCTTTTGCTCCGTGATGCATATTGGATCCATCGTTGCGGTCAACCAAGCTCTGACCAACAAGATGTCCTCGTGTTTTGAGTGTTGGAAATATGACCTAGAGGCAATAATAAAATGGATATTATTGTATTTCATTGTTCATGATAATTGTCTATTGTTCATGCTATAATTGTGTTAACTAGAAACCATAATACATGTGTGAATACATAGACCACAACATGTCCCTAGTGAGCCTCTAGTTGGCTAGCTCATTGATCAATAGATGGTCACAGTTTCATGACCATGGACATTGGATGTCGCTGATAACAGGATCACATCATTAGGAGAATGATGTGATGGACAAGACCCAATCCTAAGCATAGCACAAGATCATGTAGTTCGTCTGCTAAAGCTTTTCTAATGTCAAGTATCGTTTCCTTAGACCATGAGATTGTGCAACTCCCGAATACCGTAGGAATACTTTGGGTGTGCCAAATGTCACAACGTAACAGGGTGGCTATAAAGGTACACTACGGGTATCTCTGAAAGTGTCTGTTGGGTTGGCACGAATCGAGACTGGGATTTGTCACTCCATGTGACGGAGAGGTATCTTTGGGCCCACTCGGTAAGACATCATCATAATGAGACAATGTGACTAAGGAGATAGCCACAGAATGATGTGTTACGGAACGAGTAAAGACACTTGTCGGTAATGAGATTGAACAAGGTATAGGGATACCGACGATCGAATCTCGGGCAAGTATCATACCGGTAGACAAAGGGAATTGTATACGGGATTGATTGAATTCCCGACATCATGCTTCATCCAATGAGATCATCGTGGAGTATGTGGGAGCCAACATGGGTATCCAGATACCGCTGTTGGTTATTGATCGGAGAGGTGTCTCGGTCATGTCTACGTGCCTCCCGAACCCGTAGGGTCTACACACTTAAGGTTCGATGACGCTAGGGTTATAGGGAAATAGTGTACGTGGTTACCGCAGGTTGTTCGGAGTCCCGGATGAGATCCCGGACGTCACGAGGAGTTCCAGAATGGTCCGGAGGTAAAGATTCATATATAGTAAGTGAGGTTTTGGTCACCGGAAGTATTCCGGGCATCACTGGTAACGTACCGGGACCACCAGAAGGGTTCCGGGGGTCCACCAAGTGGCGCCACAGGCACCAGAGGGCTACATGGGCCGCAAGTGGGAGGGAACCAGCCCCTAGGTGGGCTGGTGCACCCTCACAAGGGCCCAAGGCACAGCACGGGTGGGAGGGGCAAACCCTAGGGGCAGATGGGCCTAGGCCCACCTAGGGCGCCGCCCCTCCCACTCCCTCTCCTGGCCGCCGCACCGGATGCCATATGGCTGCCGCCGGCTCCTAGGGTGGGAACCCTAGGTCTGTGCCCTCCATCCTCCTCCTTCTATATATAGTGGAGGGTTCGGGGCTGCCAAGAACACAAGTTTCTTCCTCCCTCGGCGCAGCCCTACCCTTCCTCTTCCTCGTTCTCCGTAGCGCTTGGCGAAGCCCTGCCGGAGTACCACGCAGCTCCACTGTCACCACGTCGTCGTGATGCCGGAGCTCTCCCTCAACCTCTCCTTCCTCCTTGTTGGATCAAGGCATATGAGACGTCATCGGGCTGCACGTGTGTTGAACGCGGAGGCGCCGTTGTTCGGCGCTAAGATCGGAATCCATCGCAATCTGAATCGCTGTGAGTACGACTCCACCAACCGCGTTCTTGTAACACTTCCACTTAGCGATCTTCAAAGGTATGAAGATGCACTCTCCCCTCACTCGTTGTTGGTTTCTCCATAGATGGATCTTGGTGAACACGTAGGAATTTTTTTGATTTACTACTATGTCTCCCAACTGTGGCATCATGAGCTAGGTCTATGCGTAGAATCTATGCACGAGTAGAACACAAGTTGTTGTGGGCATCTATCTTGTTAATTTTCTTACTGTTACTAGTCTTATCTTGATTTGGAGGTATTGTGGGATGAAGCGTCCCAGACCAACTTTACACGTACGCTTATGTGAGACCGGTTCCACCGCCTGACATGCACTTGTTGCATAAGGTGGCCAGCAGGTGTCTGTCTCTCCCACCTTAGTCGGATTGGATTCGATGAAAAGGGTCCTTATGAAGGGTAAATAGCAATTGGCATATCATGTTTTGGTTTTAGCGTAGGTAAGAAACGTTCTTGCTAGAAACCTATAACAGCCACGTAAAAACTTGCAACTACAAATTAGAGGACGTCTAACTTGTTTTTGCAGCATATGCCTTGTGATGTGATATGACCAAAGGATGTGATGTGATGCATTGTGATGTATGAGATTGATCATGTTCTTGTAATAGGATTCATGACTTGCATGTCGATGAGTATGACAACAGGCATGAGCCATAGAAGTTGTCTTAGTTTATTGTATGACCTGCGTGTCAATCATAAACACCATGTAATTACTTTACTTTATTGCTAATCGTTAGCCATAGTAGTAGAAGTAATAGTTGGCGAGACAACTTCATGAAGACACAATGATGGAGATCATGGTGTCGTGCCGGTGACAGTGATGATCATGGTGCCCCGAAGATGGAGATCAAAGGAGCAAGATGATATTGGCCATATCATGTCACTATATTGATTGCATGTGATGTTTATCATGTTTACATATTATTTGCTTAGAATGATGGTAGCTAAATAAGATGATCTCTCACTAAAATTTCAAGAAATGTGTTCACCCTAACTGTGCACCGTTGCTAAGGATCGTTGTTCCGAAGCACCACGTGATGATCGGGTGTGATAGGTTCTAACGTTCGCATACAACGGGTGTAAACCAGATTTACACATGCAATACACTTAGGTTGACTTGACGAGCCTATCATGTACAGACATGGCCTCGAAACACGGGAGACTGAAAGGTCGAACATGAGTCGTATAGAAGATATGAGCAACATGGAGATGTTCACCATTGATGACTAGTCCGTCTCATGTGATGACCGGACACGGGCTAGTTGACGTGGATCATGTGTCACTTGGATGACTAGAGAGATGTCTATCTAAGTGGGAGTTCATTGAATAATTTTATTATGTGAACTTAATTATTATGAACTTCGTCTAAAATTGTCTTTACAATCTATATTGTAGATCCAATGGCCAATGCTAATGTCACCCTCAACTTCAACGCGTTCCTAGAGAAAACCAAGCAGAAAGATGATGGAAGCAACTATGCGGACTGGGTCCGTGGCTTGAGGATCATCCTCATAGCTACCAAAAGATTATATGTCCTTGATGCACCGCTAGGTGACACACCCATTTTCCCAGCGGATCAAGACGTTATGAATGCTTGGCAGACACGATGTGATGATTACTCCCTGGTTCAGTGCGGCATGCATTACAGTTTAGAACTAGGGCTCCAAAAGCGTTTTGAGCAAAACGGAGCATATGAGATGTTCCAAGAGCTGAAATGGTTTTCCAAGCTCATGCCCGGGTCGAGAGATATGATGTCTCTGACAAGTTCTTTAGTGGTAAGATGGAGGAAAATAGTTCTGCCAGTGAGCACATATTCAAAATGTCTAGGTTGCACAACCGCTTGACTCAGCTGGGAGTTAATCTTCCGGATGACTCGGTCATTGACAGAATCCTCCAGTCGCGTCCACCTAGCTACAAGAGCTTTGTGATGAACTATAACATGCAGGGTATGGAGAAGTCCATTCCTGAGTTGTACTCGATGCTGAAATCAGCGAAGGTCGAGATCAAAAAGGAGCATCAAGTGTTGATGGTGAATATGTTGGAAATATGCCCTAGAGGCAATAATAAATTAGTTATTATCATATTTCCTTGTTCATGATAATCGTTTATTATCCATGCTATAATTGTATTGATCGGAGACTTAAATTCATGTGTGGATACATAGACAAAACCATGTCCCTAGTATGCCTCTAATGGACTAGCTCGTTGATCAAAGGATGGTTAAGGTTTCCTAGCCATGGACATGAGATGTCATTTGATAACGGGATCACATCATTAGGAGAATGATGTGATGGATAAGACCCAAACTACAAACATAGCATATGATCGTGTCAGTTTATTGCTACTGTTTTCTGCATGTCAAGTATATGTTCCTATGACCATGAGATCATGCAACTCACGGATATCGGAGGAGTGCCTTGTGTGTATCAAACATCGCAACGTAACTGGGTGACTATAAAGGTGCTCTACAGGTATCTCCGATGGTGTCTGTTGAGTTGGCATGGATCGAGACTGGGATTTGTTACTCCGTGTAACGGAGAGGTATCTCGGGGCCCACTCGGTAATGCAACATCACAATAAGCCTTGCAAGCAATGTGACTAATTGTTAGTTGCGGGATCTTGTATTACGGAACGAGTAAAGAGGCTTGCCGGTAACGAGGTTGAACTAGGTATGGAGATACCGACGATCGAATCTCGGGCAAGTAACATACCGAAGAACAAAGGGAACGATATACGGGATTAACTGAATCCTTGACATAGAGGTTCGACCGATAAAGATCTTCGTAGAATATGTAGGAACCAATGTGGACGTACAGGTCCCGCCATTGGTTATTGACCGTAGAGGTGTCTCGGTCATGTCTACATAGTTCTCGAACCCGCAGGGTCTGCACACTTAAGGTTCGATGACGTTTCGGTAGTGTAGAGTTATGTATGGTGGTGACCGAAGGATGTTCAGAGTCCTGGATGAGATCCCAGACGTCACAAGGAGCTCCGGAATGGTCCGGAGGTAAAGATTCATATATAGGAAGTCCCAGTTTGGTTTCCGGAAAAGTTTCGGGCTCATCGGTAGTGTACCGGGAGTATCGGTATTGTACCGGGAGTGCCGGTAGTGTACCGGAGGACCTCCGGGAGGGGTATTTCGACCCCAAGAGGTCCATGGGCTGTGGGAGAATAATAACCAGCCCTTAGTGGGCTGGGAAAACAGCCACAAAGGCCCATGGCGCAGGAGAGAAAGTCCTAAAGCAAAAAGTGGAAAATCAGCCAATAGGAGGCAATCCTACTCCAACTAGGATTGGAGGTGAAGTAGGATTGCTCCCACCTCCTATTTCGGCCGACCCAAAGGCCTTGGCTGCCTCTCCTCTCCTCTCCTCCTATATATACTAGTGGATTGGGTGGTTTTTGGACAGAATTTCCGGCCACGTGCTACCCGTTTCACCGGTGCACATTTTCTCCTCTAGATCGGTTTTCCGCAGCGCTTAGGCGAAGCCCTGCCGGAATCACTCCACCACCATCACCGGAGCGCCGTCATGCTTTCGGTGAACTCTCTCTCCTCTCCACCTCCTCTTGCTGGATCGAGACGGTGGAGATCGTCATCAAGCTGCACGTGTGCTGAACGCGGAGGTGCCGTCCGTTCGGCGCTAGATCGGAAGGACCGTGATCGAGATTGCAAGACAGTTCGTGATGAGATCGCGAAACGGATCGTGATGAGTTCGCAGGATAGATCGTGATCAAGATCATGAGACGGATCGTGATGAGATTGCGGGACGGATTGTGATGAGTTCACGGGACGGATCGTGATTGGATCGCGGGACGGATCGTGATGAGATCGCGGGATGCTCGGCGATTTGGATCGCGAAGATGTTCGACTACACCAACCGCGTTTCTTAACGCTTCCCGCTTAGCGATCTACAAGGGTATGTAGATCCACTCTCCCTCTCTTAGATGCTCATCACCATGGATAGGTTTGCGTGTGCGTAGGAAAATTTTTGTTTCCCATGCGACGTTCCCCAACAGTGGCATCATGAGCTAGGTTGATGGTTCGATGAGATCTCGAGTAGAACACAAAAGGTTTGTGGGCGTTGATGCTTAGATTGCTTCCTCCCTTGGTCGTATTTTGGTTCAGCGGGATTGTGAGATGAAGCGGCCCGGACCAACATTACTCGTACGCTTACGAGAGACCGGTTCCCTCGACGCAACTTGTTGCCTAGATGGCTTGCGGGTGACAGTTTCTCTCACTTTAGTTGGATCGGATTCGACAAAGGCGGTCCTTGAGAAGGTTGAAAAGCAAACTAGTGTATCATCGTTGTGGTTTATGCGTAGGTGAGAATCGTTCTTGCTAGATACCCATAGCAGCCACGTAAAATATGCAACAACAATTAGAGGACGTCTAACTTGTTTTTGCAGGGTATGTTGTGATGTGATATGGCCAATTACATGATGAGATATATGTGATGTATGAGATGATCATGTGATGTATAGATTATCACGACTTGCATGTCGATGAGTACGGCAACCGGAAGGAGCCATAGGGTTGTCTTTAATTATTGTATGACCTGCGTGTCAATCATTAAGCACTATGTAATGCTTTACTTTATCGCTACGGTAGCAATAGTAGTAGAAGCATGCAGGGAGTGACAACCCCAATGGCAACACATTGATGGAGATCAAGATGATGGAGATCATGGTGTTGTGCCGGTGACGATGGAGATCATGCCGGTGTTTCGAAGATGGAGATCTTAAACACAAGTTCATGGCCATATCATGTCACTTATGAATTGCATGAGATGTTAATCCTTTTATGCACCTTGTTTTGCTTAGTACGGCGGTAGCATTATAAGGTGATCCCTCACTTGAATTTCAAGATGAACTGTGTTCTCCCCGAGTGTGCACCGTTGCGAAAGTTCGTCGTGTTGAGACACCACGTGATGATCGGGTGTGATAGACTCTACGTTCACATACAACGGGTGCAAGCCAGATTTGCACGCGCAGAACACTCGGGTTAAACTTGACGAGCCTAGCATGTACAAACATGGCCTCGGAACACGAGAGACCGAAAGGTTGAACATGAGTCATATAGTAGATATGATCAACATAATGATGTTCACCATTGCAGCCACCTCAACTCACGTGATGATCGGACTTGAGTTGGTGAATTTGGATCATGTATCACTCGAATGATCGGAGGGATGTCAATTTGAGTGGGAGTTCTTAAGTAATATGATTAAGTGAACTCATTATCATGAACATAGTCAAAGTGTCTTTGCAAATTATGTTGTAGATTACTAGCTCGCGCTGTAGCTCCCTTGTATTTTTATATGTTCCTAGAGAAATAGAATTGAAAGATGTTGGTAGCAAAATTGCGGACTGGGTCCGTGATCTGAGGATTGTCCTCATTGCTGCACAGAAGGCTTATGTCCTTAATGCACCGCTCGGTGCGCCACCCCCTCTAGCATCGTCTATAGATGTTGTGAACATCTAACAGGCACGTTTCGATGACTACTTGATAGTTTAGTGCGTCATGCATTACGGCTTAGAATTGAGGCTCCGAAACGTTTTGAACATCACGGAACATATGAGATGTTCTAGGAGCAGAGATTGTGATCTCAGGCTCGTGCCTTTGTTGCGAGATATGAGATCTCCAACAAGATTCTTTGCTTGTAAGATGAAGGAGAATAGCTCAATCGTTGAGCATGTACTCAGATTGTCTGGGTACTACAATCGCTTGAATCAAGTGGGAGTTGATCTTCCAGATAAGATAGTGATTGATATAGTTCTCCAAGTCACTGTCACTAAAGCTACTAGAACTTAGTGATGAACTATAATACACCAGGGATAGAAGTATTGATCCCTGAGCTGTTCGTGATGTTTGACACCGCGAAGGTAGAAATCAAGAAGGAGCGTCAAGTGTTGATGGTTAATCAAACCACTAGTTTCGAAAAGGGCAAGAGCAAGGAGGGAAACTTCATGGATAGCAAGTCAGTTGCTGCTCCAGTGAAGCAACCCAAAGTTGAACTTAAACCCGAGACTAAGTGCTTCTATTATGAGGTGAGAGGTCGCTGAAGCGGAACAACCCTAGATACTTGGTAGATAAGAAGGCTGGCAACATCGACAGAAGTATATTTGATATACGAGTTATTGATGTGTACCTTGATAGTACTCCTAGTAGCACCTGGGTATTGGATACCGGTTCGGTTGCTAAATGTTAGTAACTCGAAATAAAAGCTACGGAATAAACGGAGAACTAGCTAAGGGTGAGGTGACGATGTGTGTTGGAAATGTTTCCATGGTTGATGTGATCAACATCGCACGCTCTCTCTACCTTCAGGATTAGTGACGAACCTAAATAAATGTTATTTGGTGTTTTGCGTTGAGCATGAACATGATTAGATCATGTTTGTTGCAATACGGTTATTCATTTAAGTCAGAGAATAATAGTTATTCTGGTTACATGAATAATACCTTCAATGGTCATGCACCCAGTGAGAATGGTTTGTTGAAATCTTGATCGTAGTAGTACACATGTTCATAACATTGATGTCAAAAGATACAAAGTTAATAATGATAGTACCACATACTTGTGGCACTGCCGCTAAATGTCATATTGGTATAAAGTGCATGTAGAAACTCCATGCTGATGGATATTTGGACTCATCAATTTCGAATCGGTTGAGACATGCGAACCATGCCTCTTGGGCAAGATGACTAAAGGACCCCTTTGGATGGAGCGGGCAAGTGATTCATTGGAAATGATACATGTTGATGTATGCAATCTAGTGAGTCTTGTAGCGTGAAGTGGATATCGTTATTTTCTTACCTTCACTGATGATTTGAGTAGATATAGTGTATATTTACTTAATGAAACACAAGTCTGAATTGTTTGAAAGGTTCAAGCAAATTCAGAGTGAAGTTTAAAGATCATCGTGACAAGAAGATAAAAATGACCGCGATATGATCGTGGAGGTGAATATCTGAGTTACGAGTTTGGCATACAACTTAAGACAATGTGAAAGTTGTTTCACAACTAAACGCCACCTGGAACACCATAGTGTGATGGTGTGTCCGAACATCATAGTTATGCTCTATTGGACATGGTGCGTGCTATGATGTCTCTTATCGTTTTACTACTATAATTTTGGGGTTATGCATTAGAGACAACTACATTCACTTTAAATAGGGCACCATCTAAATCCGTTGAGATGACACCATGTGAATTATGGTTTGATAGAAACCTAAGCTGTCATTTCTTAATACTTGGGGCTGCGACACTTGTGTGGAAAATGTTTTCACCTAATGAGGTCGAACCCAAGGCGGACAAATGCATCTTCATAGAATACCCTAAGATCAGTTGGGTGAACCTTCAATCTCAGATCCTAGTGCAAAGTGTTTGTTGCTTAAACGGATCCTTTCTCGAGAAAATGTTTCTCTCGAAAGAATTGAGTGGGAGGAAGATAGAACTTGATGAGGTTGTTAAACCTTTGTTCAACCAGAGAGTAGCGCAGCGCAGAAAGATGTTTCTATGAAGCCTACGTTAGTTGAAGAGGAAGTTAATGATCATGATCATGAAACTTCAGGATCAAGTTACTATCGAACTTCGTAGGTCGACAAGGATGTGTACTGCTCCTAAGCGGTACGACAACCCTGTCTTGGAGGTCATGTTGTTGGACAACGATGAACCTACGAGCTATGGAGAAGCGATGATGGGCCCGGATTCCGACAAATGGTTGGAGGCCATGAAATCCGAGATAGGATCCATGTATGAAAACCAAGTGTAGACTTTGGTAGACTTGCTCGTTGGACGGCAGGTCATTAAGTACAAATGGATCTTTAAAATGAAGACAGACACTGATGGTGAATGTCACTATTTGTAAAGCTCGACTTGTTGCAAAGATGTTTGTGACAAGTTCAAGGAGTTGACTACGATGAGACTTTCTCACTCGTAGTGGTGCTAAAGTCTGTTGGAATTATGTTAGCAGTTGCTGTGTTTTCAATTATGAAATCTGGCAGATGGATGTCAAAACATCGTTTCCTTAACGGTTTACTTGAGGAAAGGTTGTATGTGATACAACCAGAAGGTTTTGTCAGGCCTAAGGATGCTGAAAGGTGTGCAAGCTTCGGTGATCCTTCCATGGAATGAAGCAAGCATCTCGGAGTTGGAATATACGCTTTGATGAGGTGATCAAAGTTTTGATGTTTATACAAAGTTTACGAGAAACTTGTATTTGCAATAAAGTGAGTGGGAGCACTATAGAATTTCTGATAAGTATATGTGGATGACATATTGTTGATCAGAAATAATGTAGAGTTTCTGGAAAGCATAAAACGGTTATTGGGAAAGTGATTTTCAAAGGAAGACCTGGATAAAGCTACCTAATTGTTGAGCATCAAAATCTATAGAGATAGATCAAGATGCTTGATGAGACTTTCAATGAGTGCATACCTTCACAAGATTTTGAAAGAGTTCAAAATGGATCAGCCAGAGAAATAGTTCTCATCTAATTTGTAAGGTGTGAAGTTGAGTGAGACTCAAAGCTCGACAACGGCAGAAGAAAGAGAAAGGACGAACGTCGTCCCCTATGCCTTAGCCATAGGCTCTATATTATGCCATGCTGTGTACCGCACCTATGTGTGCCTTGCCATGAGTCTGTCAAGGGGTACAAGAGTGGTCCAGGAGTGGATCACTGGACAGCGGTCGGAATTATCCTTAGTAACCAGAGGACTAAGGAAATGTTTCTTGATTATGGAGGTGATAAAGAGTTCATCGTAAAGAGTTACGTCGATGCAAGCTTTAACACCTATCCGGATGACTAGTAGTAGCAATCTGGATACGTATAGTGGAGCAGCGATTTGGAAATAGTACCAAGTGGAGTGTGGTAGCAGTGTTTACGGTTTGACATAGAGATATGCAAAGTACACACGGATCTGAATATCACAGACCCGTTGACTATAAGACCTCTCTCACATGCAAAGCATGATCGAGCCCCATAACTCATTGGGTGTTAGATTCATAACAATGCGAATCACATGGTGATGTGAACTAGATTATTGACTCTAGTGCAAGTGGGAGACTGTTGGAAATATGCCCTAGAGGCAATAATAAATTAGTTATTATCATATTTCCTTGTTCATGATAATCGTTTATTATCCATGCTATAATTGTATTGATCGGAGACTTAAATGCATGTGTGGATACATAGACAAAACCATGTCCCTAGTATGCCTCTAATGGACTAGCTCGTTGATCAAAGGATGGTTAAGGTTTCCTAGCCATGGACATGAGATGTCATTTGATAACGGGATCACATCATTAGGAGAATGATGTGATGGATAAGACCCAAACTACAAACATAGCATATGATCGTGTCATTTTATTGCTACTGTTTTCTGCATGTCAAGTATATGTTCCTATGACCATGAGATCATGCAACTCACGGATATCGGAGGAGTGCCTTGTGTGTATCAAACGTCGCAACGTAACTGGGTGACTATAAAGGTGCTCTACAGGTATCTCCGATGGTGTCTGTTGAGTTGGCATGGATCGAGACTGGGATTTGTTACTCCGTGTAACGGAGAGGTATCTCGGGGCCCACTCGGTAATGCAACATCACAATAAGCCTTGCAAGCAATGTGACTAATTGTTAGTTGCGGGATCTTGTATTACGGAACGAGTAAAGAGACTTGCCGGTAACGAGGTTGAACTAGGTATGGAGATACCGACGATCGAATCTCGGGCAAGTAACATACCGAAGAACAAAGGGAACGATATACGGGATTAACTGAATCCTTGACATAGAGGTTCGACCGATAAAGATCTTCGTAGAATATGTAGGAACCAATGTGGACGTCCAGGTCCCGCCATTGGTTATTGACCGTAGAGGTGTCTCGGTCATGTCTACATAGTTCTCGAACCCGCAGGGTCTGCACACTTAAGGTTCGGTGACGTTTCGGTAGTGTAGAGTTATGTATGGTGGTGACCGAAGGTTGTTCGGAGTCCCGGATGATATCCCGGACGTCACGAGGAGCTCCGGAATGGTCCGGAGGTAAAGATTCATATATAGGAAGTCCCAGTTTGGTTTCCGGAAAAGTTTCGGGCTCATCGGTAGTGTACCGGGAGTATCGGTATTGTACCGGGAGTGCCGGTAGTGTACCGGAGGACCTCCGGGAGGGGTATTTCGACCCCAAGAGGTCCATGGGCTGTGGGATAATAATAACCAGCCCTTAGTGGGCTGGGAAAACAGCCACAAAGGCCCATGGCGCAGGAGAGAAAGTCCTAAAGCAAAAAGTGGAAAATCAGCCAATAGGAGGCAATCCTACTCCAACTAGGATTGGAGGTGAAGTAGGATTGCTCCCACCTCCTATTTCGGCCGACCCAAAGGCCTTGGCTGCCTCTCCTCTCCTCTCCTCCTATATATACTAGTGGATTGGGTGGTTTTTGGACAGAATTTCCGGCCACGTGCTACCCGTTTCACCGGTGCACATTTTCTCCTCTAGATCGGTTTTCCGCAGCGCTTAGGCGAAGCCCTGCCGGAATCACTCCACCACCATCACCGGAGCGCCGTCATGCTTCCGGTGAACTCTCTCTCCTCTCCACCTCCTCTTGCTGGATCGAGACGGTGGAGATCGTCATCAAGCTGCACGTGTGCTGAACGCGGAGGTGCCGTCCGTTCGGCGCTAGATCGGAAGGACCGTGATCGAGATTGCGAGACAGTTCGTGATGAGATCGCGAAACGGATCATGATGAGTTCGCGGGACAGATCGTGATCAATATCATGAGACGGATCGTGATGAGATTGCGGGACAGATTGTGATGAGTTCACGGGACGGATCGTGATTGGATCGCGGGACGGATCGTGATGAGATCGCGGGACGCTCGGCGATTTGGATCGCGAAGATGTTCGACTACACCAACCGCGTTTCTTAACGCTTCCCGCTTAGCGATCTACAAGGGTATGTAGATCCACTCTCCCTCTCGTAGATGCTCATCACCATGGATAGGTTTGCGTGTGCATAGGAAATTTTTTGTTTCCCATGCGACGTTCCCCAACAGAATAAGACCACTAGTTTCAAGAAAGGCAAGGGTAAAAAGAACTTCAAGAAGGACGACAAAGCAGTTGCCGCGCCCGGTAAGCAAGTTGCCGGGAAGAAGAACAAGAATGGACCCAAGCCTAAGACTGAGTGCTTTTATTGCAAGGGTACCGGTCACTGGAAGCGGAACTGCCCCAAGTACTTAGTGGATAAGAAGGCCAGAAACGTTAAAGGTATATGTGATATACTTGTTATTGATGTGTACCTTACCAGCGCTCGTAGTAGCTCCTGGGTATTTGATACCGGTGTAGTTGCTCACATTTGTAACTCCAAGCAGGAGCTACGGAATAAGCGGAGACTGGCAAAGGACAAGGTGACGATGCGCGTCGGGAATGGTTCCAAGGTCGATGTGATCGCCGTCGGCACGCTACCTCTACATATACCTTTGGGATTAGTTTTAAACCATAATAATTGTTACTTAGTACTAGCTTTGAGCATGAACATTGTATTTAGATCTCGCTTGATGCGAGATGGCTACTCATTTAAATCTGAGAATAATGGTTGTTCTATTTATATGAGAGAAATGTTTTATGGTCATGCCCTCCTGGTCAATGGTTTATTTTTGATGAATCTCGAACGTGATGTTACACATGTCCATAGTGTGAGTACCAAAAAATGTAAGGTTGATAACGATAGTCCCACTTACATGTGGCACTGCCGCCTTGGTCATATTGGTGTCAAACACATGAAGAAACTCCATGCTGATGGACTTTTAGAGTCTCTTGATTTTGAATCATTTGACACGTGCGAACCATGCCTCATGGGCAAGATGACCAAGACTCTGTTCTCCAGAACAATGGAGCGAGCAACTGACTTGTTGGAGATAATACATATCGATGTATGCGGTCCAATGAGCATCGAGGCTCGTGGTGGCTACCGTTATGTTCTCACCCTCACTGATGACTTGAGCAGATATGGGTATGTCTACTTAATGAAACACAAGTCTGAAACCCTTGAAAGGTTCAAGGAATTTCAGAGTGAGGTAGAGAATCAACGTGATAGGAAAATAAAGTGCCTACGATCTGATCGTGGCGGAGGATATTTAAGTCACGAGTTTGGCACGCACCTAAGGAAATGTGGAATTGTTTCACAACTCATGCCGCCTGGCACACCTCAACGAACTGGTGTGTCTGAACGTCATAATCGCACTCCATTGGATATGGTGCGATCTATGATGTCTCTTACCGACTTACCACTATCATTTTGGGGATATGCATTAGAGACTGCCGCATTCACTTTAAATAGGGCACCATCAAAGTCCGTTGAGACGACACCGTATGAATTATGGTTTGGAAAGAAACCTAAGATGTCGTTTCTAAAAGTTTGGGGATGTGATGGTTATGTGAAGAAACTTCAACCTGAGAAGCTCGAAACCAAAGCAGAAAAGTGCGTCTTCATAGGATACCCCAAAGAAACTATTGGGTATACCTTACCTCAGATCCAAAGGCAAAGTCTTTGTTGCCAAGAATGGATCCTTTCTAGAGAAAGAGTTTCTCTCGAAAGAAGTAAGTGGGAGGAAAATAGAACTTGATGAGGTAATTGTACCTCCACTCGAACCGGAGAGTAGCGCAGCACAGGAAGTTGTTTTTGTGGAGCCTGCACCGGCTGGAGAGGAAGTTAATGATGGTGATCATGAAACTTCAGATCAAGTTGCTATTCGAAGGTCCACTAGGACATATTCCGAACCAGAGTGGTACGACAACCATGTCCTAGAGATCATGTTGTTGGACAACGGTGAACCTTCGAACTATGAAGAAGCGATGGGGGGCCCAGATTCCAACAAATGGCTTGAAGCCATGAAATCCGAGAAAGGATCAATGTATGAGAACAAAGTATGGACTTTGGTGGACTTGCCTGATGATAAGCGAGCCATAGAAAATAAATGGATCTTTAAGAAGAAGACTGACGCGGATGGTAATGTGACCGTCTATAAAGCTCGGCTTGTCGCTAAGGGTTATCGACAAGTTCAAGGAGTTGACTACGATGAGACTTTCTCACCCGTAGCGATGCTGAAGTCTGTCCGAATCATGTTAGCAATTGCCGCATTTTATGATTATGAGATCTGGCAAATGGACGTCAAAACGACATTCCTCAATGGCTTCCTTAAGGAAGAACTATATATGATGCAGCCGGAAGGTTTTGTCGATCCTAAGTATGCTAACAAAGTATGCAAGCTCCAGCGGTCCATCTATGGGCTGGTGCAGCATCTCGGAGTTGGAACATTCACTTTAATGAGGTGATTAAAGCGTTTGGGTTTATACAGGTTTATGGAGAACCCTGTATTTACAAGAAAGTTAATGGGAACTCTGTAGCATTTCTCATATTATATGTGGATGACATATTGTTGATGGGAAATAATATAGAACTTTTGGAAAGCATAAAGGCCTACTTGAATAAGTGTTTTTCAATGAAGGACCTTGGAGAAGTTGCTTACATATTAGGCATCAAGATCTATAGAGATAGACCGAGATGCCTCATAGGTCTTTCACAAAGCACATACCTTGACAAGATATTGAAGAAGTTCAATATGGATCAGTCCAAGAAGGGGTTCTTGCCTATGTTACAGGGTGTGAGATTGAGTACGACTCAATGCCCGACCACGGCAAAGGATAGAGAAGAGATGAGTGTCATCCCCTATGCTTCAGTCATAAGCTCTATTATGTATGCCATGCTGTGTACCAGACCTGATGTGAACCTTGCCTTAAGTATGGTAGGGAGGTACCAAAGTGATCCCGGAGCGGAACACTGGATAGCAGTCAAGAATATCCTGAAGTACCTGAAAAGGACCAAGGACATGTTTCTCATATATGGAGGTGCCGAAGAGCTCGTCGTAAAGGGTTACGTCGATGCTAGCTTCGACACAGATTCGGATGACTCGAAGTCACAAACCAGATACGTGTATATTTTGAACGGAGGGGCAGTCAGCTAGTGTAGCAGCAAGCAAAGCGTCATGGCAACATCTACATGTGAAGCAGAGTACATAGCTGCGTTGGAAGTAGCAAAGGAAGCTGTCTGGATGAAGGAGTTCCTCACCAACCTAGGAGTGATTCCCAATGCATTGGGCCCGATGACTCTATTCTGTGACAACACTGGAGCTATTGCCCTTGCCAAGGAGCCCAGGTTTCACAAGAAGACAAGACACATCAAACGCCGCTTCAACTCCATTCGTGATTACATTCAGGAAGGAGATATAGATATTTGTAAAGTACATACAGATCTGAATGTCGCAAATCCATTGACTAAACCTCTCTCACGAGCGAAACATGATCAACACCAGAACTCTGTGGGTGTTTGATTCATCACAATGTAACTAGATTATTGACTCTAGTGCAAGTGGGAGACTGTAGGAAATATGCCCTACAGGCAATAATAAAATGGTTATTATTGTATTTCATTGTTCATGATAATTGTCTATTGTTCATGCTATAATTGTGTTAACCGGAAACCGTAATACATGTGTGAATACATAGACCACAACATGTCCCTAGTGAGCCTCTAGTTGGCTAGCTCGTTGATCAATAGATGGTCACAGTTTCATGACCATGGACATTGGATGTCATTGATAACGGGATCACATCATTAGGAGAATGATGTGATGGACAAGACCCAATCCTAAGCATAGCACAAGATCGTGTAGTTCGTCTGCTAAAGCTTTTCTAATGTCAAGTATCGTTTTCTTAGACCATGAGATTGTGCAACTCCCGGATACGGTAGGAATACTTGGGGTGTGCCAAACGCCACAACGTAACTGGGTGGCTATAAAGGTACACTACGGGTATCTCCGAAAGTGTCTTTTGGGTTGGCACGAATCGAGACTGGGATTTGTCACTCCGTGTGACGGAGAGGTATCTCTGGGCCCACTCGGTAAGACATCATCATAATGAGCTCAATGTGACTAAGGAGTTAGCCACGGGATGATGTGTTACGGAACGAGTAAATAGACTTGCCGGTAACGAGATTGAACAAGGTATAGGTATACCGACGATCGAATCTCGGGCAAGTATCATACCGGTAGACAAAGGGAATTGTATACGGGATTGATTGAATCGCCCACATCGTGGTTCATCCGATGAGATCATCATGGAGCATGTGGTAGCCAACATGGGTATCCAAATCCCTCTATTGTTTATTGATTGGAGAGGTGTTTCGGTCATGTCTACGTGCCTCCCGAACCCGTAGGGTCTACACACTTAAGGTTCGATGGCGCTAGGGTTATATGGAAATAGTGTACGTAGTTACTAAAGGTTGTTCAGAGTCCCGGATGAGATCCTGGATGTCACGAGGAGTTACGGAATGGTCCGGAGGTAAAGATTCATATATAGGAAGTGAGGTTTCGGTCACCGGAAGTGTTCCGGGCATCATCGGTAACGTACCGGGACCACCGGAAGGGTTTCGGGGGTCCACCAAGTGGGGCCGCAGGCACCGGAGGGCTGCATGGGCCGCAAGTAGGAGGGAACCAGCCCCTAGGTGGGCTAGTGCGCCCCCCACAAGGGCCCAAGGCGCAGCACAGGTGGGAGGGGGGCAAACCCTAGGGGCAGATGGGCCCTAGGCCCACCTAGGGCGCCATCCCTCCCACTCCCTCTCCTGGACGTTGCACCAGATGCCATCTGGGCTGCCGCCGGCTCCTTGGGTGGGAACCCTAGGGCTGTGCCCTCCCTCCGCCTCCTCTTATATATAGTGGAGGGTTCGGGGCTGCCAAGAACACAAGTTTCTTCCTCCCTCGGCGCAGCCCTACCCTTCCTCTTCCTCGTTCTCCGTAGCGCTTGGCGAAGCCCTGCCAGAGTACCACACAGCTCCATTGTCACCACGCCGTCGTGCTGCCAGAGCTCTCCCTCAACCTCTCCTTCCTCCTTGTTGGATCATGGCATAGGAGACGTCATCGGGCTGCACGTGTGTTGAACGTGGAGGCACCGTTGTTCGGCGCTAAGATCGGAATCCATTGCGATTTGAATCGCTGCGAGTACGACTCCACCAACCGCGTTGTTGTAACGCTTCCGCTTAGCGATCTTCAAAGGTATGAATATGCACTCCCCCCTCACTCGTTGCTGGTTTCTCCATAGATGGATCTTGGATAACACGTAGGAATTTTTTTGATTTATTACTACGTCTCCCAACATTGAGAATGTCGGACCTCTTTCCTTCGCCGTCTTGTGCTTCTTCTGCTTCTTCCTCGAATTGGGATCGAATGTGTTCCCAACTTCAAAAGCGGTGGAGGCCTCCAATTCATACTCCAATTTGGTCGGATCTTCATTCTCATTGATCATCGTCGACATGAACGCCACCTATATGATTAAGATTTGCAAGTATTCAACATTAGCGAAAGAAACTAGAGGACTATGCTTAAATATGATCGGAAAAGAGCAAAGAAAACGCACCGACTCATGTTCGGTCATTCCGTCGAACAGGTTGAGGTCAGCCCCGGCAGTGTCGGAGCCCGTGCTCATCCGCGCCCGAATGAGGTCTGGCGAGTCACACACGTCCACCGCCGTCATCTGCGTGGGCGGAAAGCTGTCCGGAATGGCCCAACCACCGCTCGGATCGTTGTTGGGGTCGGTGACCGTAATCCTCGCTGGCGCTCGGAGAGAAGGGGTGCGGGGATCCGCCCGCGGCGGAGGAGACATCTGCTCCTGCGTGTCCAAACCTCCGTGCGATGCCAAAGCCGTCGCTTCCCTCTCTTGCTGTCGTCGTCGCCACAACTTGCGGGCGACGTTCTCCGCCTTGCAAGTCATCATGGACGAATTCACACCACCGACGGACGAGGTGGACTGCGTCTCCGTCGCGGTGGTCTGGGTTGGGCTGGACGACATCTCCGGCGGTGGATCGGGACCGGAGGTGAGGATTGGTGTAACGCCCAAGATGCGATCCTATCCTTATTTTGGCACGAGGGCCTCGCCAGGGATAGAAGCGCATCTTGTCATATCGCAAGTGCAGTAAACATTGCATACATGTAGGAAGAGATGAGTATATGAGTTGGCTTACACTCGCCACAAGCTATCTTACAAGTTCACACAGATTATTCATACATCATCTAGAAGACAGGGTCCGACTATAGACGAAATCAAACGAAGAAAAGAAAAATTGTAAAACTGCCTTGCTATCCCACTGATCATCACCAAGAAGCTCCCTACTCGTCGGGATAGGTAACATACATACACCTACTTTCTTCATCGTACTCCCACTGGAGGCGAGTCACATCTTCTGGCACGTACTCATCAATACATGCACCTGTATTGTTGTAATCTGTGAGCCACAGGGACTCAGCAATCTCATAACCCGGGTACCGAAACTATGTAAGCCAATAGGTGGCGAAAAGGTTAAGTGGTGAGGTTACAGCAAGCACTAAGCATGTATTTGGTGGCTAACTTATGGGAACATGAATGTAAATATAGTGGCCTACGTAAGACGGTCGTGTGCTAGCATGATCGCTAAGTGATCCTGAACACCTACTTATGTCAATCATAACCCCACCGGGTTCTCTCTCGATTCATGTTCACGAGCAGAAACAATCATGGTTACACACACAGCTAGTGTATTTTATTTGGGTTTACTCCAAGTTAACTATAACCGGGTGTTAAACAAATCTCCAAGTTGCCACATAACCACGGGCACGGCTTCCCGAAAAGATCAAACCCTGCAAGGATGGTCCAACTCATCCATCACAAACTAACCACACGCCGCGGGAATAACCTCAACCACGAATCTCGTGATCTTCCTAGGCAATTCCACCGGAAAACCTCAACCTCGAGATAGCCCGAAGTATTAATGGAATTCCTCGTGCAAGGCATTCGAGAAAGGTAAAACAAGTCCAGCAAGACCGCCTAGCGTGTCAACGAACCCGATAAGAGCCGCGTATCTCGTTCTCAGGACACGACCGGATGGGACTAGCTATGGGGAAAATCAATCCCCTAGTTTCCTCAAGGCGGTCCCGCAGGCAGCCCAGTTTGGACCAACACTCATGAGGAGCACTGGCCCGGGTTGTTGATTAATTATCCACGGGGTAGCTAAGCCCTATGCAATTTTATTAGGTTGTTAAGCAAATAGTACCAATGTTGGGTCTTGCCAGACAAGCTTTAATCTCAAATGAATAATCAAGGGGGTTCCCATAACAACCCCGAGCATGTTAGGAGCGCAAACTATGGAACATAACACCGGTAACAAGTAGCTAAGATGGCAAAAGTGGAACAAAACACCGAGCAAAAGGCCAAGCCTTCCAGCTTACCAAGATATATAGATGCATTAAGTTAAATAGCAGTAATATTGTGATATCTCCAGATATTCATGTTATCACATGGAAAAAACCTGCCCCTGCAACTAGGAACGCTATAAGAGGGGCCGAGCAGCGCTATCTTAGCGAAACAAGGTTTGCTAGGTAGTGGAGGGGTTACAGGCTTTCATGGCAATGTAGGAGGCTTGACAAGTAAGTGGTAGGTAACAAAAGCTTGACGATAAGAGCAAGACATCTAGCAAGGCAAAAATAGTGTCAGGATCCGCATACGATCATCTTGCATGTTGGTTCTTTAGTGGGACAAAGAGTTGAGTCCTCATAGTTGTACTCTCCTGGATCCTCATACTCAGGATCAACACTCGGGTCTACCCAAAGAGAAATGGTACAAATAAACATACAAACCAATATGCAATGCACAAACAGGATGATGCATGCCCAAATTAGTGCATTTGACATGGCAACCTAAGCTAGTCATGTTCCACATGCAAATATTAAGTAGTTTACTATTCTGTATAGAACCACATGTTTAGTTGTATTAACATGCATGAACATGGCAAATATGGACGCGTCATGCAAAATCTATGCAAATGCATATGTAGAATGTTGTAAACGGAGTAACGTAGCTCAAGGTACGCTCACGGCAAGATACGAACGTCAACGGGGATAATTGCAAAGATGGAGAAGGATCTGGGCTATTCCATGGTATTCCTAGGATGCCACTGGATAGGAAATGAAAAACTAGCAACAATAGAGCCAAAGATCAAGCAAAACTATGGAGCATAGCTCACACAAGTCACAAACAAAACCACACACAACATGTCCAAAAACAGCAACATAACAACTTGCACAAGCAGCACAACAAATATCCAAAGCTACAGGAGGTTTCCAGCCACAACCAAAGTAGATACAGAATCTAAACAACATGCTTAACAAATCATCAATATATAGAAACTTGAAAGGAAGCAAGGATCACTAAGCAACGAAGCTCACAAGATGGCATACTGAAACAGATTTCAGGGACTTAGTGAAAATCCCAGTTTTCTGGACTCTGAGTTAAGCTGATAGCAACTTGATGGCACCAAATAATGATGCTAGAGACCATCTCATGGCATGAAATTTAACAGATTGAAAGAGGACAACATCTACTACAAAACACTAACACTGAGCTTGAGCTAAAACATCACAGATCAGTTGGTAGCATGCTCTAAACATGGCACAAAAATAACTACAGATTCTCAGACTTAGACAAATTTCACCAAGAGAACACCAACAATTTATTTCAACATAGCATCTTAGACAGTATATAACTACAAGATGAAGCAGCCATATGGAAAAGTGAATACACCAAATGACGGAGGGTGACAAGCGCAATAATTCATGGCATTGGACCAACCCCAAAGGAAAACTATGTTCATGGGAATCATCAAGACAATATGCTATCATGCTAACAGATTCCCAACACTTGGCAATATTATGGGCATGTGAAGGCAGAATTTTAGTGGCATGTTTGCATCAAGTTTCCCACTCATCACATGAACTAGCATGGCAAGCAAAAATACCAGGCACTAGAGCACACCCAAATGAACATATAACATGTTGGCAAGTTCCACAAATCATGCAAGGATTAAAACATACAAAAAATAACAAAATGTCATCTCAGCACAAATTAATATTTTCACAAAGTTGCTCCAATGAGAAAACTAATGGCACCACTGACTTCCTGGGGTTTTTCTACCCTAAAATCATATATCACACTCATATGTTTGCAACTATAAGTCTCCCAAAACTCCACTCAAAAATAACTACATACTCTTATAAGTCAAGAGTTGCCCTAAATGGCCACTACCAAAAATGGCCATGTCCAGATCTGGACATATTCTAGAAATGGAACAAACCCATCAGAGAAGAAAAAAACAAACAAGAAAAGAATAAGAAAAGGGAGGGGTCCCACTGGCATAGACACCAGGCCCCTCCTGAGTATGACAGGGTGGACCCACTGGCCCACCTGTCACACACACATACATAGGAGCCAGGGAACACACACATAGAGCCACACGGGATCCCCATACGCACCACACACACACAACAACAAGTACTAAAAAAAAGGGGGCAAGGGTGATTCGAACCCTGGACCTCTCGGTCCTCACCCCAAGTCGCTACCACTACGGTACGAGTCGGCGGCTGGTCACAGGGCTTCGGACCCTTTTGAACAGACAAAGGAGCAAGTTTTTCCTCCTCCCCTAGACAGGGAAGGAGACCACGTCGGTGACGGCAACTACGGTGATCCCTGGTGTAGGTAACCACCGGCGGGGCCTGCGGAGGATGCGGGGGTTCCGTTCCCGCCGCGTGGGGGGGGCAAAGGCACGAGGAGGGGCTGCGGGAGCAACACCTCTCAAGCCCGAGCTCTGGCTTGGCTGAAGGCGGGCAAGGCGAGACGAAGCAAAGGGTCGAGACGAGGCACGGGTGAGCTGCTGCGTGCGTAGGGCATGCACACGAACGAACCAAAGGGGAGGGGGGCTCGCAATGATGCAGTGCACTACTGAAAAAAACCCGACCTTTATAGAGCACCAGGATCGCCAGCATGGCATGGAGAGACCTACTTGCACATGCGGCTAACAACGAGAGGGCGAGCGGGAAGCGAAGGAGGGGTCCTACCTCCTTACCTAGGGCATGGAGAGGAGAAAGGAGGGGCTATGGAGGTGACGCAGCGAGACGATGAACGCGACGATGTTCCTGAACCGAAAGGAAGAGGAAGAAGGGCTCGGGGACGGTGGAGAACCGGGCCTTGGCGCTGCTATGATGATTCAAGAGATGGAGAGAGGTCCGAGGCATCGATCCCAAGCACCAGGGAGGACGGGGATGCACGCGGACGGCTAGCCCGAGCTCGACCTTGAGCTTGGCCGGAGCACAGGGTTCATGGCGACGGCAAGGAGCTTGGCTACCTTACCTGGCGGCAACACAACAAGATGAAGGAGGGGATGGGTCGAGGGATGCTAGGGCTAGGTCGGGGACACGATAAATAGGGGCCTAGGGGCGTCGGCGACCGTCAAATCACCAGGACAGTCGACGTGGCTCCGATGGATGCTCTGCTGTACAGGGATAACGAACGCGCGCGACTGGGAGGCCGGCTGGGCTGCGCTAGTTGGGCCAAGCGAGGCCCAACTCGTTGGATTCTCTCTCTCCCTCGTAGAAAAGGGGGTTTCCTTTATTTAAAGCCAGGGAAGAAAACAATACACCGAGGACAGAGAGAAACATTTGGGAAATCAATGAAAATACTTTTGAGCTCACAAAAATGTATCTTATTTAATAAAAATGAAGTTAGAATTTTTAGAGCAAGCAAATAAATCACCCTATTATATTAGCTAGGCACTGTTTTGCAAAGTTTTCAAAAGGGGAATACTTCAACCATGATAGAGGGATGTTTTATAAATCTTAGAAGAGTATTCAGAAGAGGTTCAACATTTTTTTTAAAATAGGAAAACAACAAGCAAAAATTATCATGCGACATTTAGAATAGAGAGAGGGATGGCATAGAGTTTATAGAAAATGGGGGTAGAACCTTAACCACACACCAACACATCCACAACAACACTCACATCAACACAAGCATATGATGCAACATGAAATTTATGAGATGATGCCATGATGCCATGATGAATGATGAAAGACATGAAGCCCAAATTATAATATTCAAACCACATAGGCAAAACATGGAGGTCCACATGAGATACATTACAAATATGGCAAGGGATGCACTTGGGCTGTTACAATTGGGAGCAAGGGTGGAGGTTGGCAAGGGTCTGGGCGCGGGAGTTGTTCTAGAGCGGCGGGAGGAGGAAGAAGATTTTTTTGGGGGGGTGGGGGTGGGTTGGTGCAATGTGGGGTGGGGACGGTGTTGGAAATATGCCCTAGAGGCAATAAATAAAGTGTCTATTATTATATTTCCTTGTTCAAGATAATCGTTTATTGTCCATGCTATAATTGTATTGATAGGAAACTAAATACATGTGTGGGTAAATAGACAACACTGTGTCCCTAGTATGCCTCTAGCAGACTAGCTCATTGATCAAAGATGGTTGAGGTTTCCTAGCCATGGACATGTGATGTCATTTGATAAAGGGATCACATCATTGGGAGAATGATGTGATGGACAAGACCCAAACTATGAACGTAGCATGTGATCATTTTAGTTTATTGCTATAGTTTTCTGCATGCCAAGTATGTGTTCCTATGACCATGAGACCATGCAACTCACTGACACCGGAGGGATACTTTGTGTGTATCAAACGTTGCAACATAACTGAGTGACTATAAAGATGCTCTAAAGGTATCTCCAATGGTGTTTGTTGAGTTGGCATGGATCAAGATTGGAATTTGTCACTTCGTGTGACGGAGAGGTATCTTAGGGCCCACTCGGTAATACAACATCACAACAAGCCTTGCAAGCAATGTGACTAAAGTGTTAGCCACATGATCTTGTATTACGGAACGAGTAAAGAGACTTGCTGTAGGGGAACGTTGCATGGGAAACAAAAAATTTCCTACGCACACGCAGATTTATGCATGGTGATGAGAATCTACGAAAGGGAGAGTGGATCTACGTACCCTTGTAGATCGCTAAGCAGGAAGCGTTAAGAAACGCGGTTGGTGTAGTCGAACGTCTTATCGATCCAAATCGCCGAGCGTCCCGCGATCTCATCACGATCCGTCCCGCGATCCAATCACGATCCATCCCGCGAACTCATCACGATCCGTCCCGCGATCCAATCACGATCCATCCCGCGAACTCATCACGATCCGTCCCGTGATCTCATCATGATCTATCCCGTGAACTCATCATGATCCGTCCCGCGATCTCATCACGATCCGCCCCGCGATCTCGTCATGATCCGTCTCGCAATCTTGATCACGGTCCTTCCGATCTAGCGCCGAACGGACGACACCTCCGCGTTCAGCACACGTACAACTTGATGACGATCTCCGCCTTCTTGATCTAGCAAGAGGGAGCGGAGAGGTAGAAGAGTTCTCCGGCAGTGTGTCGGCGCTGCGGCGATGGTGGTGGAGCTATTTCGGCAGGGCTTCGCCTAAGCACTGCAGAAAACCAATCTAGAGGAGAAGCTATGCACTAGAGGAACGGGTAGCACGTGGCTGAAAATTCTGTGCCAAAACCCTAAAATCCTCTAGTATATATATAGGAGGATAGGAGGAGGAGGCTTGGCTGCCAAAAAGCCAGCCCTTGGGTCGGCCAAAGTGGGGAGGAGAGGAGGACTCCTCCTCCAATCCTAGTAGGACTAGGATTCCTCCTTTTTTTTAGCCTTTTCCCACCTTTTTCCCTTTGGGATTTTTCTCCCAGCCGCATGGGCCTTGTGTGGGACTTCCACCAGCCCACAAAAGGCTGGTATTTACTCTCCCACAGCCCATGAAGCCTCTTGGGTCGAAATACCCCTCCCGGTGGTCTCCCGGTACACTACCGGCACTCCCGGTACATTACCGATTAGCCCGAAACTTTTCCGGCGACCAAAATGGGACTTTCTATATATTAATCTTTACCTCCGGACCATTCCGGAGCTCCTCGTGATGTCCGGGACTCTGAACAACTTTCGGTCACCACCATACATAACTCTATACTACCGAAACGTCACCAAACCTTAAGTGTGCAGACCCTGCGGGTTCGAGAACTATGTAGACATGACCGAGACACCTCTACGGTCAATAACCAATAGCTGGACCTGGATGCCCATATTGGTTCTACATATTCTACAAAGATCTTTATCGGTCGAACCTCTATGTCAAGGATTCAGTTAATCTCGTATGATGTTCCCTTTGTTCTTCGGTATGTTACTTGCCCGAGATTCGATCGTCGGTATCTCCATACCTAGTTCAACCTCGTTACCGGCAAGTCTCTTTACTCGTTCCGTAATACAAGATCCCGTGACTAACACTTAGTCACATTGCTTGCGAGGCTTGTTGTGATGTTGTATTATCGAGTGGGCCCCGAGATACCTCTCCGTCACACGGAGTAACAAATCCTAGTCTTGATCCATGCCAACTCAACAGACACCCTCGGAGATACCTGTAGAGTACCTTTATAGTCACCCAGTTACGTTGCGACGTTTGATACACACAAGGCACTCCTCCGGTGTCAATGAGTTGCATGATCTCATGGTCATAGGAACATATACTTGACATGCAGAAAACAGTAGCAATAAACTGACATGATCATATGCTACGTTTGTAGTTTGGGTCTTGTCCATCACACCATTCTCCTAATGTTGTGATCCCGTTATCAAATGACATCTCATGTCCATGGCTAGGAAACCTTAACCATCTTTGATCAACGAGCTAGTCCATTAGAGGCATACTAGGGACATGGTTTTGTCTATGTATCCACACATGCATCTAAGTCTCCGATCAATACAATTATAGCATGGATAATAAACGATTTATCATGAACAAGGAAATGTGATAATAACTAATTTATTATTGCCTCTAGGGCATATTTCCCACAGTCTCCCACTTAAACTAGAGTCAATAATCTAGTTCACATCACCATGTGATACGTATTGTTATGAATCTAACACCCAATGAGTTCTGGGGCTCGATCATGCTTTGCATGTGAGAGAGGTCTTATAGTCAACGGGTCTGCGACATTCAGATCCGTGTGTAGTTTGCAAATTTCTATGTCAAACCGTAAACACTGCTACCACACTCCACTTGGTACTATTCCAAATGGCTGCTCCACTATACGTATCTAGATTGCTACTACGAGTCATCCGGATTGGTGTTAAAGCTTGCATCGATGTGACTCTTTACGACGAACTCTTTATCACCTCCATAATCGAGAAACATCTCCTTAGTCTTTTAGTTACTAAGGATAATCTTGACCGCTATCCAGTGCTCCATTCCAGGATCACTTTGAAACCTTTCGACCATACTTATGGCAAGGCTGACATCAGGTCTTGTGCACAGCATTGCATACATGATAGAGCCTATGGCTGAAGCATAGGGGATGACACTCATCTTTTCTCTATCTTTTGCAGTCACTAGGCATTGAGTCTTACTCAACTTTATACCTTACAAATCAGGCGAGAACTCTTTCTTTGACTGATCCATTTTGAACTCTTTCGGAATCTTGTCAAGGTATGTACTCATTCAAAGTCTCATCAAGTATCTTGATCTATCTCTATATATCTTGATGCTCAACAATAAGGTAGCTTTATCCAGGTCTTCCTTTGAAAAATTCTTTTCAAACAACCCTTTATGCTTTCCAGAAATTCTATATCATTTCTGATCAACAATATGTCAACCACATATGCTTATCAGAAACTCTAAAGTGCTCCCACTCACTTTATTGCAAATACAAGTTTCTCGTAAACTTTGTATATTCCAACTCCGAGATGCTTGCTTTAGTTCATAGAAGGATCACTGAAGCTTGTACACCTTTTAGCATCCTTAGGACTGACAAAACCTTCTGGTTGTATCACATACAACCTTTCCTCAAGTAAACCGTTAAGGAAACGATGTTTTGACATCCATCTGCTAGATTTCATAATTGAAAGTGCAGCAACTGCTAGTATAGTTTCGACAGACTTTAGCATCGCTACGAGTGAGAAAGTCTCATCGTAGTAAACTCCTTGAACTTGTCGTAAACTTCTTTGCAACAAGTCGAGCTTTACAAATGGTGACATTTACCATCAGCGTATGTCTTCATTTTAAAGATCCATTTGTACTTAACGACCTGCCGTCCAACGAGCAAGTCCACCAAAGTCTATACTTGGTTTTCATACATGGATCCTTTCTCGGATTTCATGTCCTCTAACCATTTGTTGGTTTTTGGACCCATCATCGCTTCTCCATAGTTAGTAGGTTCATCGTTGTCCAACAACATGACCTCCAAGACAGGGTTGTTGTACCGCTCAGGAGCAGTACACGTCCTTGTCGACCTACGAAGTTCGATAGTAACTTGATCCGAAGCTTCAGGATCATCATCATTAACTTCCTCTTCAACTAACGTAGGCTTCATAGAAACAACTTCCTGCGCTGCGCTACTCTCTGGTTGAAACAAAGGTTCAACAATCTCATCAAGTTCTATCTTCCTCCCACTCAATTCTTTCGAGAGAAATTTTTTCTCGGGAAAGGACCCGTTTTAGCAACAAACACTTTATGCTTGGATCTGAGATAGAAGGTTCACCCAACTGTTCTTAGGGTATTCTACGAAGATGCATTTGTCCGCTTTGGGTTCGAGCTCATTAGGTGAAAACATTTTCCACACAAGCGTCGCAGCCCCAAACATCAAGAAATGACAGCTTAGGTTTCTATCAAACCATAATTCATACGGTGTCATTTCAACGGATTTAGATGGTGCCCTATTTAAAGTGAATGTAGTTGTCTCTAATGCACAACCCCAAAATTATAGTAGCAAAACTATAAGAGACATCATAACATGCACCATATCCAATAGAGCACGACTATGACGTTCGGACATACCATCACGCTATGGTGTTCCAGATGGCATGTGTTGTGAAACAACTTTCACATTGTCTAAAGTTGGATGCCAAACTCATAACTCAGATATTCACCTCCACGATTGTATCGCAGATATTTTTATCTTCTTGTCACGATGATCTTAAACTTGACTCTGAATTTGCTTGAACTTTTCAAACGATTCAGACTTGTGTTTCATTAAGTAAACATACACTATATCTATCCAAATCATCAGTGAAGGTAAGAAAATAACGATATCCACCGCATGCTACAAGACTCATTGGATTGCATACATCAACATGTATCATTTCCAATAAATCACTTGCCCGCTTCGTCAAACCAGAAAACGGGGTCCTTAGTGATCTTTGACCAAGAGGCATGCTTCGCATGTCTCAACTGATTCGAAATTGAAAGAGTCCAAAGATCCATCAGCATGGAGTTTCTTCATGCGTTTTATACCAATATGACATTGAGCGGCAGTGCCACAAGTATGTGGTACTATCATTATTAACTTTGCATCTTTTGCAATCAATGTTATGAACATGTGTATTACTACGATCAAAATTCAACAAACCATTCTCACTGGGTGCATGACCATTGAAGGTATTATTCGTGTAAACAGAATAACCATTATTCTCTAACTTAAATGAATAACCGTGTTGCAATAAACACGATCTAATCACGTTCATGCTCAACGCAAAACACCAAATAACACTTATTTAGGTTTGTTACTAATCCCGAAGGTAGAGAGAGCGTGCGATGTCGATCACATCAACCTTGGAAACACTTCCAACACACATCATCACCGCACCCTTAGCTAGTTCTTTGTTTATTCCGTAGCTTTTATTTTGAGTTACTAACATTTAGCAACCGAACCGGTATCCAATACCCAGGTGCTACTAGGAGTACTAGCAAGGTACACATCAATAACATGTATATCAAATATACTCCTGTTGACGCTGCCAGCCTTCTTATCTACCAAGTATTTAGGCTTGTTCCGCTTCAGCGACCGCTCTCCTCATAATCGAAGCACTTAGTCTCGGGTTTGAGTTCAACTTTGGGTTGCTTCACTGGAGCAACAACTGACTTGCCATCCATGAAGTTTCCCTCTTTGCTCTTCTCGAAACTAGTGGTTTTACTAACCATCAACACTTGTCACTCCTTCTTGATTTCTACCTTTGCGGTGTCAAACATCGCGAACAGCTCAGGGATCATTATTTCTATCCTTGGCGTTTTATAGTTCATCACCAAGTTCTAGTAGCTTAGTGACAGTGACTTGGATAACTATATCAATCACTATCTTATCTGGAAGATCAACTCCCACACGATTCACGCGATTGTAGCACCCAGACAATCTGAGCACATGCTCAACGATTGAGCTATTCTCTTTCATCTTGCAGGCAAAGAATCTTGTTGGAGATCTCATATCTCGCAACATGGGCAGGAGCCTGAGATCCTAATTTCATCTTTTAGAACATCTCATATGTTCCATGACGTTCAAAATGTTTCAGAGCCCCAATTCAAAGTCGTAATGCATGACGCACTAAACTATCAAGTAGTCATCAGAACGTGCCTGTCAGATGTTCACAACATCTACAGACGACGCTAGAGGGGTTGGCGCACCAAGCGGTGCATTAAGGACATAAGCCTTCTGTGCAGCAATGAGGACAATTCTCAGATCACTGACCTAGTCCGCAATATTGCTACCATCATCTTCCAATTCTATTTCTCTAGGAACATATAAAAATACAAGGGAGCTACAACGTGAGCTAGTAGTCTACAACATAATTTGCAAATACACTTTGACTTTGTTCATGATAATGAGTTCAATTAATCATATTACCTAAGAACTCCCACTCAAATTGACATCTCTCAGGTCATTTGAGTGACACGTGATCCAAATTCACCAACTCAAGTCCGATCATCACGTGAGTTGAGGTGGCTTCAATGGTGAACATCATTATGTTGATCATATCTACTATATGACTCATGTTCAACCTTTCGGTCTCTTGTGTTCCGAGGCCATGTCTGTACATGCTAGGCTCGTCAAGTTTAACCCGAGTGTTTTGCATGTGCAACACTGACTTGCACCCGTTGTATGTGAACGTAGAGTCTATCACACCCGATCATCACGTGGTGTCTCAACACGACGAACTTTCGCAACGGTGCACACTCAGGGAGGACACAATTTATCTTGAAATTAAAGTGAGGGATCACCTTATAATGCTACCGTCGTCCTAAGCAAAACAAGGTGCATAAAAAGGATTAACATCACATGCAAATCATAAGTGACATGATATGGCCATGGATTTGTGCTTTTGATCTCCATCTAGAAAGCACCGGCATGATCTCCATCGTCACCGGCAAGACACCATGATCTCCATCATCTTGATCTCCATCAACGTGTCGCCATCAGGGTTGTCGCGCCCACCATGCTTCTACTACCATTACTACCGTTTAGCGATAAAGTAAAGCATTACATAGTGCTTAATGATTGACACGCAGGTCATACAATAATTAAAGACAACCCTATGGCTCCTGTCGGTTGCCATACTTAACGACATGCAAGTCATGATAATATATACATCACATGATCATCTCATACATCCCATATATCACATCATGTAATTGGCCATATCACATCACAACATACCCTGCAAAAACAAGTTAGACGTCCTCTAATTGTTGTTGCATGTTTTACGTGGCTGCTACGGGTATCTAGCAAGAACAATGCTCATCTACGCAAAAACCACAACGGTGATATACTAGTTGCTTTTCAACCTTCTCAAGGACCGCCTTTGTCGAATCCGATCCAACTAAAGTGAGAGAAACCGGCACCTGCAAGCCATCTATGCAACAAGTTGCGGTCGAGGGAACCGATCTCTCGTAAGCGTACGAGTAATGTTGGTCCGGGCCACTTCATCTCACAATACCGTTGAACCAGAATCCGACCAAGGTAGGAAGCAATCTAAGCATCAACGCCCACAAACCTTTTGTGTTCTACTCAAGATCTCATCTACACATAGACCAAGCTCTGATACCACTGTAGGGGAACGTTGCATGGGAAACAAAAAATTTCCTACGCACACGCAGATCTATCCATGGTGATGAGCATCTAGGAGAGGGAGAGTGGATCTACATACCCTTGTAGATCGCTAAGCAGGAAGCGTTAATAAACGCGGGTGGTGTAGTCGAACGTCTTCGCGATCCAAATCACCGAGCGTCCCGCGATCTCATCACGATCCGTCTCGCAATCCAATCACGATCCGTCCCGCGAACTCATCACGATCCGTCCCACGATCTCATCACGATCCGTCTCGCGAACTCATCATGATCCGTCCCGCGATCTCATCACAATCCATCCCGCGATCTCGTCACGATCCGTCTCGCAATCTTGATCACGGTCCTTCCAATCTAGCGTCGAACGGACGGCACCTCTACGTTCAGCACACGTACAGCTTGATGACGATCTCCTCCTTCTTGATCCAGCAAGAGGGATAAGAGAGATAGAAGAGTTCTCCGTCAGTGTGACGCTACGGCGATGGTGGTGGAGCTATTCCGGCAGGGCTTCGCCTAAGCACTGCAGAAAACCAATCTAGAGAAGAAACTATGCACTAGAGGAACAGGTAGCACGTGGCTGAAAATTCTGTGCCCAAACCCTAAAATCCTCTAGTATATATAGGAGGAGAGGAGGAGGAGGCTTTGCTGCCAAAAAGACAGCCCTTGGATCGTCCAAAGTGGGGAGGAGAGGAGGACTCCTCCTCCAATCCTAGTAGGACTAGGATTCCTCCTTTTTTTGGCCTTTTTCCACCTTTTTCCCTTTGGGCTTTTTCTCCCAGCCGCATGGGCCTTGTGTGGGACTTCCACCAGCCCAAAAAATGCTGGTATTTACTCTCCCACAGCCCATGAAGCCTCTTGGGTCGAAATACCCCTCCCGGTGGTCTCCCGGTACACTACCGGCACTCCCGGTACATTACCGATTAGCCCGAAACTTTTTCGGCGACCAAAATGGGACTTCCTATGTATCAATCTTTACCTCCGGACCATTCCGGAGCTCCTCGTGATGTCCAGGATCTCATTCGGGACTCCGAACAACCTTCAGTCACCACCATACATAACTCTATACTACCGAAACGTCACCAAACCTTAAGTGTGCAGACCCTGCGGGTTCGAGAACTATGTAGACATGACCGAGACACCTCTACGGTCAATAACCAATAGCGGGACCTGGATGCCCATATTGGTTCCTACATATTATACAAAGATCTTTATCGGTCGAACCTCTATGTCAAGGATTCAGTTAATCTCGTATGATGTTCCCTTTGTTCTTCGGTATGTTACTTGCCCGAGATTCGATCGTCGGTATCTCCATAGCTAGTTCAATCTTGTTACCGGCAAGTATCTTTACTCATTCCTTAATACAAGATCTCGTGACTAACACTTAGTCACATTGCTTGCAAGTCTTGTTGTGATGTTGTATTACCGAGTGGGCCCCGAGATACCTCTCCGTCACACGGAGTAACAAATCCCAGTCTTGATCCATGCCAACTCAACAGACACCCTCGGAGATACCTGTAGAGTACCTTTATAGTCACCAAGTTACGTTGCGACGTTTGATACACACAAGGCACTCCTCCGGTGTCAGTGAGTTGCATGATCTCATGGTCATAGGAACATATACTTGACATGTAGAAAACAGTAGCAATAAACTAACACGATCATATGCTATGTTTTTAGTTTGGGTCTTGTCCATCACACCATTCTCCTAATGATGTGATCGCATTATCAAATGACATATCATTTCCATGGCTAGGAAACCTTAACCATCTTTGATCAACGAGCTAGTCCATTAGAGGCATACTAGGGACATGGTTTTGTCTATGTATCCACACATGCATCTAAGTCTCTGATCAATACAGTTATAGCATGGATAATAAACGATTTATCATGAACAAGGAAATATGATAATAACTAATTTATTATTGCCTCTAGGGCTTATTTCCAACACTTTCCTGTAATGAGATTGAACTAGGAATTAATATACCGACGGTCGAATCTCGGGCAAGTAACATATCGATAGACAAAGGGAACATCGTACGGGATTATCTGAATCCTTGACATAGAGATTCATCTGATAAAGATCTTCGTAGAACATGTAGGAACCAATATGGGCATCCAGGTCCCGCTATTGGTTATTGACCGTAGAGTTGTCTCGGTCATGTCTACATAGTTCTCGAATCCGCAGGGTCTGCACACTTAAGGTTCGGTGACATTTCAGTATAGATGAGTTATTTATGTTGGTGACCGAAGGTTGTTCAGAGTCCCGGATAAGATCCTGGACGTGACGAGGAACTCTGAAATGGTCCGGAGGTGAAGATTCATATATATGAAGTTCCGTGTTGACCATCGAGAAAAGTTCGGGTGTCACCAGTAATGTACCGGGAGTGTCGGAAGGGTTCTGGGGGTCCTCGGAAGGGGCCTCCAGCCCTGAAGGGCCCCATGGGCTGTGATAGAAGGCACACTAGCCCCTGGTGGGTTGGCCGCCCCTGATACATCCATTTTGCATCAGGATTTTATATTGATATTTATTGCGTTATGGGCTGCTATTATACATTTTGGTACAACACTTATGCCTTTTCTCTCTTATTTTACAAGGTTTACATGAAGAGGGAGAATGCCGACAGCTGGAGTTCTAGACTGGAAAAGGAGCAAATCTGAGATACCTATTCTGCACAACTCCAAAAGTCCTGAAAATCTACGGAGAATTATTTTGGAATATATAAAAAATATTGGGCGAAAGAAATACATTAGGGGACCCACCAGGCAGCCACAAGCCTGCTGGGCGCGCCCCTGGGGCTTGTGGCCCACCTGGCAGCCCTCCGATGCCCATCTTCTGCTATATTGAGGGTTTCGTCCTGGAAAAAATCATAACAGAGCTTTCGAGACGAAGCACCGCCGTCTCGAGGCAGAACTTGGGCAGAACCAATCTAGAGCTTCGGCAGGGCGATCCTGCCGGAGAAACTTCCCTCCGGGAGGGGGAAATCGAAACCATCATCATCACCAACGATCCTCTCATCGAGAGGGGGTCAATCTCCATCAACATCTTCATCAGCACCATCTCCTCTTCAAACCCTAGTTCATCTCTTGTATTCGATCGTTGTCTCAAAACCTCACATTGGTACATGTGGGTTGCTAGTAGTGTTGATTACTCCTTGTAGTTGATGCTAGTTGGTTTACTTGGTGGAAGATCATATGTTCGAATCCTTGATCATCATTAATACTCCTCTAATTATGAACATGAATATGATTTGTGAGTAGTTACGTTTGTTCCCGAGGACATGGGACAAATCTTGTTATAAGTAATCATGTGAATTTGGTATTCGTTCCATATTTTGATGAGATGTATGTTGTCTCTCCTCCAGTGGTGTTATGCGAACGTCAACTACAGAACACTTCACCATTGTTTGGGCCTATAGGAAGGCATTGGGATGTAATAAATAGATGATGGGTTGCTAGAGTGACAGAAGCTTAAACCCTAGTTTATGCGTTGCTTCATAAGGGGCTGATTTGGATCCACATGTTTCATGCTATGGTTAGATTTATCTTAATTCTTCTTTCGTAGTTGCAGATGCTTGCAGGAGGGGTTAATAATAAGTGGTATGCTTGTCCAAGTAAGTGCAGCACCCAAGCACCGGTCCACCCACATATCAAATTATCAAAGTAGCGAACGCGAATCATATGAGCATGATGAAAACTAGCTTGGCATAAATTCCCATGTGTCCTTGGGAGCGCTTTGCTTTATATAAGAGTTTGTCCAGGTTTGTCCTTTACCGGGCCACCTTGCTGCACCTTGGTTACAATTGTTACTTGATACCCGTTACGAATTATCTTATCACAAAACTATCTGTTACCGACAATTTTAGTGCTTGCAGAGAAAACCTTACTGAGAACCGCTTATCATTTCCTTCTGCTCCTCATTGGGTTTGACACTCTTACTTATCGAAAGGACTACGATAGATCCCCTATACTTTTGGGTCATCAAGAATCTTTTCTGGTGCCATTGTCGGGGAGTGAAGCCCCTTTGGTGAGTGGAACTTGGTAAGGAAAAATTTATATAGTGTGCTGAAATTTACTGTCACTTGTTACTATGGAAAGTAATCCTTTAAGGGGTTTGTTCGGGGTATCTTCACCTCGACCGGAAACACAAAGAGTTGTCCCACAACCTACTGAGCCTACTGAAAATATTTATTATGAAATTCCTCCGTGTATGACAGAAAAACTGCTAGCTAATCCTTACACAGGAGATGGAACACTACATCCCGATTTGCATCTAATCTATCTGAATGGAGTTTGTGGATTACTTAAGCTTGCAGGTTTGCCTGAGGATGTTGTCAAGAAGAAGGTATTTCCTTTATCTTTGAAGGAAAAGTTATTGGCATGGTACATGCTATGTGATGATATTGGATCATGGAACTACAACCGATTGAAAATGGAATTTCACCAGAAGTTCTATCCTATGCATCTGGTTCATCGTGATCGGAATTATATTTATAATTTTTGGCCTCGTGAAGGAGAAAGAATCTCTCAAGCTTGGGTGAGGCTTAAGTCAATGTTATATTCATGCCCCAACCATGAGCTTTCAAGAGAAATTATTATTCAGAATTTTTATGCTCCGCTTTCTTGTAATGATCAACCCATGCTCGATACTTCTTGTGCTGGTTCTTTAACGAAGAAAGATATTGAATTCAAATGAAATTTATTGGAAAGAATTAAACGCAACTCTGAATATTGGGAACTTGACAAAGGAAAGGAGTCAGGTATGAACCTTAAGTTTGATTGTGTTAAATCCTTCGTAGACACCGATGCTTTTCGTGATCGCACTAAGTATGGACTTGACTGTGAGATAGTAGCTTCTTTCTGTGAATCTTTTGCTACTCATGTTGATCTCCCTAAGGATAAGTGGTTTAAATATCATCCTCACATTGAAGTGAAATTAGTTGAACCTATTAAAGTTGAAGAGGAAACTATTACTTATAATGTTGATCATGTTATCTCTACTGCTTACATTGAGAAACCACCTTTCCCTGTTAGGATAAAGGAACATGCTAAATCTTCGACTGTGGTTCATAAGAGTTGCATTAGAACACCTAAACCCCCTGAACAAATTAAAGTTGAACCTAGTATTGCTATGGTTAAAGATCTCTTGGTTGATAATATTGATGGCATTTCATTCATTTCTATGATGAAGCAGCTAGAATTGCTAGACCTGATACTAAGCATAAACATAGACCAGTTGTTGGCGTGCCTGTTGTTTATGTTAAAATAGGAGATCATAGTTATCATGGCTTGTGTTATATGGGTGCTAGCATAAGTGCAATCCCATATTCCTTATATAAAGAAATCATGCATGATATTGCACCAATTGAACTAGAGGAAACTGATGTTACTATTAAGCTTGCTAATAGAGACACTATTGCACCGATGGGGATTGTTAGAGATGTTGAAGTCCTATGTGGGAAAATAAAATATCCTACTGATTTTCTTGTTCTTGGTTCCCCGCAAGATAATTTTTGTCCCATTATATTTGGCAGACCCTTCTTGAATACTGTTAATGATAGGATTGATTGTGAGAAAGAAATAGTTACTGTGGGATGTGTCTCATGAGTTTAATTTCTCTAAATTTCGTAGACAACCCCATGACAAAGAATTGCCTAGTAAAGATGAAATTATTGGTCTCGCTTCTATTGTTGTGGCTCCGACTGATCCTTTAGAATAATATTTGCTAGACCATGAAAATGACATGCATATGAATGAGAGGAACGAAATAGATGAAATTTTGTTTGAACAACAGCCTATTTTGAAACACAACTTACCTGTTGAAATACTTGGGGATCTTCCTCCACCCAAGGGTGATCCCGTGGTTGAGCTCAAGCAGTTACCTGATACATTGAAATATGCTTATCTTGATGAAAAGGAGACATATCATGTTATTATGAGTACCTTTCAGAGCATGAAGAAAAGAGATTATTGAAAACTCTGAGGAAGTACCATGCTGCTATTGGTTATACTCTTGATGATCTTAAGGGCATTAGTCCCTCTCTATGTCAGCATAAAATGAATATGGAACCTGATGCCAAACTAGTTATTTATCACCAACGACGATTTAACCCTAAGATGAAAGAAGTGGTAAGAAAATAAATACTAAAGCTTCTGGAGGCAAGTATAATTTATCATGTTGCTGGTAGTAGATGGGTTAGTCCCGTGCATTCCACCCCTAGGAAGGGGGGTATTCCCATTGTTCCTAATGACAAAAATGAATTGATCCCACAAAGAATTTTTACAGGTTATAGAATGGTAATTGATTTTAGGAAATTAAATAAAGCTACTAAGAAAGATCATTAAACTTTACCTTTTATTGATCAAATTCTAGAAAGATTATCCAAACATACTCATTTTTTGCTTTCTAGATGGTTACTCTGGTTTCTCTCAAATACCTGTATCAAGCCAGGATCAAGAAAAAACCACTTTTACTTGCCCTTTTGGTACCTTTGCTTATAGACGTATGCCTTTTGGTTTATGCAATGCACCTGCTACCTCTCAAAGATGTATGATGGCTATATTCTCTAACTTTTTTGAAAAGATTCTTGAGGTTTTCATGGATGATTTTTCCATTTACGGAACTTCATTTGATGATTGTTTGAGCAACCTTCATCGAGTTTTGCAGAGATGTGAAGTAACTAATCTTGTCTTGAACTGGGAGAAATGCCACTTTATGGTTAATGAAGGTATTGTCTCGGGGCACAAGATCTCCGAAAGAGGTACTGAAGTTTATACAGCTAAGGTTGATGCCATTGAAAAAATGTCGTGCCCTATGGATATCAAAGGTATAAGAAGTTTTCTTGGTCATACAGCGAAGGAGTTGTTGGAAATATGCCCTAGAGGCAATAATAAAATGGTTATTATTGTATTTCCTAGTTCATGATAATTGTCTATTGTTCATGCTATAATTGTGTTAACCGGAAACCGTAATACATGTGTGAATACATAGACCACAACGTGTCCCTAGTGAGCCTCTAGTTGGCTAGCTCGTTGATCAATAGATGGTCTCGGTTTCATGACCATGGACATTGGATGTCGTTGATAACGGGATCACATCATTAGGAGAATGATGTGATGGACAAGACCCAATCCTAAGCATAGCACAAGATCGTGTAGTTCGTTTGCTAAAGCTTTTCAATGTCAAGTGTCATTTCCTTAGACCATGAGATTGTGTAACTCCCGGATACCGTAGGAATGCTTTGGGTGTGCCAAACGTCACAACGTAACTGGGTGGCTATAAAGGTACGCTACGGGTATCTCCGAAAGTGTCTGTTGGGTTGACACGAATCGAGACTGGGATTTGTCACTCCGTGTGACGGAGAGGTATCTCTGGGCCCACTCGGTAAGACATCATCATTATGAGCTCAATGTGACTAAGGAGTTAGTCACGGGATGATGTATTACGGAACGAGTAAAGAGACTTGCCGGTAACGAGATTGAACAAGGTATGGGGATACCGACGATCGAATCTCGGGCAAGTACCATACCGATAGACAAAGGGAATTGTATACGGGATTGATTGAATCCTTGACATCGTGGTTCATCCGATGAGATCATCGTGGAGTACGTGGGAGCCAACATGGGTATCCAGATCCCGCTGTTGGTTATTGACCGGAGAGGTGTCTCGGTCATGTCTACGTGTCTCCCGAACCCGTAGGGTCTACACACTTAAGGTTCGATGACGCTAGGGTTATAGGGAAATAGTGTACGTGGTTACCGAAGGTTGTTCGGAGTCCCGGATGAGATCCCGGACGTCACGAGGAGTCCCAGAATGGTCCGGAGACAAAGATTGATATATAGGAAGTGAGGTTTTGGTTACCGGAAGTGTTTCGGGTGTCTCCGGTAGTGTACCGGGACCACCGGAAGGGTTCCGGGGGTCCACCAAGTGGGCCCACCTGCCCCGGAAGGTTCCATGGGCCAAGAGTGGGAGGGAGCCAGCCCCTAGGTGGGCTGGTGCGCCTCCCACCCCATCCCAAGGCGCAGCAAGGGTGGAGGGGGCAAACCCTAGGCTTAGATGGGCTTTAAGGCCCACCCTAGGGCGCCTCCACCTCTCCTTGCCCTGGCCGCCGGCCAGATAGGTTCCTGGAGGCTGCCGCCACCCCTAGGGTGGAACCCTAGGGCGCAGCACCTCTCCTCCCCTCCTCCTATATATAGTGGAGGTATTTGGGGCTGCACAAGACACGAGTTGATCTCCTCCCTGGTGCAGCCCTACTCCTCCCTCTCCTCGTTTCTCCGTAGTGCTTAGCGAAGCTCTGTCGGAGTACCACGCAGCTCCACCGTCACCACGCCGTCGTGCTGCCGGAGCTCTCCCTCAACCTCTCCTCCCTCCTTGCTGGATCAAGGCGTAGGAGACGTCATCGGGCTGCACGTGTGTTGAACGCGGAGGTGCCGTCCGTTCGGCACTTGATCGGATCTACCGCGATCTGAATCGCTGCGAGTACGACTCCATCAACCGCGTTCTAGCAATGCTTCCGCTTAGCGATCTTCAAAGGTATGAAGATCCAATCTCTCCCCGCTCGTTTGTTGGTTTCTCCATAGATAGATCTTGGTGACACGTAGGAAAATTTTGATTTACTACTACGTCTCCCAACAGTGGCATCATGAGCTAGGTCTATGCGTAGAATCTATGCACGAGTAGAACACAAAGTAGTTGTGGGCGTAGATTTTGTTAATATGCTTGCCGTTACTAGTCTTATCTTGATTCGACGGTATTGTGGGATGAAGCGGCCCGGACCAACCTTACACGTACGCTTACGTGAGACCGGTTCCACCGCCTGACATGCACTAGTTGCATAAGGTGGCTAGCGGGTGTCTGTCTCTCCCACCTTAGTCGGATTGGATTCGATGAAAAGGGTCCTTATGAAGGGTAAATAGCAATTGGCATATCACGTTGTGGTTTCGGCATAGGTAAGAAACGTTCTTGCTAGAAACCTATAGCAACCACGTAAAAACTTGCAACTACAAATTAGGGGACGTCTAACTTGTTTTTGCAGCATATGCCTTGTGATGTGATATGGCCAGAAGGATGTGATGTGATGCATTGTTATGTATGAGATTGATCATGTTCTTGTAATAGGGTTCACGACTTGCATGTCGATGACTATGACAACCGGCAGGAGCCATAGGAGTTGTCTTACATTATTGTATGACCTGCGTGTCAATCATAAACGCCATGTAATTACTTTACTTTATTGCTAAGCGTTAGCCATAGTAGTAGAAGTAATAGTTGGCGAGACAACTTCATGAAGACACAATGATGGAGATCATGATGATGGAGATCATGGTGTCGTGCCGGTGACAATGATGATCATCGTGCCCCGAAGATGGAGATCATAGGAGCAAGATGATATTGGCCATATCATGTCACTATATTGATTGCATGTGATGTTTATCATGTTTACATCTTATTTGCTTAGAACGACGGTAGTAAATAAGATGATTTCTCAATAAAATTTCAAGAGAAGTGTTCACCCTAACTGTGCACCGTTGCTAAGGATCGTTGTTCCGAAGCACCACGTGATGATCGGGTGTGATAGGTTCTAACGTTCGCATACAACGGGTGTAAGCCAGATTTACACACGCGAAACACTTAGGTTGACTTGACGAGCCTAGCATGTTCAGACATGGCCTCGGAACACGGAAGACCGAAAGGTCGAACATGAGTCGTATAGAAGATACGATCAACATGGAGATGTTCACCATGGATGACTAGTCCGTCTCACGTGATGATCGGACACGGGCTAGTTGACATGGATCATGTGTCACTTAGATGACTAGAGAGATGTCTATCTGAGTGGGAGTTCATTGAATAATTTGATTATGTGAACTCGATTATCATGAACTTAGTCTAAAATTGCCTTTAATATCTATATTGTAGATCCAATGGCCAACGCAAATGTCAACCTAAATTTCAACGCGTTCCTAGAGAAAACCAAGCTGAAAGATGATGGAAGCAACTATGCGGACTGGGTCCGTGGCTTGAGGATCATCCTCATAGCTTCCAAGAGATTGTATGTCCTTGATGCACCGCTAGGTGACCCACCCATTCTCTCAGCGGACCAAGACGTTACGAACGCTTGGCAGTCGCGCTGCGATGATTACTCCCTTGTTCAATGCGGCATGCTTTACAGTTTAGAATCGGGGCTCCAAAAGCGTTTTGAGCAACACGGAGCATATGAGATGTTCCAAGAGCTGAAACTGGTTTTCCAAGCTCATGCCCGAGTCGAGAGATATGACATCTCTGACAAGTTCTTCAGCTGTAAGATGGAGGAGAACAGTTCTGTTAGTGAGCACATCCTCAAGATGTCTGGGCTTCACGACCGCTTGACTCAGCTGGGAGTTAATCTCCCGGATGACTCAGTCATTGACAGAATCCTCCAGTCGCTTCCACCTAGCTACAAAAGCTTTGTGATGAACTACAACATGCAGGGGATGGAGAAGTCCATTCCTGAGTTGTACTCGATGCTGAAATCAGCAGAGGTTGAGATCAGAAAGGAGCATCAAGTGTTGATGGTAAAAAAGACCACTAGTTTCAAGAAAGGCAAGGGTAAGAAGAACTTCAAGAAGGACGGCAAAGCTGTTGCCGCGCCCGGTAAGCAAGTTGCCGGGAAGAAGAAGAACAAGAATGGACCCAAGCCTGAGACTGAGTGTTTCTATTGTAAGGGTACCGGTCACTGGAAGCGAAACTGCCCCAAGTACTTAGCGGATAAGAAGGACGACAACATTAAAGGTATATGTGATATACTTGTTATTGATGTGTACTTGACCAGCGCTCGTAGTAGCTCCTGGGTATTTGATACCGGTGCAGTTGCTCACATTTGTAACTCCAAGCAGGAGCTGCGGAATAAGCGGAGGCTGGCCAAGGACGAGGTGACGATGCGCGTCGGGAATGGTTCCAAGGTCGATGTGATCGCCGTCGGCACGCTACCTCTACATCTACCTTCGGGATTAGTTTTAAACCTTAATAATTGTTATTTAGTACCAGCTTTGAGCATGAACATTGTATCTGGCTCTCGCTTGATGCGAGATGGCTACTCATTTAAATCCGAGAATAATGGTTGTTCTATTTATATGAGAGAAATGTTTTATGCTCATGCCCCGCTGGTCAATGGTTTATTTTTGATGAATCTCGAACGTGATGTTACACATATCCATAGTGTGAGTACCAAAAAGTGTAAAGTTGATAACGATAGTCCCACTTACATGTGGCATTGCCGTCTTGGCCATATTGGTGTCAAACGCATGAAGAAGCTCCATGCTGATGGACTTTTGGAGTCACTTGATTTCGAATCATTTGACACATGCGAACCATGCCTCTTGGGCAAGATGACCAAGACTCCATTCTCCGGAACAATGGAGCGAGCAACTGACTTGTTGGAGATAATACATACCGATGTATGCGGTCCAATGAGTGTCGAGGCTCGCGGTGGCTACCGTTATGTTCTCACCCTCACTGATGACTTCAGCAGATATGGGTATGTCTACTTAATGAAACACAAGTCTGACACCTTTGAAAGGTTCAAGGAATTTCAGAGTGAGGTCGAGAATCAACGTGACAGGAAAATAAAATGCCTACAATCTGATTGTGGCGGAGAATATTTGAGTCACGAGTTTGGCACACACCTTAGGAAATGTGGAATTGTTTCACAACTCACGCCGCCCGGCACACCTCAGCGAAATGGTGTGTCTGAACGTCGTAATCGCACTCTATTGGATATGGTGCAATCTATGATGTCTCTTATCGACTTACCGCTATCATTTTGGGGATATGCATTAGAGACTGCCGCATTCACTTTAAATAGGGCACCGTCTAAATCCGTTGAGACGACACCGTATGAATTATGGTTTGGAAAGAAACCTAAGCTGTCGTTTCTAAAAGTTTGGGGATGCGATGCTTATGTGAAGAAACTTCAACCTGAGAAGCTCGAACCCAAAGCGGAAAAGTGCGTCTTCATAGGATATCCCAAAGAGACTATTGGGTATACCTTCTACCTACGATCCGAGGGCAAAGTCTTTGTTGCCAAGAATGGATCCTTTCTCGAGAAAGAGTTTCTCTCGAAAGAAGTAAGTGGGAGGAAAATAGAACTTGATGAGGTAATTGTACCTTCACTTGAACCGGAGAGTAGCGCAGCACAGGAAGTTGTTTCTGTGGAGCCTACACCGGCTAGAGAGGAAGTTAATGATGATGATCATGAAACATCAGATCAAGTTGCTACTCGAAGGTCCACTTGGACACGTTCCGCACCAGAGTGGTACGGTAATCCTGTCCTAGAGATCATGTTGTTGGACAACCGTGAACCTTCGAACTATGAAGAAGCGATGGCGGGCCCGGATTCCGACAAATGGCTTGAGGCCATGAAATCCGAGATAGGATCCATGTATGAGAACAAAGTATGGACTTTGGTGGACTTGCCTGATAATAAGCGAGCCATTGAAAACAAATGGATCTTTAAGAAGAAGACTGACGCGGACGGTAATGTGACCGCCTATAAGGCTCGGCTTGTCGCTAAGGGTTATCGACAAGTTCAAGGAGTTGACTACGATGAGACTTTCTCACCCGTAGCGATGCTGAAGTCAGTCCGAATCATGTTAGCAGTTGCCGCATTTTATGATTATGAGATCTGGCAAATGGACGTCAAAACGGCATTCCTTAATGGCTTCCTCAAGGAAGAACTGTATATGATGCAACTGGAAGGTTTTGTTGATCCTAAAGATGCTAAAAAGGTATGCAAGCTCCAGCGCTCCATTTATGGGCTGGTGCAAGCATCTCGGAGTTGGAACATTCGCTTTAATGAGGTGATTAAAGCGTTTGGGTTTGTATAGGTTTATGGAGAACCCTGTATTTACAAGAAAGTGAGTGGGAGCTCTATAGCATTTCTTATACTGTATGTGGATGACATGCTGATAATGGGAAATAATATAGAACTCTTGGAAAGTATAAAGGCCTACTTGAATAAGTGTTTTTCAATGAAGGACCTTGGAGAAGCTGCTTACATATTAGGTATTAAGATCTATAGAGATAGATCGAAACGCCTCATTGGTCTTTCACAAAGCACATACCTTGAAAAGATATTGAAGAAGTTCAATATGGATCAGTCCAAGAAGGGGTTCTTGCCTGTGTTGCAAGGTGTGAGATTGAGTACGACTCAATGCCCGACCACGGCAAAGGATAGAGAAGAGATGAGTGTCATCCCCTATGCTTCAGCCATAGGCTCTATCATGTATGCCATGCTGTGTACCAGGCCTGATGTGAACCTTGCCATAAGTTTGGTAGGGAGGTACCAAAGTGATCCCGGAGCGGAACACTGGACAGCAGTCAAAAATATCCTGAAGTACCTGAAAAGGACAAAGGACATGTTTCTCGTTTATGGAGGTGTCGAAGAGCTCGTCGTAAAGGGTTACGTCGATGCTAGCTTCGACACAGATCCGGACGACTCCAAGTCGCAAACCGGATACGTGTATATTTTGAATGGAGGGGCAGTGAGCTGGAGCAGCAGCAAGCAAAGCGTCGTGGCAGCGTCTACATGTGAAGCGGAGTACATAGCTGCTTCGGAAGCAGCAAAGGAGGGAGTCTGGATGAAGGAGTTCATCACCGACCTAGGAGTGATTCCGAATGCGTCGGGCCCGATGACTCTACTCTGTGACAACACTGGAGCTATTGCCCTTGCGAAGGAGCCCAGGTTTCACAAGAAGACAAGACACATCAAGCGCCGCTTCAACTCCATCCGAGATTACATTCAGGAGGGAGACATAGATATTTGTAAAGTGCATACGGATCTGAATGTCGCAGATCCGTTGACTAAACCTCTCTCACGAGCAAAACATGATCAGCACCAGAATGCTATGGGTGTTCGATTCATCACAATGTAACTAGATTATTGACTCTAGTGCAAGTGGGAGACTGTTGGAAATATGCCCTAGAGGCAATAATAAAATGGTTATTATTGTATTTCCTAGTTCATGATAATTGTCTATTGTTCATGCTATAATTGTGTTAACCGGAAACCGTAATACATGTGTGAATACATAGACCACAACGTGTCCCTAGTGAGCCTCTAGTTGGCTAGCTCGTTGATTAATAGATGGTCTCGGTTTCATGACCATGGACATTGGATGTCGTTGATAACGGGATCACATCATTAGGAGAATGATGTGATGGACAAGACCCAATCCTAAGCATAGCACAAGATCGTGTAGTTCGTTTGCTAAAGCTTTTCAATGTCAAGTGTCATTTCCTTAGACCATGAGATTGTGTAACTCCCGGATACCGTAGGAATGCTTTGGGTGTGCCAAACGTCACAACGTAACTGGGTGGCTATAAAGGTACGCTACGGGTATCTCCGAAAGTGTCTGTTGGGTTGACACGAATCGAGACTGGGATTTGTCACTCCGTGTGACGGAGAGGTATCTCTGGGCCCACTCGGTAAGACATCATCATTATGAGCTCAATGTGACTAAGGAGTTAGTCACGGGATGATGTATTACGGAACGAGTAAAGAGACTTGCCGGTAACGAGATTGAACAAGGTATGGGGATACCGACGATCGAATCTCGGGCAAGTACCATACCGATAGACAAAGGGAATTGTATACGGGATTGATTGAATCCTTGAAATCGTGGTTCATCCGATGAGATCATCGTGGAGTACGTGGGAGCCAACATGGGTATCCAGATCCCGCTGTTGGTTATTGACCGGAGAGGTGTCTCGGTCATGTCTACGTGTCTCCCGAACCCGTAGGGTCTACACACTTAAGGTTCGATGACGCTAGGGTTATAGGGAAATAGTGTACATGGTTACCGAAGGTTGTTCGGAGTCCCGGATGAGATCCCGGACGTCACGAGGAGTCCCAGAATGGTCCGGAGACGAAGATTGATATATAGGAAGTGAGGTTTTGGTTACCGGAAGTGTTTCGGGTGTCTCCGGTAGTGTACCGGGACCACCGGAAGGGTTCCGGGGGTCCACCAAGTGGGCCCACCTGCCCCGGAAGGTTCCATGGGCCAAGAGTGGGAGGGAGCCAGCCCCTAGGTGGGCTGGTGCGCCTCCCACCCCATCCCAAGGCGCAGCAAGGGTGGAGGGGGCAAACCCTAGGCTTAGATGGGCCTTAAGGCCCACCCTAGGGCGCCTCCACCTCTCCTTGCCCTGGCCGCCGGCCAGATAGGTTCCTGGAGGCTGCCGCCACCCCTAGGGTGGAACCCTAGGGCGCAGCACCTCTCCTCCCCTCCTCCTATATATAGTGGAGGTATTTGGGGCTGCACAAGACACGAGTTGATCTCCTCCCTGGTGCAGCCCTACTCCTCCCTCTCCTCGTTTCTCCGTAGTGCTTAGCGAAGCTCTGTCGGAGTACCACGCAGCTCCACCGTCACCACGCCGTCGTGCTGCCGGAGCTCTCCCTCAACCTCTCCTCCCTCCTTGCTGGATCAAGGCGTAGGAGACGTCACCGGGCTGCACGTGTGTTGAACGCGGAGGTGCCGTCCGTTCGGCACTTGATCGGATCTACCGCGATCTGAATCGCTGCGAGTACGACTCCATCAACCGCGTTCTAGCAACGCTTCCGCTTAGCAATCTTCAAAGGTATGAAGATCCAATCTCTCCCCGCTCGTTTGCTGGTTTCTCCATAGATAGATCTTGGTGACACGTAGGAAAATTTTGATTTACTACTACGTCTCCCAACAGGAGTAGATGGTATTATTAGACATTGTGTAGCTGAGAAGGAATAGGAACACATCTTACGCAAAATGTCACTCCGAAGCCTACGGAGGACACCACGCTGGAGATAGAACTGCACATAAGGTACTATAATCTGGGTTTTATTGGTCTACTCTCTTCAAGGATGCTCGTAAGTTTGTCTTGTCTTGTGATGAATGTCAAAGAATTGGTAATATTAGTAGACGTCAGTAAATGCCTATGAATTATTCTCTTGTTATTGAACCATTTGATGTTTGGGTTTTTGATTATATGGGGCCTTTTCCACAATCTAACGGGTATACTCTTATTCTAGTTGAGGTTGATTATGTCACTAAGTGGGTAGAAGCTATTCCAACTAGTAGCGCTGATCATAACACTTCCATTAAAATGCTTAGAGAAGTTATTTTCCCTAGATTTGGTGTCCCTAGATATTTGATGACTGATGGTGGTTCGCACTTTATTCATGGTGCTTTCCGTAAATTGCTCGCTAAATATGATGTTAACCATAGAATTACGTCTCCTTATCATCCTCAGTCTAGTGGTCAAGTAGAATTGAGAAATGGAGAAATTAAGTTGATTTTGGAGAAGACTGTTAATAGATCTAGGAAGAATTGGTCTAAGAAACTTGACGATGCATTTTGGGCTTATAGAACTGCTTACAAGAACCCTATGGGTATGTCTCCCTATAAGATGCTTTATGGTAAAGCATGTCACTTACCTCTAGAACTAGAACATAAAGCTTATTGGGCAATCAAAGAGCTCAATTATGATTTCAAACTGCTGGTGAGAAAAGGTTATTTGACATTAGCTCACTTGATGAATGGAGAACCCAAGCCTATGAGAACGCCAAGTTGTTTAAAGAAAAGGTTAAGAGATGGCATGACAGAAGGATACAAAAGCGTGAATTCAATGTAGGTGATCATGTCTTGCTATACAATTCTCGTTTAAGATTTTTTGCAGCAAAACTTCTCTGTAAATGGGAAGGTCCTTACGTTATCGAGGAGGTATATCATTCCGGTGCCATCAAGATTAACAACGCCGAAGGCACAAACCCGAAGGTGGTGAATGGTCAAAGAATCAAGCATTATATCTCAGGTACTCCCATAAATGTGGAAACCAGTGTCATCAATACCATAACTCTGGAGGAGTACATTAGGGAGACTTACCGGAACGTTTCAAACTCCGAAAAGGAATAGGTATGTGGTATTGTAAGTAAAAAGATTCCAAAACTTTTTCAATGGCAATTTTTATCTAATTTGGAATATTTAAAAAATTAGGAAAATTTAAAGTAGTCCGAATAGTGCACGAGGAGGCGAGAGCCTGTAGGGCACGCCCTACCACCCTAGGCGCGCCCCTGGGGCTTGTGGCCACCTCGTGTGCCATTCAGACTCCGTTTTCTTATGGCATACTCCTTCGGGTCGGTAAAAATTCATTATGTAATCTCCCGAGGGTTTTGACTCTCGTATCACAACAATACCCCCAGTTTTCTCTTTGAGCTATTCCTGCAGCAGATTTAGAGCAAGATGTCTTCGCAAGAGTCGGTCGGGGAGAACTGCTTTGGGCAAGTTACAGAAGAAGAGATGGAGGCCGACTTGAAAAGGATAGATGCCATGGAGGAAGTCCAAGAATTTGCCTCTCATCCACAACCTGGAGCCATGCTGGCAGAACTTCAGAGCTCAGCAATTCCGAATTCGGTTATCCCTTCCAATGCTAAATTTCTTACTTTTGAAAATACGAAAAGGAGTGTTGCTTCTTATCCCGCAAGAATGAAACATCCATGGGTTAAAGGCGCTCTAGCCATCGCTGAAAAACTTTACAAGGAAATAATGGATCTCAGAAAGCAAAATAACAAGCTTGAGGAGGAGAATCGTATTCTAAAGTGCCTCATCGCCAAGTATATAACATCACCACCTCCGAAGCAAGACAACTAATCACATGGGTATGGGCACTCCCCTTGGCTTGTGCCAAGCTTGGGGGAGGTGCCCCGGTATCGTATCACCATCACATATTTTATTTTTACTTTTACTTTTATTTTATCTTTATTTTTATTTTTACTTTTTATCATCTTTCCTTAGTTTGATCCTTTTGGTTATATCTTGATCTAGTAGAATAAAGTTTCCGTGTGATCTATTTTTGAGTCTTTGCTTTATGATTCCTCCTATGTAAGCAAGCCCGTGAGTTATATAATAAAAATTGCTTTCGAGTTGAGGGATTTTGCTTGTTTGGCATGATCTTGATCTTGAGAAAGATGAAGTAGAAAGAAGTACATAATGAAAGCAAGAGTACATATGACAATCTTATGTGGAGTGATGACTTCACATACAAAAAGTATGTCGATTGAAACCTGTTGTGGGTTGACAAACATAGCTGTTGGTCACTGGGGCAATTAAAAGGAAGTAATAAAGAAAGAGAGGTTCACATATAAATATATTATCTTGGACATCTTCTATGATTATGAGCACTCATTAAAATATTATATGTTAAGAAGTTGATATCGCACAAGGAAGACAACATAATGGTTTATGCTTGCTTATTTCCGAATAGAAGTTATATTGTCATAAATCCCTCAACATGTGTTGCTTGCTTCCACCTAATATCTACCAAAACTTCCACACCAAGTAGAGATACTACTTGTGCATCCAAACACCCTTAACCCAGTTTTGCCATGAGAGTCCACCATACCTACCTAAGGATAGAATAAGATCCTTCAAGTAAGTTGTCATCGGTGCAAGCAATAAAAATTGCTCTCTAAAATGTGTGATCTATTAATGTGAGGAAAATAAATTTTATACGAACTTGTGATAGGGAAGAAATAAAAGCGTCGGACTGCATAATAAAGTTCTCTATCACAAGGGGCAATATAAAGTGACGTTCTTTTGCATTAAGAGATTGTGCATCCAACTATAAAAGCACATGACAACCTCTACTTCCCTCTACGAAGGGACTATCTGTCACTTGCATTTTCTAGTTCTTACCTTTATGCAAGAGTCATGGTGATTTCCATCACCTTCTCTATTTTCGCCTTTATTTTTTGGCAAGTGTCACGTGTTGGGGAATGATCTAGGCACATATATCCACTCGGAAGTGGACGAGCATGAGTCATTACTGTTGACATTACCCTTGAGGTAAATAGTTGGGAGGCAACACTATAAGCCCCTATCTTTCTCTGTGTCCGATTGAAACTTTGAACTCATAGGTACCTCGTGAGTGTTAGCATTTGTGAAAGACTAAAAGATGATTGAGTATGTGGGTTTGCTTTACAAGCTCTTATATTGACTCTTTCCTATGTTATGATAAATTGGAATTGCTTTAGTGACTGAGACCATAGTTTGTCAGTTCTCAATAGAGTTCTCGATTCATACTTGCCATTGTGAATGAATTATTACTTTAGCATAAGAAATTATATGTCAATATATGTTGCTATTCTAAAGATGATCATGATGCCTTCATGTCCGTATTTTATTTTATCGACACCTCTATCTCTAAACATGTGGGCATATTTATTGATTTCGGCTTTCGCTTGAGGACAAGCGATGTCTAAGCTTGGGGGAGTTAATACGTCCATTTTGCATCATGATTTTATATTGATATTTATTGCATTATGGTCTGTTATTATACATTTTGGTACAACATTTATGCCTTTTCTCTCTTATTTTACCATGTTTACATGAAGAGGGAGAATGCCGGCAGCTGGAGTTCTGGACTCGAAAAGGAGCAAATCTGAGATACCTATTCTGCACAACTCCAAAAGTCCTGAAAATCTACGGAGAATTATTTTGGAATATAAAAAAAATATTGGGCGAAAGAAATACATCAGGGGACCCACCAGGCAGCCACAAGCCTATTGGGCGCGCCCCTGGGCTTGTGGCCCACCTGGCAGCCCTCAGATGCCCATCCTCTACTATATTGAGGGTTTCATCCTAGAAAACAAATCATAATAGAAATTTCGGGACGAAGCGCCGCCCTCTCAAGGCGGAACTTGGGCAGAACCAATCTAGAGCTCCGACAGGGCGATCCTGCCGGAGAAACTTCCCTCCGAGAGGGGGAAATCGATGCCATCGTCATCACCAATGACCCTCTCATCGAGAGGGGGTCAATCTCCATCATCATCTTTATTAGCACCATCTCCTCTTCAAACCCTAGTTCATCTCTTGTATCCGATCTTTGTCTCAAAACCTCAGATTGGTACCTGTGGGTTGCTAGTAGTGTTGATTACTCCTTGTAGTTGATGCTAGTTGGTTTACTTGGTAGAAAATCATATGTTTAGATCCTTGATCATCATTAATAATCCTCTGATTATGAACATGAATATGCTTTGTGATTAGTTATGTTTGTTCCCGAGGACATGGGATAAGTCTTGTTATAAGTAATCATGTGAATTTGGTATTCGTTCGATATTTTGATGAGATGTATGTTGTCTCTCCTCTAGTGGTGTTATGTGAACGTCGACTACATAACACTTCACCATTGTTTGGGCCTAGAGGAAGGCATTGGGAAGTAATAAGTAGATGATGGGTTGCTAGAGTGACAGAATCTTAGACCCTAGTTTATGTGTTGCTTCGTAAGGGGCTGATTTGGATCCACATGTTTCATGCTATGGTTAGATTTATCTTAATTCTTCTTTTGTAGTTGTAGATGCTTGCGGGAGGGGTTAATCATAAGTGGGAGCCTTGTCCAAGTAAGGGCAGCACCCAAGCACCGGTCCACCCACATATCAAATTATCAAAGTAGCGAACGCGAATCATATGAGCATGATGAAAACTAGCTTGAAATAAATTCCCATGTGTCCTGAGGAGCACTTTGCTTTATATAAGAGTTTGTCCAGGCTTGTCCTTTGCTATAAAAAGGATTGGTCCACCTTGCTGCACCTTGGTTACAATTGTTACTTGCTACCCGTTATGAATTATCTTATCACAAAACTATCTGTTACCGACAATTTCAGTGCTTGCAGAGAAAACCTTACTGAGAACCGCTTATCATTTCCTTCTGCTCCTCGTTGGGTTTGACACTCTGACTTATCGAAAGGATTATGATAGACCCCTATACGTGTGGGTCATAAGCCCCTCCCACAAGGCCTATGCGGCCGAAGGGTGGAGGGTGAAAACCCTAAAGGGGGCGGGCCACCTTGGCTTGGGGGCCAAGCCACCCCTTGGCCACTGCCCCTCCCATCTTGGCCGCCGCCCCTAGGGGTGGGAACCCTAGGGTGCAGCCCCTTCCCCCCTTCCCCCTATATATATGAGAGAGGGAGGAGGGCAACCACACTACGAGCCACGGCGTAGCCTTTCCTAGTAGATTGGTTCTTCTCTAGTAGATTGGTTCAGTGCCGCTTAGCGAAGCTCTGCTAGATCAGCTCCACCACCACCGCCGCCACGCGGTCGTGCTGCCGAAGAACCCATCTACCTATCCACCCCCTCTTGCTGGATAAAGAAGGTAGAGATCGTCATCGAGCTGTGTGTGCTGAACGTGGAGGTGTCGTCCGTTCGACACTTGATCGGGAGTTCGTGGGACGGCTTGCGATTTGGATCGTGAAGAAATTCAACTACATCAATTACATTCTTTAATGCTTCCGCTTAGAGATCTACAAGGTTCTATGGATCCAACCTCTCCTCTGGTATATGCTCATCTCCTAGATTGATCTTGGTGAAGCGTAGGATTTTTTTTGTTTCCCATGCAACGTTCCCCAACAGTGGCATCATGAGCTAGGTCTATGTGTAGATGAAATCACGAGTAGAACACAAAGGAGTTTCTGGGCGTTGATGCTTAGATTGATTCCTACCTTGGTTGTATTTTGATTCAACGGTATTGTGGGATGAAGTGTCCTAGACGAACCTTACTCGTACACTTACTAGAGAACGGTTCCATCGACTGACGTGTAACTCTGTTGCACAAAGATGGCTGGCGGGTGTCTGTCTCTCCTACTTAAGTTGGATCGGATTCAATAATGGCGGTCCTTGAGAAGGTTGAATAGAAATTTGGGTATCACCATTGTGGTTTATGCGTAGGTGAGAATTGTTCTTGCTAGATACCCGTAGCAGCCACGTAAAAACATGCAACAACAATTAGAGGACATCTAACTTGTTTTTGCAGGGTATGTTATGATATGATATGGCCAAATACATGATGAGATATATGTGATGTATGAGATGATCATGTTTTGTATAGAATATCACAACTTGCATTTTGATGAGTACGGCAACCGGCAGGAGCCATAGGGTTGTCTTTAATTATTGTATGACCCGCGTGTCAATCATTAAGCGCTATGTAATGCTTTAATTTATCGCTAAGCGGTAGCAATAGTAGTATAAGCATGGTGGGCGCGACAACCCCGATGGTGACACAATGATGGAGATCATGGTGTTATGCCGGTGATGATGAAGATCATGCCGATGCTTTGGAGATGGAGATCAAAAGCACAAGTTCATGGCCATATCATGTCACTTATGATTTGCATGTGATGTTAATAATTTTATGCACCTTGTTTTGCTTAGGACGACGGTAGCATTATAAGGAGATTCCTCACTTAAATTTCAAGATAAATTGTGTTCTCCCCGAGTGTGCACCATTGCGAAAGTTCGTTGTGTCGAGACATCACGTGATTATCGGGTGTGATAGACTCTACGTTCGCATACAACAGGTGCAAGCCAGTGTTGCACGTGCGGAACACTTGGGTTGAACTTGACGAGCCTATCATGTATAGACATGGCCTCGGAACACGAGAGACCGAAAGGTCAAACATGAGTCATATAGTAGATATGATCAACATGATGATGTTCACCATTGGAGCCGCCTCAACTCACGTGATGATCGGACTTGAGTTGGTGAATTTGGATCATGTATCACTCAGATGACCTGAGGGATGCCAATTTGAGTGGGAGCTTTAGTAATTTGATTAACTAAACTCATTATCTTGAACAATAGTCTTAGTAATCTTTGCTTATTTATGTTGTAGATCAATGGCTCGCGTAGTAGCACCTCTGAATTTTATTGCGTTCCTAGAGAAAGCTAAGTTGAAAGATGATGGAAGTAACTTTGTGGACTGGGCCCGTAATCTAAGGATTATCCTCACGGCTTCCCAGAAGGCTTATGTCCTTGATGCTCCGCTTGGTGACCCACCCGCTCCCGTGTCATCCGAAGACGTTAAGAACGCTTGGGAGGCATGTTCTGAAGATTACTCAATAGTTCAGTGTGCAATGTTGTATGGCTTAGAACTGGGACTTGAAAGACGTTTTGAACGTCATGGAGCATATGAGATGTTCCAGGAGTTAGAGTTTATCTTTAAGAAGAATGCCCGGATCGAGAGGTATGAGACCTCCGATAAGTTCTATGCTTGCAAGATGGAGGAGAAGGGGTCTATCAGTGAACATATACTCAGAATGTCTAGGCATTCGACCTGTCTGGTGGAGTTAGGGATGCCCCTTCCATCAGAGGCGATCACTGACAGAGTTCTCCGATCATTGCCACCTAGCTACAAGAGCTTCATGTCGAACTATAACATGAACGGGATGAACAAGTCAGTCGCCGAGCCGTTTGCGATGCTAAAAGTCACTGAGTCTGAAATCCAGAAAGAACATCAAGTGTTGATGGTCAATAAAACCACTAGTTTCAAGAAGAATGGCAAAGGCAAGAAGGGTAACTCCAAGAAGGGTGGCAAAGCAGTTGTCCCTCCCATGAAGAAACCCAAGGCTGGACCCAAGCCAGAAACTGAGTGCTTTCATTGCAAGGGAACTGGTCACTAGAAGCGGAACTGCCCAAGTATCTGGCCGACAAGAAGGAGGCCAACACCAAACAAGGTATATCTGATATACATGTTATTGATGTGTACCTTACCAACTCTCGTTGTAGTACCTGGGTATTTGATACCGGTTTGGTTGCTCACATCTGCAAATCAAAATAGGAGCTACGGAATAGACGAAGGCTTGCAAAGGATGAAGTGACGATGCACGTGGGAAATGGTTCCAAGGTTGATGTGATCGCCGTTGGCACGCTCGCTCTTCGATTACCATCGGGATTAGTGATGAACCTGAATAATTGTTATGTAGTGCCTGCGTTAAGCATGAACATTATATCTGGATCTTGTTTATTTCTAGAGGGTTACTCATTTAAATCAGAGAATAATGGTTGTTCTATCTATATGAGTAATATCTTTTATAATCATGCACCCAATGTGAGGGGTTTATTCATATTGAATCTCGATAGTGATGACACACATGTTCATAACATTGATGCCAAAAGATGTAGAGTTGATAATGATAGTACCACTTTCTTATGGCACTGCCGTTTAGGTCATATTGGTGTCAAATGCATGAAGAAGCTCCATGCTGATGGACTTTTGGAGTCACTTGATTTTGAATCACTTGACACATGTGAACCATGCCTCTTGGGCAAGATGACTAAAACCCCGTTCTCTGGAACAATTGAACGGGCAAGTGACTTGTTGGAAATCATACATACTGATGTGTGCGGTCTCATGAGCATTGAGGTGCGGGTGGATATCGTTATTTTCTCACTTTCACTGATGACTTAAGTAGATATGGGTATATTTACTTAATGAAACACAAGTCTGAAATGTTTGAAAAGTACAAGCAATTTCAGAGTGAAGTTGAGAATCATCGAGGAGGAGAATATGTGAGTTATGAGTTTGGCAGTCACTTAAGACAATGTGGAATTGTTTCACAATTGACACCGCCTGGAACACCACAGCGTAATGGTGTGTCCGTACGTTGTAATCGAACCTTATTAGATATGGTGCATTCTATGATGTCTCTTGCCAATTTGCAACTATCATTTTGGGGTTATGCATTAGAGAAACCTGCATGCACTTTAAATAGGGCACCATCAAAATCCGTTGAGACGACGCCATATGAACTATGCTTTGGCAAGAAGCCAAAGTTGTTGTTTATGAAAGTTTGGGATGTGATGCTTATGTCAAAAAGCTTTAGCCTGAAAAGCTGGAACCCAAAGAGGAAAATTGCATATTCATAGGATACCCAAAAGATACAGTTGGGTATCCCTCTATCTCAGATCCGAAGGCAAAGTGTTTGTCGCTAAAAACGGAACATTTCTTGAGAAAAAGTTTTCTCGAAAGAATTGAGTGGGAGGAAGATAGAACTTGATGAGGTTATTGAACCTTTGATTCAACTAGAGAGTAGCGCAGTGTAGAAAGATGTTTCTGTTGAGCCTACGATAGTTGAAGAGGAAGTTAATGATGGTGATCATGAAGCTTCGGATCAAGTTACTATTGAACCTCATAGGTCGACAAGGGCACGTACTGCTCCTGAGTGGTACGTCAACCCTGTCTTGGAGGTCATGTTGTTAGACAACGACGAACCTACGAGCTATGGAGAAGCGATGATGGGCTCGGATTCCGAGAAATGGTTAGAGGCCATGAAATCCGAGATAGGATCCATGTATGAAAACAAAGTATAGACTTTGGAGGTATTACGTGAAGGGCGAAAGGCCATTCAGAACAAATGGATCTTTAAGAGGAAGACGGACGCGGACAGTAATGCCATCGTCTATAAAGCTCGACTTGTGGCAAAGGGTTTTTCACAAGTTCAAGGAGTTGACTACGATGAGACCTTCTCACCCGTAGCGATTCTCAAGTTCGCCAGAATCATGTTAGCAATAGCTGCATATTTCGATTATGAAATTTGGCAGATGGATGTCAAAACAGCGTTCCTTAATGGTTTCCTTAAGGAAGAGTTGTATATGATATAACCGGAAGGTTTTGTTGATCCAGAGAATGCTGAAAAAGTTTGCAAACTCCAACAATCCATTTATGGACTGGTGCAAGCATCTCGGAGTTGGAATTTGCGTTTTGATGAGGTGATCAAAGCGTTCGAGTTTATACAAGTTTAGGGAGAAGCTTGTATTTAAAAGAAAGTGAGTGGGAGGTCTGTAGCGTTTCTAATATTATATGTGGATGACATATTGCTGATAGTAAACAATATAGAAATGCTGGAAAGCGTGAAGGAATATTTGAACAAGAGTTTTTCAATGAAGGACCTAGGAGAACCTGCTTTCATATTAGGCATTAAGATATATAGAGATAGATCGAGATGCTTAATAGGATTTTCACAGAGCACATACCTTGATAAAGTTTTGAAGAAGTTCAAAATGGATCAGTCTAAGAAGGGGTTCTTGCCTGTGTTACAAGGTGTGAAGTTGAGTAAGACTCAATGCCCAGTGACTGCAGAAGATAGAGAAAAGATGAGTGTCATCCCCTATGCTTCAGCCATAGGCTCTATCGTGTATGCAATGTTGTGCACAAGACCCGATGTCAGCCTTGCCATAAGTATGACCGTAAGGTTTCAAAGTGATCCAGGAATGGAGCACTAGACGACGGTCAAGAATATCCTCAAGTACCTGAAAAGGACTAAGGAAATGTTTCACATTTATGGAGATGATCAAGAGCTCGTCGTAAAGGGTTACGTCGATGCAAGCTTTGACACCGATCCGGATGACTCTAACTCGCAAACAGTATACATATTTATTCTCAATGGGGGAGCAGTAAGCCGGTGCAGTTCCAAGCAGAGCGTGCTAGCCGATTCTACATGCGAAGCGGAGTACATCGCAGCCTCAGAGGCAGCGAAGGAAGGTGTCTGGATGAAGGAGTTCATGACAGATATTGGCATAGTGCCCACTGCACTAAATCCAATGGCTCTGTTCTGTGACAACACTGGTGCCATTGCTCTGGCCAAGGAACCAAGGCTTCACAAGAGGACCAGACACATAAAGCGACGCTTCAATTCCATCCGTGATCACATCAAGGAGGATGACATAAATATTTTCAAAGTGCACACGGATCTGAATGTTGTAGACGCATTGACTAAACCTCTTCCAAGGGCTAAACATGATCAACACCAGAACTGTATGGGTGTTCGATTCATTACAATGTAAATCACACAGTGATGTGAGCTAGATTATTGACTCTAGTGCAAGTGGGAGACTGTTGGAAATATGCCCTAGAGGCAATAAATAAAGTGTTTATTATTATATTTACTTGTTCATGATAATTGTTTATTGTCCATGCTATAATTGTATTGATAGGAAACTAAATACATGTGTGGGTAAATAGACAACACTGTGTCCCTAGTATGCCTCTAGCAGACTAGCTCGTTGATCAAAGATGGTTGAGGTTTCGGCGACCAAAATGGGACTTCTTATATATCAATCTTTACCTCCGGACCATTCCAGAGCTCCTCGTGATGTCCGGGATCTCATCCGGGACTCCGAACAACCTACAGTCACCACCATAAATAACTCTATACTACCGAAACGTCACCAAAACTTAAGTGTGCAGACCCTGCGGGTTCGAGAACTATGTAGACATGACCGAGACACCTCTACGGTCAATAACCATAGCGGGACCTGGATGCCCATATTGGTTCTACATATTCTACAAAGATCTTTATTGGTCGAACCTCTATGTCAAGGATTCAGTTAATCTCGTATGATGTTCGCTTTGTTCTTCGGTATGTTACTTGCCCGAGATTCGATCGTCAGTATCTCCATACCTAGTTCAACCTCGTTACCGGCAAGTCTCTTTACTCGTTCCGTAATACAAGATCCCATGACTAACACTTAGTCACATTGCTTGCAAGGCTTGTTGTGATGTTGTATTATCGAGTGGGCCTTGAGATACCTCTCCGTCACACGGAGTAACAAATCCTAGTCTTGATCCATGCCAACTCAACAGACACCCTCGGAGATACCTGTAGAGTACCTTTATAGTCACCCAGTTACGTTGCGACGTTTGATACACACAAGGCACTCCTCCGGTGTCAGTGATTTGCATGATCTCATGGTCATAGGAACATATACTTGACATGCAGAAAACAGTAGCAATAAACTGACACGATCATATGCTATGTTTGTAGTTTGGGTCTTGTCCATCACACCATTCTCCTAATGCTGTGATCCCGTTATCAAATGACATCTCATGTCCATGGCTAGGAAACCTTAACCATCTTTGATCAACAATCTAGTCCATTAGAGGCATACTAGGGACATGGTTTTGTCTATGTATCCACACATGCATCTAAGTCTCCGATCAATACAATTATAGCATGGATAATAAACGATTTATCATGAACAAGGAAATATGATAATAACTAATTTATTATTGCCTCTAGGGCATATTTCCAACAGTCTCCCACTTGCACTAGAGTCAATAATCTAGTTCACATCACCATGTGATACGCATTGTTATGAATCTAACACCCAATGAGTTCTGGGGCTCGATCATGCTTTGCATGTGAGAGAGGTCTTATAGTCAACGGGTCTGCGACATTCAGATCCGAGTGTACTTTGCAAATCTCTATGTCAAAATGGAAAAAATGCTACCACACTCCACTTGGTACTATTCCATATGGCTGCTCCACTATACGTATCCAGGTTGCTACTATGAGTCATCCGGATTGGTGTTAAAGCTTGCATCGACGTAACTCTTTACCACGAACTCTTTATCACCTCCATAATCGAGAAACATCTCCATAGTCTTTTAGTCACTAAGGATAATCTTGACTGATGTCTAGTGATCCACTCCTGGATCACTTTTGTACCCCTTGACTGACTCATGGCAAGGCAGACACTAGGTGCGGTACACAGCATGTCATAATATAGAGCCTATGGCTAAGGCATAGGGGACGACGTTCATCCTTACTCTGAAGCATAGGGGATGACACTCTTCTTTTCTCTATCTTCTGCAGTCACTGGGCATTGAGTCTCACTCAACTTCACACCTTACAAATAAGGCGAGAACTCTTTCTCTGACTGATCCATTTTGAACTCTTTCAAAATCTTGTCAAGGTATGTACTCATTGAAAGTCTCATCAAGCATCTTGATTTATCTCGATAGATCTTGATGCTCAACAATTAGGTAGCTTTTATCCAGGCCTTCCTTTGAAAATCACTTTTCAAACAACCGTTTATGCTTTCTAGAAATTCTACATTATTTGCGATCAACAATATGTCATCCACATATACTTATTAGAAATTCTATAGTGCACCCACTCAGTTTATTGTAAATACAAGTTTCTCATAAACTTTGTATACACTCAAAAACTTTGATCACCTCATCAAAGTGTACATTCCAACTCCGAGATGCTTGCTTCAGTCTATAAAAGGATCACTGAAGCTTGCACGCCTTTTAGCATCCTTAGGACTGACAAAACCTTCTGGTTGTATCACATACAACCTTACCTCAAGTAAACCGTTAAGGAAACGATGTTTTGACATCCATCTGCTAGATTTCATAATTGAAAGTGCAACAACTGCTAACATAATTTCAACAAACTTTAGCATCGCTACGAGTGAGAAAGTCTCATCGCAGTCAACTCCTTAAACTTGTCGTAAACTTCTTTGCAACAAGTCGAGCTTTACAAATGGTGACATTTACCATCAGCGTCTGTCTTCATTTTAAAAGATCCATTTGTACTTAACGACCTGCCGTCCAACGAGCAACTCCACCAAAGTCTATACTTGGTTTTCATACATGGATCCTTTCTCGGATTTCATGGCCTCTAACCATTTGTTGGTTTCCGGGCCCATCATCGCTTCTCCATAGTTCGTAGGTTCATCGTTGTCCAACAACATGACCTCTAAGACAGGGTTGCCGCACCACTCAGGAGCAGTACACGTCCTTGTCGACCTACGAGGTTCGATAGTAACTTGATCCGAAGCTTCATGATCATCATCATTAACTTCCTCTTCAACTAACGTAGGTTTCACAGAAACAACTTCCTGCACTGCGCTACTCTCTGGTTGAAACAGAGGTTCAATAACCTCAACAAGTTCTATCTTCCTCCCACTCAATTCTTTCAAGAGAAACTTTTTCTCAAGAAAGGACCCAGTTTTAGCAACAAACATTTTATGCTTGGATCTGAGATAGAAGGTTCACCCAACTGTTCTTAGGGTACTCTATGAAGATGCATTTGTCCGCTTTGGGTTCGAGCTCATTAGGTGAAAACATTTTCCACACAAGTGTTGCAGCCCGAAACATTAAGAAATGACAGCTTGGGTTTCCATCAAACCCTAATTCACACGGTGTCATCTCAACGGATTTAGATGGTGCCCTATTTAAAGTGAATGTAGTTGTCTCCAATGCATAACACCAAAATGATAGTGGCAAAACCATAAGAGACATCATAGTATGCACCATATCTAATATAGCACGACTATGACGTTCGGACACACCATCACACTATGGTGTTTCAGGTGGCGTGAGTTGTGAAACAACTTTCACATTGTCTAAAGTTGTATGCCAAACTCGTAACTCAGATATTCACCTTCACGATCATATCGCAGACATTTTTATCTTCTTGTCACGATGATCTTAAACTTCACTCTGAATTTGTTTGAACCTTTCAAACGATTCAGACTTATGTCTCATTAAGTAAATATACACTATATCTACTCAAATCATCAGTGAAGGTAAGAAAATAACGATGTCCACCGCACGCTACAAGACTCATTGGATTGCATACATCAATATGTATCATTTCCAATAAATCACTTGCCCGCTCCATTAATCCAGAAAACGGGGTCCTTAGTCATCTTGCCCAAGAGGCATGGTTCGCATGTTTCAACCGATTCGAAATCGAGTGAGTCCAAAGATCCATAAGCATGGAGTTTCTTCATGCGCTTTATACCAATATGACATTTTGCGGCAGTGCCACAAGTATGTGGTATTATCATTGTTAACTTTGTATCTTTTGGCATCAATGTTATGAACATGTGTATTACTACGATCAAGATTCAACAAACCATTCTCACTGGGTGCATGCATGTAAACAGAATAACCATTATTCATTAACTTAAATGAATAACCGTGTTTCAATAAACATGATCTAATCACGTTCATGCTCAACGCAAAACACCAAATAACATTTACTTAGGTTCGTCACTAATCCCGAAGGTAGAGAGAGCGTGCGATGTTGATCACATCAACCTTGGAAAACATTTCCAACACACATCGTCACCTCACCCTTAGCTAGTGCTCCATTTATTCCGTAGCTTTTATTTCGAGTTACTAACATTTAGCAACCGAACCGGCATCCAATACCCAGGTGCTACTAGGAGTACTAGCAAGGTACGCATAAATAACACGTATATCAAATATACTTCTGTCGACGTCGTCAACCTTCTTATCTACCAAGTATCTAGGGTTGTTCTGCTTCAGCGACCGCTCTCCTCATAATCGAAGCACTTAGTCTCGGGTTTGAGTTCAACTTTGGGTTGCTTCACTGGAGCAACAACTAACTTGCTATCCATGAAGTTTTCCTACCTTGCTCCTGCCCTTCTCGAAACTAGTGGTTTGACTAACCATCAACACTTGACGCTCCTTCTTGATTTCTACCTTCGCGGTGTCAAACATCGTGAACAGCTCAGGGATCATTATTTCTATCCCTGGGATTTTATAGTTCATCACCAAGTTCTAGTAGCTTAGTGACAGTGACTTGGAGAACTATATCAATCACTATCTTATCTGAAAGATAAACTCCCACTTGATTCAAGGAATTTTAGCACCCAGACAATCTGAGCACATGCTCAATGATTGAGCTATTCTCTTGCATATTATAGGCAAAGAATCTTGTTGGAGATCTCATATCTCGCAACACGGGCATGAGCCTGAGATCCTAATTTCAGCTCTTAGAACATCTCATATGTTTTGTGACGTTCAAAACGTTTCGGAGCCTCAATTCTAAGCCGTAATGCATGACACACTAAACTATCAAGTAGTTATCAGAACGTGTCTGTCAGATGTTCACAACATCTACAAACAACGCTAGAGGGGTTGGCACACCGAGCGGTGCATTAAGGACATAAGCCTTCTGTGCAGCAATGAGGACAATCCTCAGATCACGGAGCTAGTCCGCAATATTGCTACCATCATATTTCAACTCTATTTCTCTAGGAACATATAAAAATTCAAGGGAGCTACAACGCGAGCAATTAATCTACAACATAATTTGCAAAGACACTACTGACTATGTTCATGATAATGAGTTCAATTAATCATATTACTGAAGAACTCCCAGTCAAATTGACATCCCTCCGGTCATTCGAGTGATACATGATCCAAATTCACCAACTCAAGTCCGATCATCATGTGAGTTGAGGTGGTTTCAATGGTGAACATCATCATGTTGATCATATCTACTATATGACTCATGTTCGACCTTTCGGTCTCTTGTGTTCCGAGGCCATGTCTGTACATGCTAGGCTCGTCAAGTTTAACCCAAGTGTTCTGCATGTGCAACACTGGCTTGCACCCGTTGTATGTGAACGTAGAGTCTATCGCACCCGATCATCACGTGGTGTCTCAACACGACGAACTTTCGCAACGGTGCACACTCGGGGAGAACACAATTCATCTTGAAATTTAAGTGAGGGATCACCTTATAATGCTACCGTCGTCCTAAGCAAAACAAGGTGCATAAAAGGATTACATCACATGCAAATCATAAGTGACATTATATGGCCATGAACTTGTGCTTTTGATCTCCATCTTGAAAGCACTGGCATGATCTCCATCGTCACCGGCAAGACACCATGATCTTGATCTCCATCAACGTGTCGCCATCGGGGTTGTCGCGCCCAACATGCTTCTACTACTATTGCTACCGTTTAGCAATAAAGTAAAGCATTACATAGCGCTTAATGATTGACACACATGTCATACAATAATTAAAGACAACCCTATGGCTCCTGCCGGTTGTCGTACTCATCGACATGCAAGTCGTCATAATCTATACATCACATGATCATCTCATACATCACATATATCACATCATGTAATTGGCCATATCATATCACAACATACCCTGCAAAAACAAGTTAGACGTCCTCTAATTGTTGTTGCATGTTTTACGTGGCTCCTACTGGTATCTAGCAAGAACAATTCTCATCTACGCAAAAATCACAACGGTGATACACTAGTTGCTTTTCAACCTTCTCAAGGACCGCCTGTCGAATCTGATCCAACTAAAGTGAGAGAATCTGGCACCCGCAAGCCATCTATGCAACAAGTTGTGGTTGAGGGAACCGGTCTCTCGTAAGCGTACGAGTAATGTTGGTCCAGGCCGCTTCATCTCACAATACCGCTGAACCAAAACACGACCAAGGGAGGAAGCAATCTAAGCATCAATGCCCACAAACTCTTTGTGTTCTACTCGAGATCTCATCTACACATAGACCTAGCTCATGATGCCACTGATGGGGAACGTCGCATGGGAAACGAAAATTTTCCTACGCACACGCAGAACTATCCATGGTGATGAGCATCTACGAGAGGGAGAGTGGATCTACATACCCTTGTAGATCGCTAAGCGGGAAGCGCTAAGAAACGCGGTTGGTGTAGTCGAACATCTTCGCGATCCAAATCGCCGTGCGTCCCGCGATCTCATCACGATCTGTCCCGCGAACTCATCACGATCCGTCCAGCGAACTCATCACGATCTGTCTCGCGATCTTGATCACGATCCTTCCGATCTAGCGCCGAACGGACGTCACCTCCGCGTTCAGCACACCTACAACTCGATGACGATCTCCGCCTTCTTGATCCAGCAAGAGGGAGCGGAGAGGTAGACAAGTTCACGGGCAGCGTGACGGCAGGGCTTCGCCTAAGCACTGCAGAAATCCAATCTAGAGGAGAAACTATGCACTAGAGAACGGGTAGCACGTGGCTGAAAATCTTGTGCCAAAACCCTAAAACCGTCTAGTATATATAGGAGGAGAGGAGGAGGAGGTTTGTCTCCCAAGGAGGCAGCCCTTGGGTCGGCCGAACCAGGAGGGAGGAGTCCTCCTCCTCCACTCCTAGTAGGATTAGGACTCCTTCCTAATTTAGCCCTTTTTGCCTTTTTCCACCTTTTTTCCTTTTGGGATTTTCTTCCCAGCCGCATGGGCCTTGTGTGGGAATTCCACCAGGCCACTAAGGGCTGGTATTCATCCTCCCACAGCCCATGTAGCCTCTTGGGTCGAAATACCCCTCCTGATGGTCTCCCGGTACACTACCGGCACTCCCGGTACACTACCGATGAGCCCGAAACTTTTCCGGCGACCAAAATAGGACTTCCTATATATCAATCTTTACCTCCGGACCATTCCAGAGCTCCTCGTGATGTCCGGGATCTCATCTGGGACTCTAAACAACCTTCGATCACCACCATACATAACTCTATACTACTGAAACGTCACCAAACCTTAAGTGTGCAGACCCTGCGGGTTCGAGAACTATGTAGACATGACCGAGACACCTCTATGGTCAATAACCAATAGCGGGACCTGGATGCCCATATTGGTTCCTACATATTCTACGAATATCTTTATCGGTCGAACCTTTATGTCAAGGATTCAGTTAATCCCGTAAGATGTTCCCTTTGTTCTTCGGTATGTTCCTTGCCCGAGATTCGATCATCGGTATCTCCATGCCTAGTTCAACCTCGTTACCGGCAAGTCTCTTTACTCGTTTAGTAATACAAGATCCCGTGACTAACACTTAGTCACATTGCTTGCAAGGCTTGTTGTGATGTTGTATTACCGAGTGGGCCCTGAGATACCTCTCCGTCACACGGAGTAACAAATCCCAGTCTTGATCCATGCCAACTCAATAGACACCCTCGGAGATACCTGTAGAGTAATTTTATAGTCACCCAGTTACGTTGCGACGTTTGATACACACAAGGCACCCCTCCGGTGTCAGTGAGTTGCATGATCTCATGGTCATAGGAACATATACTTGACATGCAGAAAACAGTAGCAATAAACTGACACGATCATATGCTATGTTTGTAGTTTGGGTCTTGTCCATCACACCATTCTCCTAATGATGTGATCCCGTTATCAAATGACATCTCATGTCCATGGCTAGGAAATCTTAACCATATTTGATCAACGAACTAGTCTATTAGAGGTATACTAGGGACATGGTTTTGTCTATGTATCCACACATGCATCTAAGTCTCCGATAAATACAATTATAGCGTGGATAATAAACGATTATCATGAACAAGGAAATATGATAATAACTAATTTATTATTGCCTCTAGGGCATATTTCCAACACCTCGAGCCCCGATGGGCCCCATGGGTTGTGAGAGAAGATGCACCAGCCCATGGTGGTCTGGCCGCCCCTCCCACAAGGCCCATGCGGCCGAAGGGTGGAGGGGGGAAACCCTAAAGGGGACGGGCCACCTTGGCTTGGCGGCCAAGCCACCCCTTGGCCGTCGCCCCTCCCATCTTGGCCGCCGTCCCTAGGGGTGGGAACCCTAGGGCGCAGCCCCTTCCCCCTATATATATGAGAGAGGGAGGAGGGCAGCCGCACTACAAGCCACGGCGCAGCCCTTCCTCCCTTCCCGATTGCTCCTCCTCTAGTAGATTGGTTCGGCGCCGCTTAGCGAAGCTTTGTGGGATCAGCTCCACCACCACCGCCGCCACGCCGTCGTGCTCCCGGAGAACCCATCTACCTCTCCGCTCGCTCTTGGTGGATCAAGAAGGCGGAGATCGTCATCGAGATGTACGTGTGCCGAACGCGGAGGTGCCGTCCGTTTGGCACTTGATCGGGAGTTCATGGGAAGGCTTGCGATTTGGATCGCGAAGACGTTCGACTACATCAACTACGTTCTTTAACGCTTCTGCTTAGCGATCTACGAGGGTATGTGGATCCAATCTCTCCTCTCGTAGATGCTCATCTCCTAGATTGATCTTGGTGAAGCGTAGGATTTTTTTATTCCCATGCAACGTTCTCCAACAGATGGGCTGTCGGGTCTAACGTGGCGGGCGTGCCCGGGCGCCCCCATAATCGCCTCATATTTGGGCTGGATATGGGGGGTGTCGGTCAACCTAGGCGTTTGAGGGCCGTTTGAGAGGCCCGTCTGGATCGAAATTTTGTAATCGGACACTGATCGGGCGGCCTACCCGGGCATTTGAGGCGGGTTTGAGAGGTCCGGTTGTAGATGCTCCTAGCAGCCCACTCAGGGTGTCTCCAACGAAACGATGATCATCAAATGGACGCCCTCAAGTATCCACAGGTATCCGGCCTCATGGAGGCCAGCCTGCCATGCATCTCAAACAAGTTGAACACTTTTCCCTTCATATTTATATGTAATCTTATTAGTGAAAATAAATAGCATGATACATCAAGAATTCAAAGATAAATATTCCAATGAGATGTTGTAAATGTTAACACTTTTTCGATTAATGTAATCCACGAGTAAGCAATAAACATGGCAATCACACTATCAGAGTATGCAATTCATATCGATATCTAAGCATGTGATCACGTACAATACATATAACCAAAACATCTATGAACATGTGATCATGTACAGTACATATAACCGAAACATCTATGAACACCATATATACGTCCGGACAAATCATACCCTTCGGTTGGCCAGGCCAACGCAGCAGCAACCTTGGCGTCGTCCGTGGCCTTCTTCTTGATTGTAGCATCATCGGGCATGGAGTCGATGCAGGGAAAGTAGTCGAAGCAGGGGAGGATGAAGACGGTGACGGATCGGAGTAGTCGCGCCGAGACACACCCCAAAAACCTTATCGTTGTTCTCTCAGGCGGGTTCTCGAACGACGGCGTTTCGGAGACACATGCTCTCCCGACCAACCGTGCACGCAGTCGTCGGGATATGATCGTCGGAACCAACACATTGAGAGAAACAACAAATAACGGCTAGGGTTATGCAGAAGGGAGAGAGTGAGTTAGGGTTCACTCCACATGACATCGCCTTCTTATATAGGTCGTCGGGTAGATGAGCCTGTGCTTAGGCCCATGTCCGAGTCTGTGAACCCGCAACCCGCAACCCACAACGAGCATGCGCGTTGTGACGAGCCGGTGACGGAGGAGGAGGAGCGCGTGTACAACTCATCTTTTAAAGCTCCCGGTGGTGTGTGATAGAGCAACCCTTATGAAGGCATCATGCTGACTTGGAGTGCAACAGAGGAAGACGAGAAGAACATAACATATGTCGCCGACGAGCGTGGCCAAACGAACATTGTTGATGGCAGCAATCGCAACGAGAGACACACGGCTGAGTATACATGCATTGCGCACACGCTGTCCAGGAGGCCTGACACAAAGGAGCGGAGGCTAGACTCGAGCACCGACCTTGACGCCCGGATGAATACCTCGGCGAATCTTAGTCCGCGACGTCCACGTGGATGAACGAGTACTCGACACCCTCCATGGCACCATGAGGAAGTTGAGTAGGAAGGACGTGTGGGCACACGCAGCTCCAAACGTGATTGCACAACATGGTGGCGACGACAGATGGAGAGTTCGCGAGAGCGGTGTTGTGCATGATTTTAATCGTGATGGTGCGGTGGAAGCACACGCGCAATTTCAAAGTTTTGGCGATGCAAATAAACCATGATGCTCGGGGCGAGATGATGCAGTCAAGGCGGCCACATCGACGACATTAGACACCCACTCGTGTTCCCATGATCTGCTGGGACTTCTTGTCTGGAATCCCGCGGACGTCCGAGCTGCGGTTGTAGTCGACGAAGTAGTCGGAGCTCGAGCTGTCCCCACGATACGATTCTAAACTATATATCTATTGGCCTATATATTGATGCCTACATCCCGGTGTAATTCAGGGGCCATCGATCACTTGAATTGGATATGTAACATGACTTGGACACAAATTTATTTTGGGAAGCAATTTCAATGACTGATGAAACATAAGGAACTACGTTTTTTTACTTACACAGGGGTACGATGGACTGTGGGTTATTTTTAAAAAAGAATAAGCTTTTTTAGAATACTCCTTCCATTCCTAAATATAAGGTACGATGGACTATGGATTATTTTTTAAAAAGAATAAGTTTTTTTTAGAACTTCTTCCTTTTTAAATATAAGTATTTCTACAGATTTTACTATTGAAGTACGTACATTTGGATGTATATAGACAATTTTTTTATTAGTAGGTATAGATATTTCTCTAATTTGAAAGTTATGTGAACCGAATGAGTCATGTCCTCGTGTGGCAAGGAGGAGAGTCGGGCCCGTGCACGCCATGCCATCCGAGCAGAAAAAAAGCTGGACGGATTGGCGCTAGAGACAAAGCGCCACCAACGAACCGACGACGCACACTGTCAGCAGCCCACTTCCCCGTCTCCCAAATCCAATCCCATCCCGTACCGATCCAGCCGGAACGCAACAGATTTAACAGCCAGCCAGCCAGCCAGCCGCCAATGCCCTCGGCTCCCACCCGTGATGGCGCGCGCAGCACTCGTCTCCAGCTGCCGCAGCGCCTGGGCCGCCGCATCTCCTCCCTCCTCCTCTCCCCACGCGCGTATATATACCCGCGCCTCTTCCTCCCCTTCCCGCCCACCGCTCCTCGCGTCCCCGCCTCTCCGCCTCCTCCCCGATCCCCGATCCAGCCCTCCTCGGTGCGCGCATTCATCGGTCCTCCCGTTCTTGTTCTTGTTCTTGGACTCCCCGTCGTCGACGTTGCGTTCGCCTTGCTAACGTTCTTGTTGGTCTGTGTGCAGGTGTTCGATTAGGACTCCTGCGGCGGCCAAGGGGGCGTCGTTGTCCGGCCGGCGGAGCGCGAGGGAGGAGGAGGAGAAGGAGGAGATGACGATCGAGTCGTCCGTGAGGCTCGCCGCAGGGGAGCTGTCGGTCCGCGGCCGGACGGTGCTGTCCGGCGTGCCGGACGCGGTGCTCGCGTCGTCCGCCGCGGCCAGGGGCCCCGTCGACGGCGTCTTCGTCGGCGCCGACCTCGCCGAGCCGGCCTCCCGCCACGTCGTCTCCCTCGGCAACATGAGGTGCGCCCTCTCGCCCGCCCGTCTGATGCGATCTCGGCGGGAGAAGACGAGGTGTTCGTCTCGATCGGCATTGATCTGATTTGGTTTTGGGTTGGTGTGTGCGTGTGCAGGGGCGTGCGGTTCATGGCGTGCTTCCGGTTCAAGATGTGGTGGATGGCGCAGCGGATGGGGGACAAGGGCGGCGACGTCCCGCACGAGACGCAGTTCCTGCTGGTGGAGTCCAGTGCTACCGGCGCCGGTGGCGGTGAGGAGGGGGGCGAGGAGCTGTCGTACGTCGTGTTCCTCCCGCTCGTGGAGGGCGCGTTCCGGGCCAGCCTCCAGGGCGGCGGCGCGGGCGGCGACGAGCTCCAGCTCTGCGTCGAGAGCGGCGACGCCGGCACGCTCGCCAGTTCATTCGACCGCGTCCTCTTCGTGGGCGCCGCGGAGTCCGACCCCTTCGCCGCCATCGCCGGCGCCGTCGCGGCGGTCAGGTCCTGCCTCGGGACCTTCCGCCCGCGCGCCGAGAAGAAGCTACCCGCGATCGTTGACTACTTCGGGTGGTGCACGTGGGACGCCTTCTACCAGGACGTCACCCAGGAGGGTGTCGAGGCCGGGCTCCAGAGCCTCGCCGCCGGCGGAGCGCCGCCCAAGTTCGTCATCATCGACGACGGCTGGCAGTCGGTCGGCACCGACAAACAGAGCCCCGACGTGGACTCCTCTGGCGTGGCCGGCAAGTCGCCGCCCCTTCCCCGGCTCACCGGCATCAAGGAGAACAGCAAGTTCCAGAGCGGCGACGACCCGGCCACCGGCACCGGCATCGAGACGCTGGTACGCGCGGCGAAGGAGAAGTACGGGCTCAAGTACGTGTACGTGTGGCACGCCATCACCGGCTACTGGGGCGGCGTGCGGCCGGGCGCCGCCGGGATGGAGGCGTACCGCTCCACCATGCAGTTTCCCAAGATCTCGCCGGGCGTGGCGGAGAACGAGCCCAACATGAAGACCGACGTGCTCACCCTGCAGGGGCTCGGCCTCGTGCACCCGCAGGCCGTGCACCGCTTCTACGACGAGCTCCACGCGTACCTCGCCGCCGCCGGCGTCGACGGCGTCAAGGTGGACGTGCAGTGCGTCCTCGAGACGCTCGGCGCCGGCCACGGCGGCCGCGTGCAGCTCACGAAGGAGTACCACCGCGCGCTGGACGCCTCCGTCGCCAAGAACTTCCCCGACAACGGCATCATCGCCTGCATGAGCCACAACACCGACGCCCTCTACTGGTAAGACAGAGCTCAGTCCCTCCATTGACAACATCCAAATTTTCTCAGAGAAATCAATTCATCATCATCATCTCTGCTGAATCTGCGTGCAGCTCGAAGCAGACGGCGGTGGTCAGAGCGTCGGACGATTTCTTCCCGAGGGAGGCGGTGTCGCACACGATCCACATCGCCGCGGTGGCGTACAACAGCGTGTTCCTCGGCGAGTTCATGCTCCCGGACTGGGACATGTTCCACTCCCTCCACCCCGCCGGTGACTACCACGGCTCGGCGCGCGCCATCAGCGGCGGGCCCGTGTACGTCAGCGACGCACCGGGGAAGCACGACTTCGAGCTGCTGAGGAAGATGGTGCTGCCGGACGGCACCGTGCTGCGCGCGCGGCTGCCGGGCCGGCCGACCAAGGACTGCCTGTTCGCGGACCCGGCGCGCGACGGCGCCACCCTGCTCAAGATCTGGAACATGAACAGGTTCACCGGCGTGCTCGGCGTGTACAACTGCCAGGGCGCGGCCTGGAGCTCCGCGGAGAAGAAGAACGTCTTCCACCAGAAGGCCGGCGCCGGCGCACTGTCCTGCGGCGTCAGGGGCCGCGACGTCCACCTCATCGCCGAGGCCGCGACGGACGGCGGCGCCGGGTGGAGCGGTGACTGCGCCGTGTACCGCCACGGCGCCGGCGACCTCGTGGTCCTCCCCGACGGCGCGGCGCTGCCCGTGTCCCTCAAGGTCCTGGAGCACGACGTGCTCACCGTGGCGCCGATCAAGGTCAGCACCTCTGCAATGTCCAATCTGATCGATACTTGTGAAGTTGTGATACAATTTGCTTATGTACCTGAACTGATCAAATGATCTGTGTGAACTGCAGGATTTGGCGGCCGGGTTCAGGTTCGCGCCGGTCGGCCTCGTGGACATGTTCAACGGCGGCGCGGCGGTGGAAGGCCTGACCTACAGCCTCCTCGCCGACGGCGAGGTCGTGAGCTCCGGCGAGGCGGTCGGGCTGGTGCGCATGGAAGTGCAAGGGCGCGGGAGGTTCGGCGCCTACTCGTCGGTCCGGCCGAGGAGTTGCACGCTGGGCTCAGCCCCGGCGGAGTTCTCCTACGATGCCTCCTCCGGCATGGTGATCCTCGAGCTGGAGTCGATGCCATTGCCCAAGGAAAGGGTTCACAAGATTGCCATTGAGCTGTAGGATTTTTAGCTCCCCGGCTCTGCAATCCATGGATAGTGTATGCTTTCTTGATTATTAATGAATTAAAGGGATGGAGAAATATACGGTCACATTGATCATCTATCTGAGCTAATCAATCTGCCGCCGCTAGTTGCCGGAACCCTGAACTGTGCAAGTGGCCTCCGGTGTGGGCACCTGCCTACCTGGTTCACGGACGAACCTTTCAATTCGGGCACGTGCCGGCCAGCAATGGGACGCGCACAGATTTCTCCTCTGTTTGTGTGGGCGCTTTGGCAGAGGATGATGATGCGGCCATCCGGTCAGATCTGAGGCACGTTCCTACGCTGCAGAATGGCTGTCCGGGTCAGTTTGGTCCATCTTATGAAGATCCACGGCTTGATAATTTATCTCACGAGCAGGCGTATCAACATGCATAAATCCAGATATAAGAGCATCTCCTGAGGCCCCAAAGGAATCCAGGCCTCTTTTTTATTGTCGGCGGGTGAAAAAATCCTCAGCTACAGTTCCAAGAAGTCGTTTTTCGCCGGTTGAGGCTTTATTTTGGGCCGGCGAACCCAGGCCAAACGCAGGACACTGGGGGTCTCCTGGGCGCGCCGGCTGAAGCAAAAAGGCGAGTGGGACCGAGGTGTCGACGACACCGGCTGCTACTTCCCGCCACTTCTGTTGGGAGATGTAGTAGTACAAAATTTTCCTACGTGTCACCAAGATCTATCTATGGAGAAACCAGCAACGAGTGGAGAGAGATTGCATCTTCGTACCTTTGAAGATCGCTAAGCGGAAGGGTTACAAGAACGCGGTTGATGGAGTCGTACTCGCAGCAATTCAGATCGCGGTGTATTCCGATCTAAGTGCCGAACAACGACGCCTCCACGTTCAACACACGTGCAGCCCGGTGACGTCTCCTACGCCTTGATCCAGCAAGGAGGAAGGAGAGGTTGGGGAAGGGCTCCAACAGCAGCACGACGACGTGGTGGTGCTGGAGTAGCAAGGTATTCCGGCAGGGCTTCGTCTAAGCGTTGCGGAGGAGGAAGAAGAGAGGTAGGGCTTTGCCGTGAGAGAGAGAGAGAGAGAGTTCAGAACTGTCCTCAAAAGGCCAAAACCTCAAATATATGTAGGAGGAGGGAGAGGGAGGGCTGGCTTGGACTCTCCTCCAAGGAGGAGAGCTTCGGCCGAATCAAAGGGAGAGTCCACCTCCCACAAGGGAGGTGGATCTCCTCCTTTTCAAACTCCTTTGCCCTTATCTCTACTCCTCCAGCCGCATGGGCCTTTCTAGAAGGTCTTGCCAGCCCAATAAGGACCGGCACACCTCCTCTAAGGGCCCACAAAGTCCTATGGTCATCACACCCCTCCCGGGGGTCCTCCGGCACCCTCCCGGCACTCCCGGTACAATACCGATGAGCCCGAAAACTTTCCGGTGACCAAAACTGGACTTCCTATATATCAATCTTTACCTCCGGACCATTCCGGAGCTCCTCGTGACGTCCGGGATCTCATCCGGGACTCCGAACAACTTTCGGTAATCACGTATACCATTTCCCTATAACCCTAGCGTCATCGAACCTTAAGTGTGTAGACCCTACGGGTTCGGGAGACACGTGGACATGACCGAGACACTTCTCCGGCCAATAACCAACATCGGGATCTGGATACCCATGTTGGCTCCCACATGCTCCACGATGATCTCATCGGATGAACCACGATGTTGGGGATTCAATCAATCCCGTATACAATTCCCTTTGTCTATCGGTATGATACTTGCCCGAGGTTCGATCGTCGGTATCTCTATACCTTGTTCAATCTCGTTACTGGCAAGTCTCTTTACTCGTTCCGTAATACATCATCCCGTGGCTAACTCCTTAGTTACATTGAGCTCATTATGATGATGTCTTACCGAGTGGGCCCAGAGATACCTTTCCGTCACACGGAGTGACAAATCCCAGTCTCAATTTGTGCCAACCCAACAGACACTTTCGGAGATACCCGTAGTGCACCTTTATAGCCACCCAGTTACGTTGTGACGTTTGGCACACCAAAGCATTCCTACAGTATCCGGGAGTTGCACAATCTCATGGTCTAAGGAAACGATACTTGACATTGAAAAGCTTTAGCAAACGAACTACACGATCTTGTGCTACGCTTAGGATTGGGTCTTGTCCATCACATCATTCTCCTAATGATGTGATCCCGTTATCAACGACATCCAATGTCCATGGTCATGAAACCATGACCATCTATTGATCAACGAGCTAGTCAACTAGAGGCTCACTAGGGACATGTTGTGGTCTATGTATTCACACATGTATTATGGTTTCCGGTTAACACAATTATAGCATGAACAATAGACAATTATCATGAACAAGGAAATACAATAATAACCATTTTATTATTGCCTCTAGGGCATATTTCCAACAGTCTCCCACTTGCACTAGAGTCAATAATCTAGTTACATTGTGATGAATCGTACACCCATAGCATTCTGGTGTTGATCATGTTTTGCTCGTGAGAGAGGTTTAGTCAACAGATCTGCGACATTCAGATCCGTATGCACTTTAAAAATATCTATATCTCCCTCCTGAATGTAATCACGGATGGAGTTGAAGTGGCGCTTGATGTGTCTTGTCTTCTGGTGAAACCTGGGCTCCTTCGCAAGGGCAATAGCTCCAGTGTTGTCACAGAATAGAGTCATCGGGCCCGACGCACTTGGAATTACTCCTAGGCTGGTGATGAACTCCTTCATCCAGACTCCTTCCTTTGCTGCTTCCGAAGTAGCTATGTACTCCGCTTCACATGTAGATGCCGCCACGACGCTTTGCTTGCTACTGCACCAGCTGACTGCCCCTCCATTCAAAATATACACGTATCCGGTTTGCGACTTGGAGTCGTCCGGATCTGTGTCGAAGCTAGCATCGACGTAACCCTTTACGACAAGCTCTTCGGCACCTCCATATACGAGAAACATGTCCTTTGTCCTTTTTAGGTACTTCAGGATATTCTTGACCGCTGTCCAGTGTTCCGCTCCGGGATCACTTTGGTACCTCCCCACCAAACTTATGGCAAGGTTCACATCAGGTCTGGTACACAGCATGGCATACATAATAGAGCCTATGGCTGAAGCATAGGAGATGACACTCATCTCTTCTCTATCCTTTGCCGTGGTCGCGCATTGAGTCGTACTCAATCTCAGACCTTGTAACACAGGCAAAAACCCCTTCTTGGACTGATCCATATTGAACTTCTTCAATATCTTTTCAAGGTATGTGCTTTGCGAAAGACCTATGAGGCGTCTCGATCTATCTCTATAGATCTTAATACCTAATATGTAAGCAGCTTCTCCAAGGTCCTTCATTGAAAAACACTTATTCAAGTAGGCCTTTACACTTTCCAAGAGTTCTATATCATTTCCCATTATCAGTATGTCATCCACATATAATACGAGAAATGCTACAGAGCTCTCACTCACTTTCTTGTAAATACAGGGTTCTCGATAAACCTGTACAAATCCAAACGCTTTAATCACTTCATTAAAGTGAATGTTCCAACTCCGAGATGCTTGCACCAGCCCATAGATGGAGCGCTGGAGCTTGCATACCTTGTTAGCATCTTTAGGATCGACAAAACCTTCCGGCTGCATCATATACAGTTCTTCCTTGAGGAAGCCATTAAGAAAAGCCGTTTTGACGTCCATTTGCCAGATCTCATAATCATAAAATGCGGCAATTGCTAACATGATTCGGACAGACTTCAGCATAGCTACGGGTGAGAAAGTCTCATCGTAGTCAACTCCTTGAACTTGTCGATAACCCTTAGCGACAAGCCGAGCCTTATAGACGGTCACATTACCATCCGCGTCAGTCTTCTTCTTAAAGATCCATTTATTTTCAATGGCTCGCTTATCATTAGGCAAGTCCACCAAAGTCCATACTTTGTTCTCATACATGGATCCCATCTCGGATTTCATGACTTCAAGCCATTTGTAGGACTTCGGGCCTGCCATCGCTTCTTCATAGTTCGAAGGTTCACCGTTGTCTAACAACATGATCTCTAGGACAGGGTTGCCGTACCACTCTGGTGCGGAACGTGTCCTAGTGGACCTTCGACGTTCAATAGTAACTTGATCTGAGGTTTCATGATCATCATCATTAACTTCCTCTCCAGCCGGTGTAGGCTCCACAGAAACAACTTCCTGTGTTGCGCTACTCTCCGGTTCGAGTGGAGGTACAATTACCTTATCAAGTTCTATTTTCCTCCCACTTACTTCTTTCGAGAGAAACTCTTTCTCGAGAAAGGATCCATTCTTGGCAACAAAGACTTTGCCCTCTGATTGTAGGTAGAAGGTATACCCAATAGTCTCTTTGGGATATCCTATGAAGACGCACTTTTCCGCTTTGGGTTCGAGCTTCTCAGGTTGAAGTTTCTTCACATAAGCATCACATCCCCAAACTTTTAGAAACAACAACTTAGGTTTCTTTCCAAACCATAATTCATACGGTGTCGTCTCAACGGATTTTGACGGTGCCCTATTTAAAGTGAATGCAGCAGTCTCTAATGCATATCCCCAAAATGATAGCGGTAAGTCGGTAAGAGACATCATAGATCGTGCCATATCTAATAGAGTGCGATTACGACGTTCAGACACACCATTTCGCTGAGGTGTGCCAGGCGGCGTGAGTTGTGAAACAATTCCACATTTCCTTAGGTGCGTGTCAAACTCGTGACTTAAATATTCTCCGCCATGATCAGATCGTAGGCACTTTATTTTCCTGTCATGTTGATTCTCTACCTCACTCTGAAATTCCTTGAACTTTTCAAAAGTTTCAGACTTATGTTTCATTAAGTAGACATACCCATATCTACTCAAGTCATCAGTGAGGGTGAGAACATAACGGTAGCCACCATGAGCCTCGACACTCATTGGACCGCATACATCGGTATGTATTATTTCCAACAAGTCAGTTGCTCGCTCCATTGTTCCGGAGAACGGAGTCTTGGTCATCTTGCCCATGAGGCATGGTTCACACGTGTCAAATGATTCGAAATCAAGAGACTCCCAAAGTCCATTAGTATGGAGCTTCCTCATGCGTTTGACACCAATATGACCAAGGCGGCAGTGCCACATGTAAATGGGACTATCGTTATCAACCTTACACTTTTTGGTACTCACACTATGGACACGTGTAACATCACGTTCGAGATTCATCAAAAATAAACCATTGACCAGCGGGGCATGACCATAAAACATTTCTCTCATATAAATAGAACAACCATTATTCTCAGATTTAAATGAGTAGCCATCTCGCATCAAGCGAGATCCAGACACAATGTTCATGCTCAAAGCTGGTACTAAATAACAATTATTAAGGCTTAACACTAATCCCGAAGGTAGATGTAGAGGTAGCGTGCCGACGGCGATCACATCGACCTTGAAACCATTCCCGACGCGCATCGTCACCTCATCCTTTGCCAGCCTCCGCTTATTCTGCAGCTCCTGCTTGGAGTTACAAATGTGAGCAACTGCACTGGTATCAAATACCCAGGAGCTACTACGAGCGCTGGTTAGGTACACATCAATAACAAGTATATCACATATACCTTTAATGTTGTCGTCCTTCTTATCCGCTAAGTACTTGGGGTAGTTCCGCTTCCAGTGACCGGTACCCTTGCAATAAAAACACTCAGTCTCAGGCTTGGGTCCATTCTTGTTCTTCTTCTTCCCGACAACTTGCTTACCAAGCGCGGCAACAACTTTGCCGTCCTTCTTGAAGTTCTTCTTACCCTTGCCTTTCTTGAAACTAGTGGTCTTATTCACCATCAACACTTGATGCTCCTTTTTGATCTCGACCTCCGCTGATTTCAGCATCGAGTACAACTCAGGAATGGTCTTCTCCATCCCTTGCATGTTGTAGTTCATCACAAATCTCTTGTAGCTAGGTGGAAGCGACTGGAGGATTCTGTCAATGACCGAGTCATCCGGGAGATTAACTCCCAGCTGAGTCAAGCGATTGTGAAGCCCAGACATCTTGAGGATGTGCTCACTGACAGAACTATTCTCCTCCATCTTACAGCTGAAGAACTTGTCGGAGACATCATATCTCTCGACCCGGGCATGAGCTTGGAAAACCAGTTTCAGCTCTTGTAACATCTCATATGCTCCGTGTTGCTCAAAACGCTTTTGGAGCCCCGGTTCTAAACTGTAAAGCATGCCGCACTAAACAAGGGAGTAATCATCGCAGCGAGAATGCCAAGCGGTCGCAACGTCTTGCTCTGCTGGGAGAAGGGGTGAGTCACCTAGTGGTGCATCAAGGACATATAATTTCTTGGAAGCTATGAGGATGATCCTCAAGCCACGGACCCAGTCCGCATAGTTGCTTCCATCATCTTTCAGCTTGGTTTTCTCTAGGAACGCGTTGAAGTTTAGGGTGACATTCACGTTGGCCATTGGATCTACAATATAGATTGTAAAGATAATTTTAGACTAAGTTCATGATAATTAAGTTCACATAATCAAATTATTTAATGAACTCCCACTTATATAGACATCTCTCTAGTCATCCAAGTGACACATGATCCATGTCAACTAGCCCGTGTCCGATCATCACGTGAGACGGACTAGTCATCCATGGTGAACATCTCCATGTTGATCGTATCTTCTATACGACTCATGTTCGACCTTTCGGTCTTCCGTGTTCCGAGGCCATGTCTGTACATGCTAGGCTCGTCAAGTCAACCTAAGTGTTCTGCGTATGTAAATCTGGCTTACACCTGTTGTATGCGAACGTTAGAGCCTATCACACCCGATCATCACGTGGTGCTTCAGAACAACGATCCTTAGCAACGGTGCACAGTTAGCGTGAACACTTTTCTTGAAATTTTATTGAGAGATCATCTTATTTACTACCGTTGTTCTAAGCAAATAAGATGTAAACATGATAAACATCACATGCAATCAATATAGTGACATGATATGGCCAATATCATCTTGCTCCTTTGATCTCCATCTTCGGGGCACCATGATCATCACTGTCACCGGCATGACACCATGATCTCCATCACTGTGTCTTCATGAAGTTGTCTCGCCAACTATTACTTCTACTAATATGGCTAACGTTTAGCAATAAAGTAAAGTAATTACATGGCGTTTATGATTGACACGCAGGTCATACAATAAAATAAGACAATTGACACGTAGGTCATACAATAAAATAAGACAACTCCTATGGCTCCTGCCGGTTGTCATACTCATCGACGTGCAAGTCGTGAATCCTATTACAAGAACATGATCAATCTCATACATCGCAATGCATCACATCACATCCTTTGGCCATATCACATCACAAGGCATATGCTGCAAAAACAAGTTAGACGTCCTCTAATTTGTACTTGCAAGTTTTTTACGTGGCTGCTATAGCTTACTAGCAAGAACGTTTCTTACCTACGCCAAAACCACAACATGATATGCCAATTGCTATTTACCCTTCATAAGGACCCTTTTCATCGAATCTAATCCGACTAAGGTGGGAGAGACAAACACCCGCTAGCCACCTTATGCAACAAGTGCATGTCAGGCGGTGGAACCAGTCTCACGTAAGCGTACGTGTAAAGTCGGTCCGGGCCGCTTCATCCCACAATACCGCCGAATCAAGATAAGACTAGTAGTGGTAAGAAAATTAAAGACATCAACGCCCACAACTGCTTTGTGTTCTACTCGTGCATAGATTCTACGCATAGATCTAGCTCTGAAACCACTTTTGGGAGACGTAGTAGTAAATCAAAATTTTCCTACGTATCACCAAGATCTATCTATGGAGAAACCAGCAATGAGTGGAGAGAGATTGAATCTTCATACCTTTGAATATCGCTAAGCGAAAGCATTACAAGAAGGCGGTTGATGGAGTCGTACTCGCAGCGATTCAGATCGCGGTGGATTCCGATCTAAGCGCCGAACAACGGTACCTCCGCGTTCAACACACGTGCAGCCCGGTGACGTATCCTATGCCTTGATCCAGCAAGGAGGAAGGAGAGGTTGGGGAAGGGCTCCAACAGTAGCACGACGATGTGGTGGTGGTGGAGTAGCAAGGTATTCCGGCAGGGCTTCGCCTAAGTGTTGCGGAGGAGGAAGAAGAGAGGTAGGGCTTTGCCGTGAGAGAGAGAGAGAGAGTTTAGAACTATCCTCAAAAGGACAAAACCTCAAGTATATATAGGAGGAGGGAGAGGGAGGGCTGGCTTGGACTCTCCTCCAAGGAGGAGAGCTTCGGCCGAATCAAAGGGAGAGTCCACCTCCCACAAGGGAGGTGGATCTCCTCCTTTTCAAACTCCTTTGCCCTTATCTCTACTCCTCCAGCCGCATGGGCCTTTCTAGAAGGTCTTGGCCAGCCCAATAAGGGATGGCACACCTCCTCTAAGGGCCCACAAAGTCCTATGGTCATCACACCCCTCCTGGGGGTCCTCCGGCACCCTCCCGGCACTCCCGGTACAATACCGATGAGCCCGAAAACTTTCCGGTGACCAAAACTGGACTTCCTATATATCAATATTTACCTCCGAACCATTCTGGAGCTCCTTGTGATGTCCAAGATCTCATCCGGGACTCCGAACAAATTTCAGTAATCACGTATACCATTTCCCTATAACCCTAGCGTCATCGAACCTTAAGTGTGTAGACCCTATGGGTTCGGGAGACACGTGGACATGACCGAGACACTTCTCCGGCCAATAACCAACACCGGGATCTGGATACCCATGTTGGCTCCCACATGCTCCACGATGATCTCATCGGATGAACCACGATGTCGGGGATTCAATCAATCCCGTATACAATTCCCTTTGCCTATAGGTATGATACTTGCCCTAGATTCGATCGTCGGTATCTCTATACCTTTTTCAATCTTGTTACCAACAAGTCTCTTTACTCGTTCCGTAATACATATCCCCGTGGCTAACTCCTTAGTCACATTGATCTCATTATGATGATGTCTTACCGAGTGGGCCTAGAGATACCTCTCCGTCACACGAAGTGACAAATCCCAGTCTCGATTTGTGCCAACCCAACAGACACTTTCGGAGATACCCGTAGTGCACCTTTATAGCCACCCAGTTACGTTGTGACGTTTGGCACACCCAAAGCATTCCTACGGTATTCGGGAGTTGCACAATCTCATGGTCTAAGGAAACGATACTTGACATTGAAAAGCTTTAGCAAATGAACCACACGATCTTATGCTATGCTTAGGATTGGGTCTTGTCCATCACATCATTCTCCTAATGATGTGATACCGTTATCAATGACATCCAATGTCCATGGTCATGAAACCGTGACCATCTATTGATCAACGAGCTAGTCAACTAGAGGCTCACTAGGGACATGTTGTGGTCTATGTATTCACACATGTATTACGGTTTCCGGTTAACACAATTATAGCATGAACAATAGACAATTATCATGAACAAGGAAATACAATAATAACCATTTTATTATTGCCTCTAGGGCATATTTCCAACAACTTCCCCCTCCTTTTCCCTCTACTCCCGCCGGTTCTTCTCTCCATTTCCCTCTACTCCCGCCGGTTCTTCTCTCCATTTCCCTCCATTTTCCCTTTCTTTGCCGCCATGCCGCCAAAGAAGTACGCCGCCCCTCGCCAAGCCACCGGCTCTGCCGTCGCCAAGCCCCGCAAGCCCCGTGCACCGATGGCGAGACCGACGGGGATGAAGAACGCCGAGTGTAAGGCCGACGTCGAGCGAAGGGAAGCGGTGACAGACGATCGCCGCAACAGGATCCTCATGAAGAGAGCCCGGGACGCGGCGGCGGCGGTTGAGCAGGAGGTGTCGTGTCGCCGCCCGATCTTTCCGAGGAGTCAGTGTTGGAAATATGCCCTGGAGGCAATAATAAATTGTTTCTTTTCATATTTCCTTGTTCATGATAATCGTTTATTATCTATGCTATAATTGTGTTGATCAAAAACTCAGATACATATGTGAATACATAGACAACACCATGTCCCTAGTATGCCTCTAATAGACTAGCTTGTTGATCAAAGATGGCTATGGTTTCCTAGTCATGGACATGAGATGTCATTTGATAACGGGATCACGTCATTAGGAGAATGATGTGATGGACAAGACCTGAACTACAAACGTAGCATATGATCGTGTCAGTTTATTGTTACTGTTTTCTGCATGTCAAGTATTTGTTCCTATGACCATGAGATCATGCAACTCACTGACACCGGAGGAGTACCTTGTGTGTATCAAACATCACAACGTAACTGGGTGACTATAAAGGTGCTCTACAAGTATCCCTGAGGGTGTCTGTTGGGTTGGCATGGATCAAGGCTGGGATTTGTTACTCCGTGTGACGGAGAGGTATCTCAGGGCCCACTCGGTAATACAACATCACAATAAGCCTTGCAAGCAATGTGACTAAGTGTTAGTCACGGGATCTTGTGTTACGGAACGAGTAAAGAGACTTGCCTGTAACGTGGTTGAACTAGGTATGGAGATACCGACGATCAAATCTCGGGCAAGTAACACACCAAAGAATAAAGGGAACATCATACGGGATTAACTGAATCCTTGACACAGAGGTTCGACCGATAAAGATCTTCATAGAATATGTAGGAACCAATATGGAAATCTAGGTCCCGCTATTGTTTATTGACCATAGAGGTGTATCGGTCATGTCTACATAGTTCTCGAACCCGCAGGGTCTACACACTTAAGGTTCGGTGACGTTTCAGTAGTATAGAGTTATGTATGGTGGTGACCGAAGGTTGTTCGGAGTCCCGGATGAGATCCCGGACATCATGAGGAGCTCCGGAATAGCCCGGAGGTAAAAATTGATATATAGGAAGTCCTATTTTGGTCACCGGAAAAGTTTCGAGCTCATCGGTAGTGTACCGAGAGTGCCGGTAGTGTACCAGGGGACCATCGGGAGAGGTATTTCGGCCCAAGAGGCTACATAGGATGTGGGAGGAGGTAAACCAGCCCCTGGTGGGCTGGCCGAAGCCTCCTCTAAGGGCCCATGCGGCTGGAGTGGTTTGAGAAGGAAAAAGAATCCAAAGGTGGAGAGGTGGAAAGAGTTTCCAAGTGGAAAGGAGGAATCCTACTCCTAATAGGATTGGAGTAGGACTCCTCCACCTCCATTTTCGACCAAACCTTGAGGGTTTGAGGATTCCTCCTCCCCTCCCTCCCTCCTATATATACTAGAGGATTTAGAGGAATAAGCTTACCCTAATAGCCACGTGCTACCTCTCCTCTAGATCGCAGTTTCTCCTCTAGATCGGTTTTCAGCGGTGCTTAGGCAAAGCCCTGCTGGAATAGCTCCACTACCATCGCCACAACGCCGTCGCACTGCCAGAGAACTCATCTACCTCTCCGCTCCCTCTTACTGGATCAAGAAGGCGGAGATCGTCATCGAGCTGTATGTGTGCTGAACGCGGAGGTGCCGTCCGTTCAGCGCTAGATCGGAAGGACCGTGATCAAGATCGCGAGACGGATCGTGATGAGATCACGGGACAGATCATAATGAGTTCGCGGGACGGATCATGATTGGATCGTGGGACAGATCATGATGAGTTCGCGGGATGCTCGGCGATTTGAATCGCGAAGACGTTCGACTACACCAACCGTGTTTCTTAACGCTTCCCGCTTAGCGATCTACAAGGCTATGTAGATCCGCTCTCCCTCTCGTAGATGCTCATCACCATGGATAGATCTTGCGTGTGCATAGGAAATTTTTGTTTCCCATGCAACGTTCCCCACAGTCAGCCCGTGGGCCCGTTCCCTCACGGCGCCGACCATCAAATCGCCTGGGGCGACCCGCACTTTCCTTCGCCGACCATCCCTTCGCCGGGTGGGGGTACGCGCCCTTGCCAGAGTACGTCAACAGGGATGCCCTTGGCGGGTTCAACCCCAACATAACCTTTCCACGCACGCCCTCCACCTTCTCCACCGGCCACCCCAACGCCTAGTACGACTACGTGCCCTCGGCGACATACTCCGGCTCGTCCGCGAACATTTGGCGAGGCCCTCTTCCTTTCGCGCCCGCGTCACAGTAAGCCAACGCCGAGGCCGAGATGGAGGACATAATCAACACCGGCTCCACCGCAGCTGCCTCGTGCCCCGGGTTTGGTGCGCACGAGGAGGGCACCGGCGACATGGACGACGCCGAGGTCGACCCCGAGGAGGAGGAGGTGGCGGAGGAGGAGGATGAGGACCCTGAGGAGGAGCTCGAGGAGGAAGAGCCGGTGCCCATGCCGACGAAGGGCAAAGGGAAAAGTAAGAGGAAGACGAGATCGGCCAACGGCAAGCCGGGCGAGCCCCGCATCAAATGGACGTCGGTGGAGGATGTGTGCCTCGCCGAAGCATGGAAGCTCGTGAGCATGGACCCGATCACCGGCGCGAACCAGAACACCGAGACGTACTGGAAGAGGATCAAGGCGGCTTTCGATGAGTGCAAATTGGTTGACCCAGAGTTCACCGGCACGTACATGGACCGCGTCACCAAGGGCATGTCCAACCATTGGACAGGCATTCAAACGACGTGCAACAAATGGCACGACATCTAGGAACAGGTCCATGCTCGCCCAGAGAGCAACGCGAGCGTCGAGCAGCAGCTATGTTTGCCTACTTTCTTTTGTCGAACACTTGGCATGCGTCCTCCTTCGCTGCCGAACTGTTGTTTTTTGGGCGCAGATTGTGCGGATGTTCGAATTGTTTCGTCGGGACGCCGGCTTCGACTTCAAGTTCCTCCATGTGTTCATGCGGATCGAGTCGTGCGAGAAATGGGCCGAGGTTTGGCGTCAGCTCGCCGACAAGGACGGCTCGCTCAGCCCAGACCGGTCTGTTCCCGGGGCGGCAGAAGGGCGACCAGACGGGAACAAGAAGGCGAACCGAGCTAGGAACGACGCGTCGGCGGCCGAGTGCATGCAGGCATCGATCGAGCAATGCATCTCTGATGCAAAGACCCACTCTACCCTGAGAGAGGAGAAGATGGAGGCGAGGTGGTCGGCGCTGTTGACGAAGTAGGACGCAAAGCTCAACCTCCTCAGGACCAACGTCGCCGCGAAGAAGCACAATACTGACTTGGCGTTCCTCATGGGAGGCGTCACGATGGACATGGACCCGCTGGTCAAGGCATGGTACCTGGCGGAGCGCGACCTCATCCTCAACCGCATGCCAACGCAGCCACCCGCACCGCCGCCGAGCCCTCCACCCGCGTCTCCGAGGTTGGAAGTGCCCGATACGCCGACCTCGCCCACGCCGACAGCCCCGGCAGACGGCGGGGAGCGGGCCGCTTCAGGAGTTCGCTAGCTTTTTTTTGTACGCCGGACTATTGGCATGTTTCGCCGAACCTATGGCGATCGATCGCCGACCGATGGCATGATGACGCCGAACTATGGCACGCCGAACACGCGGGAAATGGAATGTTTAAAATTTGCAAACGCTAGGCCGAACCCCCGGGGGCGCGACTGGGAAGCCGAGCCCTCCCAGGCCGATTTTAGCGCCGGCTTGCCCCCAGGCGTCGCTATTTCGGGTCCCTGTGGGGGCCAATGGCTAGAGATGCTCTAACCGTGTCGGCGATCCATCCTCCTGCTTCTCTGGGAAGATTTGGGATGGTTGGAACACGGAAGCATTTCGCATCGCCATGTCGACACTCGCTCCGCCACCTCTCTATGACTTATGGTCCCAGTTCTTTTCAGGTTTTGGTTCTCAAGAATTAGATTATGGAAACTGCCTATAGAACCTATGACCCAGTTCTTTCTGAGAGTCAGAGAGTGTTTACGAGTTCAAAAATGCTAGAAGTACGGATTTTATTTATAGGAAGTTACGGACCGACCCTTCTCCCCACACTACTCTCCCCCACCAATTCTTAGGGTGGGGCCAACCTCACCTAATCACCAACTAAAACAACCCACCTCACCCTTGCCAGTAAAAGTCTTGTAAAACATCCGTAGTTGTGCTGAAATATCTGCAGTGTCCTTGGATTGAAATTGTGTGCTGAATTGTTATCACTTGGTTGGTTCAGACAGTTTCTCATTCAATATGAGAACGAAAAAGATTTATGAATATCATCTGACAGCATTCACCATTCACCAACGAAAAATTGAGACACGCTAGCAAATTCACCATTGGCATTAGCTAGTAGCACCATTCACAAACAACAAAAACTTTACGCAACAGCACTATACGAAGGAATTCCCAGCTAACACAGTCGTAAGGCTATTCGAAATCATGTTTAAGCACAATAGCTTCCTGCCTAGAAACATGGAGGCTATGTACAACTTCATGGAGAAACACAATCCCATCAATCAAGTATATTACACCCCTTGATAAAAGTTGTTTGAGACACGTTAATAGTTTTATTGGCAATCGAGGCTAGTCGGATTTTGTTGAATGAAAGAAGGGGTTTACCTCCTTTGATTTCTATAAAGAGAAACCAACAGTTCGAGCTACACGACTAAGAAACTACAAGCATAACCTAAGAGCATCTCCAATAAAAGATGTAAATTTAGAGATGTAAGATAGGAGATGTAAAAATTTACATCTTCAAAAAATGCCTTTTACATCTTCAAGAAAGAGGCAACTCCAACTGAAGATGTATATTGGAGATGTAAAATAGCAACTCCAAGAAAATATGTATATTGGCGGCGGCAGTGGGGATCGAGTGGCCAAGGGAGGCGGAAAGAGGCCGGAGGAGAGTCAGGGCGATGACGATGAAGGCGGGGCGAGGCCAGAGGAGAGTCAGGGCAGCGAGGGCGAAGACGGAGAGGAGGCGGGGCGAGGACGAAGGAGAGTCGGGGAGGCGACGGTGGAGACGGAGTGTGGCCGAATAGGAGTCGAGGCAAAGTGAGAGGTGAAGCTGGGAGGCGGCAGTGGGGATCTAGGAGGCGGCAGGAGGCGGAGCGAGGCTGGAGGAGAGTTGGGGCGGCGGGAGGCGGAGCGAGGACGGAGGAGAGTCGGGGCGGTGGGAGGCGGAGCGAGGCCGGAGGAGAGTCAGGGTGGCGGCAGCGGAGACGGAGAGGAGGCGGGGCGAGGCCGAAGGAGAGTCGGGGAGGCGATGGTGGAGACGGAGAGTGACCGAATGTGAGTCGTGCGAAGTGGGAGGCGGAGCTGGGAGGCGGCAATGGGGATCGAGGAGGTGGCTGGAGGCGGAGCAAGGCCGGAGGAGAGTTGGGGCGGTGGGAGGCGGAGCGAGGCCGGAGGAGAGTTAGGGCGACGACGATGGAGGCAGAGAGAGGCCGTAGGAGAGTCGGGGTGGCGGCGACAGAGATAGAGAGGAGGTGAGGCAAGGCCGAAGGAGAGTCGGGGAGGCAACGATGGAGAAGGAGCATGGCCGAATGCAAGCCAAAGCAAAGTGGGAGGCGGAGCTGGGAGGTGGCAGTGGGGATAGAGTTGGGGTAGCGGGAGGCTGAGTGAGGCCGGAGGAAAGTTGGGGCGGCGAGAGGCGGAGCGAGGCCGGAGGAGAGTTGGGGCGACAGCGACGGAGGCGGAGAGAGGCCGAAGGAGAGTCGGGGCGATGGTGGCGGAGGCGGCGGCGACGGAGGCGGAGAGAGGCCGAAGGAGAGTCGGGGCTATGGTGGCGGAGGCAACAGCGACGGAGGCAGAGAGAGGCCATAGGAGAGTCGGGGCTATGGTGGCGGAGGCGGGGCGAGGCCGGAGGAGAATCGGGGTGGCGGCAGAGACAAAGCGGAGGAGGGGCAAGTCCGAAGGAGAGTCAGGGCAGCGATGGTGAAGATGGAGCATGGCCGGATACGAGTCGGGGCGAAGTGGGAGGCAGAGCTGGGAGGCGGCAGTGAGGATCGAGGAGGTGGCGGGAGGCGGAGCCAGGCCGGAGGAGAGTTGAGGAGGTGGCAGCGAGGGGGGGGGGAGTGGGGCCGGAGGATAGTCGAGGCGGTGGCGGGGGAGGCGGAGTGAGGCGGTCGCAGCAGAGAGTCAGGGCTGGGGTGGCGAATCGGGACGACGACAGTGGGGATCAAGGCGGTGGCGGGAGGTAGAGTGGTGACATGTGAGAGGAGTCGGGGCAGCCGCATAGATGCGACAAAGCGGCGACGGGGACGACAGAGTGGCGGGAGGTGGCGGGGGATGACGACGGAGCAGCGACGAGGACGACGGAGTGGCGGGAGGTGACAGGGGATGACGACGGAGCAGCGACGTGGACGACGGAGTGGCGGGAGGTGGCAGGGGACGATGGCGGAGCGGCGACGGGGATGACAAAGTGGCGGGAGGTGCCGGGAGACGGCCACTGCTGCTCGGTTCAAGATACATGAAAAAGCATCAGCCACAACGTTAAATAGCAAGGGCAAAATCAAATCACCATGACGAAGGCCACGACCGTTTTTCAAATGAGGACTCATAGAACCATTCATAGAGACCGCAGTGTGGCCGCCACACACCAGCCACATAACGCAATGAACATAAGCCCCCTCAAATCCCTTGGCATGGAGAACATCACAAAGAAAGGGCCAGCTGACCGAATCACAAGCCTTCTCAAAGTCCAACTTGAGCATCATGGCATTGCAATTCCTAACTTTTAGATCATGGATGATCTCATGCAGACTAAGGAACCCATCCTGAATAAAATGCCCTTGAATGAACGTGGATTGTTGTTTCCCAATGACCTTATGGGCAATAGGGGAGAGGCGCATGGCAAAACCCTTGGAAGGGAATTTAGTGAAGTTGTTAATCAAGGCAATCGGTCTGAACAGTTTGATGGAATCAACCCCTTTGACATTGGGAAGCAGAGAGATGACAACATAGTTAAGATTAGAAATATCCACAATGCCCAAACAAAAACCAATAACAACAACATACACTAGGTGTTTAAGAACCTGCCAGAACTTCCAAAAGAAGGAGACCGAAAACCCATCAGGGATGTGGGAGAGTTAGCCTTGGATGAAGAGACCACCAAGTCAATTTCCTCACGAGAACGAGGGATCATAAGTGGGACATTATCCTCCAGAGAAACCTTCTCACCCACACCCCAAAGGTTGGGGTTGACCCTAACATCAGCGGGTGGTTTAGCAACCAAAAGATTAGAGAATAAAGAGAAAATATGCTCCTTAATCACCATGGGGTTGGCCACAACCACCCCATTCATATTGAGCCTAAAAATGGAACACCTCCGACGAAGATCGTTAGCTATTGCGAAAAATAAGCAGTAATAGAATCCATTTAAGAATCCATGAAATGCAACCACGTTATTGCCAATACACCTCCTCTTGCTTATGCAAATCCAAGAGAGCACTCTCTAAATCCTATGTGTGAGCCCAACCCCCTTCATCCAAACCAATGGAGTCTGCCATCGCATCAAGAGACTTAATACAAGAGAGAATCCTCTCCTTCTCTTTGTGAGAATCAGCAGCCCGGTTCCAACTCCAACCCCTAAGAAAATGCCGAAGGTTGGAAGATAGAAAATTCCAATAATCCACTGGGCCGAAGGAGCAGTGCGGCACACCACATAAACTAAGAATCTTGCCTGACACCAAGTCGAAAGAGCCCTTGGTAACAAGCCACGAAGCGTCAAACCTAAAGGAGGGGGGGAGAGGAAGGAACGATGCCAGAATCAAGAAGAAGGGGAGTGTTATCACTACCAATAAAGGATTCCACAACAAGAGAAGAATGGGGAGACAACCTATCCCAATAAGGAGAAATGAGAACTCTCTCGAGGACCGACCAAACATGGTCAAGTTGATGATTAGACCACATTTACCTCGCCCTAGACCTATGAAGCTCGCGAAGCGCAAAGTTAATGATGAAATCATTGAAACCCTTAGCCCTAGGCAAAAAATAATATAATTATTTTTGTCCCAGGGAAACCTAACAAGGTTAAAGTCACCACCTATCAGAAAGGGAAGAGAGATAGATTCAACTTTGGCGGCTAGCTCCAAAAGAAAAGAGTTCGATAAAGAATCATTGGTCGGCCCATAGACCCCAATGAAGTCCCAACTCTTATCAAGAATATGATGGTGAAGCACCATGCTAGCAAAGTAAGAACTAGAATAAAAGGAAACCAAATCAAAAACATACTGTCGCGCCCCTAACATGATACCTCCCGATTGGCCAGATGCCGAGAGCCTGAAAGGATCAATATGGTTGACAAGAGAGAGAGGGGGGGGGGTGAATAGGCAACTACAAAATTTTAACTTTTCTTTAACAAATTAGGCTTAGCAACAAATAGTTTGGCAAAATATGCAACTAGGTGAGCAACCTATATGATGCTAAACACAACAACAAGATAAGCAAGCAAGATAAACAATATAAGTAGCTTGCACAAAGTAAAGGTAAGAAGTAACCATAAGTGGAACCGATGGAGACGAGGATGTGTTACCGAAGTTCCTTCCCGATAAGGGGAAGTACGTCTCCGTTGGAGCGGTGTGGAGGCACAATGCTCCCCAAGAAGCCACTAGGGCCACCATATTCTCCACTAGTGGTGCCCTTGAAGGCGGCAACTAGACCTTTAGAAACAAGGTTGGGGCAATCTCCACAACTTAATTAGAGGCTCCCAACGACACCATGAAGCTTCACCAAGATGGACTATGGCTTCGAAGTGACCTCTTCCGTCCAGGGTGCTCTAACACCCAAGAGTAAGAAGGCCCACAAGAGATTGATGGGGGGAATCAAATATCTCTCGATGGAAGTGTAGATCAAGGCCCTCTCCTCCAAATCCTAGAGCATCAACAAGATTTGATGGGTAGGGGGGGAGAAGGAGCAAGAATAAGCTTAGGAGCAACAATGGAGATTTTTGTGGGAAGAGGTGAGTCTCAATGGGGAAGAAGACTCACTTATATAGGTGGGGGGGGAGTGGCCGTTTTCTGCAAGAATACATGCACAAGCGGTAGTACCGTCCTAGGGGGCGGTACTTCTGCTTATACGCGTACTGGAACAACTGAGCAGTAGTACCGCTCTGGAGGGAGCGATACTTCCGCTTTGGGTGGTAGTATCGCTCTGGGAGGAGCGGTACTTCCACTCAGAGATACTAGAAGTCAGGAAGAAAAAGGATGCAAAAAGAGCTCCAAAGTTCCTCGAGGCGGTAGTACTGTCAGGAACTTCCGCTTAAAAATTTAAGCAGTAGTTCAGGGCGGTAGTACCGCTCGGAAAGTCCGCTTAAAAATTTAAGCATTAGTTTAGGGCGGTAGTACCGCTCGGAACTTCCGCTTAAAAAAAGTTAAGCGGTAGTTCAGGGCGGTAGTACTGCTCGAAATTTCCGCTTAAAAAAGTTAAGTGGTCATTCGAGCGAGTCTTCAAGGCAGTAGTACCGCAGCGGTACTACCACTCTGAAGAGCGGTACTTCCGCTTAGGAGACATTGAGGAGCCTTGGGGACAGAGAAAGCTCCATTGTGCCGGGAAAAGGACGGGGGTGCAAAGTGTACGTGATGATTCCTCCCAACATTTCCGGATGCAAATCCCCTCTTAATAGTATGGATTTTCCTACGACTCAGGTCCACCAACCTAACCTCGAAAGGAAAATACTCCGTCTTCTAATTTACTGCTTGAGGGGGAGATAACCATCTTGTGTCACCTAATAATCTCTGAATGCTCAATGCAAACGGTTAGTCCGCAAACACATTGTCATCAACCACCAAAACTACTTAGGGAAAATTATGCTCTTACAATCTCCCCCTTTTTGGTGTGTTGATGACAACGCGGGATTTGCCAATAAGATATATAGTAAGACTATGACAAACCCAACATCTACAAAATATAGACAGGCTCCCCCTAGATGTGTGTCCTATTTGAATATGCTTTTGGCATGCAAAGAGCACACACTAGGATCAACACTCCCCCTATATTTTATAAACGAGGCCAAATACTTGCATACAAAATGGAATGAGTGATAGGCAGGTAAGCAAGTAAATGAAATATAAACTCACAATAATGTAGACATAATGGAATATAAGAGGTAGCATATGTCTTACACCATACATAGAACTCATGAGTCTGACATGATAAAGCAAATCAAGCAACCAAAGCAAATAAATGAGTTCACGAGAGAAGAGATACACAGATAAAAGGAGAAATACTCGTGACTCAGAAAATCCCTAAACACACTCTCCCCCATTGGCATCGAGTCACCAAAAGGGGCATAGAGGACTAAAGTGAGACCAAGTGATGATAGGCATAGAATAGTCACTCTGCGGGTTCATCATCTTCCTCCTCATCAGTAGTAGCAGGCACATCCTCCTCTGACTCAGCATCCTCCTGTGACTCAGCAAATGGGCAATGCTTCTTGATATAGACCTCCTCATCAGTAATCCTCTCCTTAGACCCACTGTCATTCGGTAGATCAAGCTTCCTCATGATCCTCTTATCATTGCTGCGAGCCTTCTTAGCCTTCACATGGGACTTGTACTGTCCCTTGATCTGAAAGCAGAGAAGATTCTTCATCTTGGTTTTGAGCTTGGCAGGCCAAGAGAGAATAATCTCAAAACGAGGTACATAGGTGGTGTCAGAATAGTCAGGCTTAGGCTCATCATCAGAGTCGGTGGGAGCAATCTCTGGCACAGTAGGCACAACTCCCTAGTTCTCCTTGACACATAGCTTAACAATACCATGAGTCACCATGTGATCAGTGACCACAGGCTCACCAGGGAACTGCATAGACCAAGTATCCTCAATGAGCTTGAAGATATAGGGACCATAGGTAGGCACCTTCCTATCAAGAACTGCTGAGCGAAGCTCCGTCCACATGATGTGGGAAACATCCAAAGTGTAATCCTTGCCTTTTTCCTTGAGGCACATAAGAAGCAGATTCACGAGATAAGAGTGAACCTGATCCAAGTTCCCCACACGTGGAAATAGAGTGTTGCAAACTATACGATGCATGATGTCCAGAAATGGAATGAGTTCAGTGCGAGTACCCTTGGCAGTCTTTACAATCCATTGGTAGCGCGTGAGCTTGGACTTGTGAATAGGTTGTTCTGCAGTGTGTTGTCGAAGACCAACTGGCTCATCTTCCCCTGAGTCTGCATAAACCAAAGAGTTCATAAAGGTCTTCCAGTTGGAATGCATGACTCTGCTACCTGTCATCCATGTCATGCTCCTCCCCTGATCATTGTAAAAGTGAATGGTGGCAAAGAGCTGAGCCACAAGCTCGGAGTCAAAATCATTGTTGAAGACCATAATGGGAACCAGACCCTATTGCTGGCAAAGAGCACGAGCTTCAGTAAAGTATTTAGAGTGAGTGTGGCTGACCATATGCTCCATGTCGATGGATTTGACATTAGGCACATAGAGGTTCATCTTGCCCTTCAGAACTCCAACATAAATGAGTGACTGAGCCTTGTTCCAGAAGGGATGACCAACAAATGCGAGGTCCTGAGGAGGGCGGTAAGGATTGAGCTGACGAAATGCATAGAACTCGATGCCAGTCATATCCTGAGGATCCTTGATCACTTGCTTCTTGGTGGCCACTTTCTTCTTTGACAGCCGCTGGGGTTGAGCACTGGAGCCTGCCTCGTCAGACGTGCGGTACCACTTTCTTCTTGCTCGGATTCACGCGGTGAGCACCGTCATCTCCTGAACTCACAAAGAAGAAATGGCAAGAGACACACCAAATGTAAATAACCCAGAAAAGCCAAGCAAAAATACTAGAGAGAGTAAAGTACACGGAGATGAGGTGAGGCAGTGCACAACGGTAGTACCGCTTGGGAAGGAGCGGTACTTCCGCTTGAAGCGGTAGTACCAGTCATGCCCGAGCGGTAGTACCGCCTTGGCGACGAGAAGATCTCGTGGCAGGGGAGTGACCACAAATCCACCACACACCGAGTCCCTAACCATCATATATATCTCTAGTGATCATTCACGTCCTACTCATGCCAAGAAATATCAAGAAGAACACGAGACACCACACGCATTGCCCTAGAAGCAAGATCTAAGAAAATCTAGGTCAAACAAGGAAGAACGAGGGCAATACCGGGGTCCATGGCACGAGGGAGAGGTGGGGATCAATCCCACCGGACGAAAATGCAAAGACCGACACGGAATAGAAGATCCGGAGCCGGCCTTCGGGAGAGCTTTGGTCGCCACGGGCAGAGACGAGACGGTGAATGGGTATGGGGAGGAGTTAGAACTCCCCGTGCCCACTACTTGAATCGCCAGGGATCCCCCAAAGAAGTAGTACCAGCCACCAGAGCGGTAGTACCGCTTATGACCAAAAACCACTCCCATCAAATAGAGAAAACACTACAAATCTAAGGGGATGAAGAGCAGTAAAACCTTCTACTAGGATACATAAAAGGAGGGACCCCAAGTCTTTACAAGAGACCAAAACACGAAGAGACAAAGACATGGATGAACACATTCAAACCAATATGATCTAGAAAAGCAAATGCCTCACTAGGAGGAGGGGCGGTGGCCGAAGCCACCTATGTTTGAGTCAATTGGTATGGCACCATGAAGATTTTAACCTTGGGTCCATGACCAAAACTCGTCTTTGAAGCACAATAACCATCAAAAAGCGGATGTGAAAGACTTTGATTAGTTTATGCATAATAGGAGGAGGGATAATTCATTGAGAGAATTAGACTCCCCCTAAGTCCATGCCTACATCTAAACAAGACACAATGATGAGTGTGGTGGGTGTGCACTAAGTCAAACCACATTGCTCGAATCAATGATATTTAGCTCATGTCTTAACTCGCGAAATCTTGCTTCATCCAATGGCTTCGTGAATATATCTGCAAGTTGCTCATTGGTGTTGAGATGGATAAGATTGATATATCTTCGCTTGACGTGATCCCGGAGAAAGTGATGACGAATATCAATGTGCTTCGTCTTACAATGTTGAACCGGGTTGTTGGAGATCATAATTGCACTTTCATTGTCACAGTGAAGAGGCACTTTGTCACAATTGACACCATAATCCTTTAAAGTTTGCCTCATCCAAAGAATCCGTGCACAACAACTAGCAGCAGCTACATACTCGGCCTCGGTGGATGAGAGAGAAACACAGTTTTGTTTCTTTGAAGACCAACTTACCAAAGACCGACCAAGAAATTTGTAGCCTCCGAAAGTGGACTTCCTTTCCACATGGTCTCCCGCCCAATTCGAGTTAGTATATCCAATGAGATCGAATGAAGCACCCTTGGGATACCATAAGCCAAAGTTTGTGGTATGAGCCAAATATCGAAAGATTCGCTTGACATCCACATGGTGACTCTCCTTAGGGCCGGATTGAAATTGTGTACAAATTCCCACACTCAACATGATATCTGGTCTAGATGCACAAAGATAAAGCAAGGATCCAATCATGAAGAGATATACCTTTTGATCCACAACTTTACCATTGGGATCATTGTCAAGTTGGCATTTGAGTGGCATAGGAGTGTTGGCCTTGGAAGGATTAAGCTCATCCATGTTGAACCTCTTGAGCATGTCTTGAGTGTATTTAGCTTGATTGATGAAGGTTCCTTGATTTCGTTGCTTGACTTCGAATCCAAGGAAGAACTTCAACTCTCCCACCATAGACATCTCAAACTTATTTGTCATCAGTGTGGCAAACTCTTCATTGAAAGCTTTGTTAGGAGAACCAAATATAATATCATCAACATATAGTTGGCATATGAAGACGTTCTCGTTGACCCTCTTTGTGAAAAGAGTGGGATCGGTTTTCCCAATTTCAAACCCACGGTCTTGCAACATCTCGGTAAGGTGCTCATACCACGCACCTAGGGCTTGTTTAAGGCCATAGAGAGCCTTATTGAGAACGTATACATGGTTGGGGAACTTGGGATCCTCGAACCCCAGGGGTTGCTTAACATATACCAACTCCTTAAGAGGACCATTAATAAATGCACTTTTAAAATCCATTTGATATAATTTAAAGTTATGATGAGAAGCATATGCAAGCAACATGCGAATAGATTCAAGGCGAGCAACAAGAGCAAAGGTTTCACCGTAGTCGATACCCTCGACTTGGGAGTAGCCTTGTGCCACCAATATTGCCTTGTTGCGAATGACAACACCGTTCGCATCTTGCTTGTTTTTTAAGATCCATTTAGTCCCAATGACATTGTGGTTCTCCTTTGGTCTTGGCACCAATCGCCACACTTGGTTGCGCTCGAAGTTGTTGAGTTCATCGTGCATGGCTTCAACCCACTCCATGTCTTCGAGTGCATCTTGTACCTTGAGGGGCTCAATGCAAGAAACAAACGCGTGATGTTCACAAAATTTTGTTAACTGTCTACTAGTGGTTACCCCTCTTTTTTAGCTGCCGTAGACGTTCTCCAAATAATGTTGTTGTCTTTCAAGCTTGGCAGCATCCTTGGCAGATCGTCTCTCTAAGGTCTCCTCCCTAGAAGGTTGAGAGTCAACATCTGGAGGAGCATCATCTTGACAATCTTGAGAGGAGTCATGAGCTTGATCTTGATCTTGAATGAGATCTTGATCTTGAGCTTGCTCGGGGTTGTGGACTTGATCTTGGGCATCACTTGGCATGACACCATTGTCAGTAGATTGATCTTGCCCTTGATCTTGTCCATGTGGTTGAGGGCCTTCATTTTGTTGTTCGGAAGCATGTGGGTCTTGTGTCGGTGATGGTTCCACTTGAGTGGAACATTGTCCTTCTCCTTCAGCCACATGGGGTTCCTCAACGGTTAGGAAGTGTCCAACACCCATTCTTCTTATGGCTCGAGGAGGAATTTCATCACCTACATCACAAAGACCACTTTGCTCCACTTGGGAGCCATTTTTTTCATCAAACTCTATGTTACACGTCCCCTCAATGAGTCCATTGGACTTACCGAGGACACGGTAAGCGCGAGAGTTTGTAGCATAACCAACAAATATGCCCCTTGAGCTCTAGGTTCAAATTTAGACAAACGAACACCTTTCTTGAGAATGAAACACTTACACCCGAACACCCCAAAGTACTTGAGATTTGGCTTGTTATCGGTAAGAATTTCATAAGGAGTCTTGTTCAAGCCTTTTAGGAGATAGAGCCAATTGGATGCATGACAAGCTATGTTGATGGCCTCGGCCCAAAATTTGTACGGAGATTTGAATTCAGCCATCATGGTCCTAGCCTCGTCCATCAACGTTCGGTTCTTTATCTTGGCAACACCATTTTGTTGAGGGGTATAAGGTGCCGAGTATTGCTGCTTGATCCCCTCATCACTAAGGAACTCATGCAAGGTGTAGTTCTTGAACTCAGTGCCATTGTCACTTCTTATGATCAGAATCTTTGCCTCATGTTGTCGTTGAACTTCATTTGCAAAGTCGATGACGGTTTGTTGAGCTTCACTCTTCCTCTTGAAGAAATACCCAAGTGTATCTTGACTAGTCATCCACAATCGCCAAATTTCTTCCCCCAAGGCTATTGAAAGATGGAGGACCAAAGATATCCACGTGGAGGAGCTCCAAGGGCCTCTTTGAGTAAATGGTAGTCGTGCGATAGTGAGCTGTCTCATGTAGCTTTCCTTCAATACAAGCACTACAAGCACGATCTCTGGCAAAACTCACATTTTTTAGTCCAAGAATGTGATCCCCTTTGAGGAGACTTTGCAAAGATCTCATATTGACATGGGCTAGCTGGGGATGCCAGAGCCATCCCACATCAACTTTAGCCATTAGGCAAGTCGCGGTCTTAGTGGGTCGCTCCGAGAAGTTAACCACATAGAGACCGTTCTCGACATGCCCAACAAAAGCTACTTTAAGAGTCTTGATCCACAAAAGGGCCACGGATTCAACACCAAAGAAGGTACAAAAACCCATGAGTGCGAGTTGATGGACAGAAAGTAAATTGTATGCAAGGGTCTCAACAAGCATAAGATTCTCTATGGAGAGTTTCGGAGAGATTATCACCCTACCAAAACCCAATACCTTTGAAATTGCATCATCACCAAATGAGACTTGAGTGGTCATGGATGGGTCAGGATGAACGTCCACCACCAAGTCCTTGCTTCCAGTCATATGATTTGTCGCTCCACTATCGAGCAACCATGACACTCCTCCAGAAGCAAACCCCTACAAGAGATCTATGTTTGGTTTAGGTACCCATTCTTTAATGGGTACTTTCATGTTAGCAACAAGGGTCTTAGGAACCCAAATACACCATTCAGTGTACTCATAAGAAGAACCAACATATTTGGCATAAACATGCCCATCACTAGCATGACATAAAACATAAGAGGGATTAAAGTCGCCGGTCTTGTTGGGGTGAGTGGTCTTGCCCTTCTTGGCATTACCAACCACAACCATGTCTTTATTCTTCTCATGAGGACCATCTCCTACTCTTACAAAAGTTTCCTTGAGTGGTGGAACTTCCTTGGTTTTCACCTTCTTGTTGCTGTTGTTGTTGTTTTTGGGTGCAAACCCAACCCCTTATTTTGCAACAACTTCCTTTTGATTACTCAAAAGGTCATTGAGAGTCTTCTAGCCTTGGATACATGTCAGCAGACCTTTTTCGAGCTGCTCTTTCAGCTTAGCATTTTCCTCCACAAGATGTGCATGCTCACAACACGGGTTAGTAGCAGATGGATTATCAGTTAGAACAAAAGGTGGACACGTGGCAATTTCCTTAGTGAGTTTTACTTGGAGTTGATTATGCGACTCCTTAAGAGAAGCATGAGCACACTTCAATGCCTTGTGAGCATTGTCAAGTGTGTAAAGCTCATCCTTGAGTCGATCATGGCCAACCCCAAGTGCAACCTTTTCAAACTTGAGCACACGGTTAAGAACGATAGCATGATCATAATCTTTATGTAATTTAGCAAGGTCATCATTTTGTGACTCCTCAAGAGTCATACGAAGACCTCACTCTTCCACAAGAGCAATAGACATATCTGCTATCTCGTCGGCATAATCACGACTATGTCCTCTCAACTCCTAAAGATATTCATCTTGAGACTCAATAGTGTCATTGGCCTCACCAAGTTGTTCCAAGAGAGCAACGAAGTGCTTCTTGGATTCTCCCTTGAGTTTACACAAGAACTTGTCAAACTCATTTTTACCCTCTTTCGCCTCCTCGTGTTCACCCACACAATCTAACAAAGATGGAGTGGAAGAAATAGAAGTCTTATGTTTGAGGTTTTGGAGTTGGAGGTTACCTTGGTGATACCTTTTGCCATGAGGCACCTAGCGACGTGGTTCTCATTAGGGGCATCAAAGAGTGACACCTTTGTTGGGGTAGAGGATGCAATTGCCACAGATGACATTGCCATTCCTTCATCGCTTGTGTCTTAGTCATCAACATCATCATCCAGGGCATACTCTTCTTGAGCCACCAACACTTTGTGAGAAGACTTCTTGGTGAAGTTGGTCTTGTTGGGGAAGGACTTGGCCTTATCTTTGCGAATGAGCTTGCCACCATTGTCTTCCCTCTCCTCATACGGGCAATCCACCACAAAGTGACTCACATTACCACAGTTGTAGCAGGTCCTCATACATTGCTTTTCCTTTGCCCCGCTTGAGTTGTTCTTGGAGAAGTTAGGCCTGGTGTTTCTCTTGTTGCCCCAAAATTTCCTAGACGCTAGAGCCATGTGCTCATGGTAAGCATATTTGGTATCCTCAGGGAAACACTCTTCTTCTTCTTCTCTTGACAGACCTTGGCCTTCAAAGCAAGGTTGGGAGTTGATTTCTATGACCGTTGCACACGAGCAAGGGCATTGTCCGCGGTCATGTTCAAGATGTTCATTGCAATAAATTCATCCAACACATCCCCAGAGGACAAGGTGTGAAAGTCCAGTCTTTGACGAATGACTGCGGACATGGCCTTGTTGTAGGGCATGATGGCCTCCAGGAACTTACGCTTGATCCAAGTGTCATCCACATCCTTGCTGCCATGATCTTTGAGGGCAACGACAAGAGCAGTCACCCTCCTATAGAGCTCACATGGTTCCTCATCTTCTAGCATAACAAACTCATCTGACTGATCAAGGAAAACTTCATAGTTTGAAAATTGAATGCTCGATCTGCCATTGTACATGGAGATAATGTCTTCCCAACACACTTTGGCCACAACGAATGGACGGAAGTGAGGTAGGTCTTCAACAGGGACAACAACTTGGAGAATGAACAATGCGGAGGAATTTAGCTGTTTATCCGCTTCTTCTCTTGGAGTGAGGTTGTGTGGATCACGAGGGTAGTATGCTTCTTCAATGACTCTCATGATTTGAATTGAGCCGTGATCCAAATGAGACTTGATACAGAAAACCCAATTAGCAAAATCATTCTTAACAAGTTTAAGAGGAGGACCGTGATTAACTATATGAGGTGGGTGGATCGGTCCTCCATAGACCAAGGGAGGGGGAACCAAGGCAAAGCTCCCCGACCCATTAATTTCTTGAGAACGATTATCCTTATCAGCACTAGCCCCCTCCTTATCGGAGTTGACATCCGATGTCGAGTTAGTGGGATTAACCACTTGCACCGCATCGGTCAAAAATTTAAGAGTATCAAGGAATTCTTTGGGCATGGATTTGACCTCATTCGTCATGGAAGATTTGAGAGAGGATATGTCCTCATTCAAATCCTCGTGAGAGACCATGCTCACTCCCACAACCTCGGGAAGATCTACCAACCGCTCCTCTTCGCCAGCCATACTCTTCGGGTGGTGAAACCCTTAATAAACAGACGAGGCTCTGATACCAATTGAAAGGATCGATATGGTTGACTAGAGGAGGGAGGGGTGAATAGTAAACTACCAAATTTTAACTTTTCTTTAACAAATTAGGCTTAGCAACAAATAGGTTGGCTAAATATGCAACTAGGTGAGCAATCTATATGATGCTAACCACAACAACAAGATAAGCAAGCAAGATAAACAATATAAGTAGCTTGCACAAAGTAAAGGTAATAAGTAACCACAAGTGGAACCGATGGTGACGAGGATGTGTTACCGAAGTTCCTTCCCGGTAAGGGGAAGTACGTCTTCGTTGGAGCGCTACGGAGGCACAATGCTCCCCAAGAAGCCACTAGGGCCACCGTATTCTCCTCATGCCCTCACACAATGCGAGGTGCCATGATTCCACTAGTGGTGCCCTTGAAGGCGGCAACCAGACCTTTGCAAACAAGGTTAGGGCAATCTCCACAATTTAATTGGAGTCTCCCAACGACACCACAAAGCTTCACCACAATGGACTATGGCTTCGAAGTGACCACTTTTGTCTAGGGTGCTCTAACACCCAAGAGTAACAAGATCCACAAGGGATTGATGGGGGGAATCAAATATCTCTCGGTGGAAGTGTAGATCAAGGCCCTCTCCTCTAAACCCTAGAGCATCAACAAGATTTGATGGCTAGGGAGGGATAAGGAGAAAGAATAAGCTTAGGAGCAACAATGGAGCTTTTTGTGGGAAGAGGCGAGTCTCAATGGGGAAGAAGTCTCACTTATATAGGTGTGGGAAAAAGTGGTCATTTTTCTGCCAGAATACGTGCACAAGGGGTAGTACCATCCTAGGGGGCGGTACTTCTGCTTATACGCGTACTGGAACAACTGAGCGGTAGTACCTCTCTAGAGGGAGCAGTACATATGCTTTGGCCGGTAGTCCCACTCTTGGAGGAGCGGTACTTCCGCTTAGAGATTCCAGAAGTCCGGAAGAAAAAGGATGCGAAAAGAGCTCCAAAGTTCCTCGGGGCGGTAGTACTGTCAGGAACTTCCGCTTAAAAAAGTTAAGCGGTAGTTCAGGGCGGTAGTACCGCTCGGAACGTCCGCTAAATAAAGTGAAGCGATAGTTCAGGGCGGTAGTACTGCTCAAAACTTCTGACTAAAAAAATTAAGCGGTACTTCAGGGCGATAGTACCACTGAGAACTTCTGCTTAAAGAAGTAAGCAGTCGTTTGAGCGAGCCTTCAGGGCAGTAGTACCGCTGGAGCGGTACTACCGCTCTGGAGAGAGGTACTTCCTCTTAGGAGACATTGAGGAGCCTTGGGGACACAGAAAGCTCCATTGTGCCGGGAAAAGGACGGGGGTGCAAGCTGTACGTGATGATTCCCCCAACCTTTCCGGATGTGGATCCCCTCTTAATAGTACGGATTTTCCTATGACTCAAGTCCACCAACCTAACCTCGAAAGGAAAAGACGTCTTCTGATGTACTACTTGAGGGGAAGATAAATGTTTCGTGCCACCTGATAATCTCTGAAAGGTTAATGCACGTGGTTAGTCCGCAAACACTCTGTCATCAACCACCAAAACTACTTAGGGAAAATTATGCTCTTATAGAGCCACTTCCCAGAAAAAATCCCATCGACAGCCAAGGAAGCCATATCAACATAAGTGAAGGACGCTTTGATAGTTTCTTGCCAGCAAATAAGATCATTATCATTAGAACGGATGTACTCCTCAAGAAAATTCCGGCAGCCCTAGCCTCGAAACCGCGCTTATTCGAGAAAAGAACCCTCATTTGTAGTTGAAGTTTTTGGTGCGAAGACTGCTCCTCGACGGGGCCACTGACGACACCAACCGCTTGTGCCTAGGCTTGGCAGATTGAGGTAGAGGCACCGCCATCCCCACGGTCGTGCTCCCCTCAGCCACAACTGAGGAGGAGCCCGTGTGGATGGCCATGGAGATGGGTGTGCGGACGGGGATGGAACGCCCCGAGGAGAGAGAAGGCACGCTAGCCTTGTGCCATACCACCTGGCCAGAATTCCCACCAAGTTTGCGACAGACGCTCGTCTTGGAGTGCTTGGAAGCTCCAAAGCCCCGACTCTAAGCAGAAAACTTCCAAACAGTAGACTTGGAGGAGTGGGAGCCACAACCGAAGGAATCATCCCATCATCCACACCATAGAGCAAAGGGGAGAGGGGCCTGGCTGGACGGTTGGAGCATACGGCCAAAAATAGGGTCAAAAACCCTGCCTCCCCCCTCAAGAGCAGGAGGACCCCCATCAACAGGGACAACGACGGAGGCATGGAAAGTTGGAGCCACCGCACCCACACCAACCCATCGCGCGAAGACCGGTCCTTGAACACATCCTACATATGCGGACTGAGAGCATCCCACTCATGCTGGGAGAAGGGGGCCTGGAGTCGCGGTACTCATTCTGACTACCACCCTCACGATTGCCATTAGCATCACCATCACCAGACTGCATAGGAGGAGGAGGGGATGGAACATCAATAGAGAACGACGGAGAACCTTCGAGGCGGACCAAAATACGATAAGCCAAAGAGCCAGGGAAGATCTGAATATGACCACGAACGCGCACAGGGTTGATGCATTTAATGAGCATGCGAACCGGGCCAGGTCTAGCAAGTGAAGCACCAATCTCACAGACATGGAGCCCAACCAAATCCGCAAAAGCCATGAGGGCGCCTGAGCTACGCATCACCGACGAAACATCATCAAGGAGAACCCAGGATTCAGTGAAGGCAGCGGAGGCCATCCCAACTTCCTCTGCTTCCTTAACAGAGATCCCAAGCTGGTTGCGGGGAGGAGTAAAACTGGTGCAGAACACAATCGTACTAAGGTTGTCACTGGAAGGAAAAATAGCACCAAAAGACGACTACGCCAGTTGCTGGATCTGCCAATCCCACCCGCCGCCCCCAGTCTTTAAGCTCATCAGTGAGCATATGTAGAGAGAGGTCTTTAGACAGGACAAAGATCATGCCGGCGTTCTGGATGACGAGAACAGGGAGACACAGTCAAGCTCGCCCACAAGCACGAAGAATTCACAACCCGACAGGCCCTTCCCAAGGTTCTTGATCAAAGGTGGGGGGAGCAGTTGATGCAATCTAAAGTGAGATGGCCATCTTGATGGCAAATGAGACAATAACGATAGAATTTGCAGTGAGATTGGAAATGGCCAGGCCTATGACACGAACACGCAAATGAAAGCCCTCACAACACTCTTTACCTGCAACTACGCCCGCTTATGGTAGTAGATAAACATGTGGTGGACATATATATGCAGCCTCTACCGCTGGTAGATTGAGTGTTTTATATGGACTGAAAAAATGGAGGGTAGTGCGGAAGCAAGACATGGATCCATACGGGGAAGCGAAGCTATGCGATACAGGAGGAGGGAAGGGGGGTGGGGCTCCCGGAGGAGGAGGAGAAGGGAGGATAGCGGCATGATCACGGCCCGCCGCCCAGAATTTGCGAGATTTGCTAGGATGTAAGTTGTTGGGGGAAGAGTTGGTTGAGATGAGGGCCGCTATTGCCCGAGCCGGCCCCAACACCCACCCCCACTGTGCCATATCTGGATGCAGCGGGGGGGGGGGGGGTGACATACCTAGACAAGCACCGACGACCGCAAAGGCCGAGGCCGCAGCCTCCCAAGGATCCACAACCACATCTCCATTGGCCGCACCCGATGACGCCCCTGGCTATCGAAGGCGTGAGCCCGCGCCAAATGCGCAACTTGCAGTTTGGCCCGAAGAGCCGCCTCATAGGCAACCGGATCACCGTCTCTAGCGCCACCGAATCCAAAGTACGCTAGCCATTGGAGTTATGCTTGCTAGATGAACCCCTCGACCGGTCCATGCCGACCACGTCGGCGAGCGGGCGAGAGAGGGGGAGGGGGTGGTATGAGAGTGAGGGTGCGGGGACTCTAGATCTAAGAAGGTCAGAATGGGAAGCAGGAAACCCTAGTGGAGGGTCAGGGTGTCTCTTAAAAACCCATAATAGCCCGCGGAGACGGGGCCAAAGCGGCCAGCCGCAACAAGAAGCATACCTGAGCAGGAGGACACACTAGAGCCCAAGAAAGATGGAAAAGGAGACAGGACGAGCACAGAAGGCCCGAGAGGGCCAAAGGCCATTCACAGCGCAGGGGACGGCCCACCACCCATTGCCCGGGGCCCAGGCGCGACCCCCGACCCGACCTCAAAACCACCTAAGGTTAGGGATGGGGCAGGGCCACCCTCCAACGCCATCGCCTCCCGCTCGCCAAGGATCCCCAAATCCATAGCCGGCGAAGCGGGCGCCGGGGACGGCGAGGCCGAGCCTGAAGCAGGAGAGGGAGGAGGAGAAGAGGACCCATGGCCAAGGATGTCGTTGGCGAGGGAGTGACATGCAAATTTACCAGCGCGACGGGGGGCGGTGTGGCTCCACCGAAGACTAGATGGAATCCGGAAGCACAAGCGACGGTGAAGCCCTCCAAGCCCCACCGCGTCCACCCGACGCGAAGTGGCGGCGACGCGTGGCGACGGGGCGCCCGATGACGATAGGGACCGGAGGCGCAACCGGCGCATCGGGCTTGGAGTCACACACATCATCCCCCAACCCCAAAAGTGGTTGCACCCGACAGAGGAGCAGACGAAGAACCAGCGGCCAAGACGGCCCCGAATAGCCGCCCGAGGGAGGAAAGGGAGGCGGCTCCAGCGACGACGACGAAGAGTGGGAGGGAGAGCAGGGAGGAGGGAGAGGGGGAGGGGGCGGCTCTAGCAACGACGGCGAAGAGCGGGATGGAGGGTAAGGAGGAGGGGGAGGGGGAGGGGGCCGCTCTAGCGACGGAGGCGGACATCGGGATGGAGGACAAAGAGGAGGGAGAGGGGGTTGGGGTGCGAAGGGAGGAGGAGGAGAGGAAAGAGCGCCATCATTCTCGAAAAGCGTGGTTCCATGATTCACCCGGTTGCAATTTACCTATCCACGAAAAACACAACGGGTCATCTAATCTGGATAGACCCACTTGCCGTCGGCGGCGGCCGGTGGACGCCGAGGAAAAAGAAAAGAAACGCAGATACACGCACGCGTCTTGGCAGCACCCGCGTCAGGTTTGCTTAGCCATGCCGCACACGCTTCTCCTCTTCCGAACTACTCCAATAAGCATCCATCCCAGAAGAAACTTCCAATATAACGCGCCACCGATGACAAAGCTAATTTGATATTTGATGATGCCGCTCTAGGTTTCGCGCGACCGGAAATCCCGAGTTCCTTCTACGTACTACTAGTCACACACGCTATCCGGATCGGCTCAACGACGGTCGACAGGAACGATCCGGCGGCAGGAGATTGCACGGAACGGCCATCGCGTTGCCTGCATATATATCCAGAACGAGAGCCCTGCTAGAACGTAGAACCGCTCCCGTACGTCAACGTCTCCGTCTCCTTGATATACCCCGGAGGAATCCACCGCCGTTTCGTCGGTTCGGTTGCCACCGGACACCGCCTTCTTCAGCCCCCACAGACCTCCTCGCCTCCCTGCCATGGCCGACTACAACCGCTACGGCCACGGCCAGCAGGGCTACGACTACGCGCCCTCAGCGCCTCCCGCGCCCACGCCCTCCTCCTCCTCGCCGTACGGCAACGGCCAAGGATACGGTCAGGGCTACGGCTACGCTCCTTCCGCTCCTCCAGCGCCCACGCCCTCCTCCTCCTCGCCGTACGGCTACGGCCACGGCCAAGGGGGCTACCCGGCGCCGCCGATGGGGGGTTTCGGAGGAGCCGTGTCTTTCCCGCCGGGGACGCGCCCGGAGGTGGAGCGCGCGTTCCGGGCCGTCGACCGCGACGGCAGCGGCAGCATCGACGAGGGGGAGCTGCAGGCCGCGCTCTCCGGCGCGTACCACCGCTTCAGCATCCGCACCGTCCGCCTCCTCATGTTCCTCTTCAGCAACGCCCAGCTCGCCTCCCCACGCTCCCGGATGGGTAAGCACTAAACAGCACACAATCTGCATCGCTTTCGGCACTGTTTGTTTCAGCAAAAACAGATGCTGATTTCTTGCTGCCTCCAAACGATGTTGCAGGGCCAGCGGAGTTCGTCACGCTGTGGAACTGCCTTGGGCAATGGCGGGTGAGTGCTACCATCAATTTGCTTGCCATCGTTCCCTTAACTTTGAATGATGAAAGTATGTATGATCGTGAATGAAACAGAGTGTGCATACATTCTGTTTCTGACGCCCTCTGTTTTTCTCCCTGCATATCTTTACATTGCTTGCAGTTCGACCACCAATCTATAAATAAATACCATCAACCTTCTCTTTATTGCATATGGTAGTCCTCTGAATATCCAGAGGCCGGACGTAATCCTTCTTTTCGAAAAATAATAGGAATCTGCCGAATAGTGCAAGTGTACCTTCTTTTTTTATCAAATGAGAAAGTGGAGACCCTGTTTCTCTGAATGGAACAGCTGGCTACCCAATCATGTTATATGCTCATGGAATTATTGCCCATCTAATACTGCAACTTAATTTGCCATAGGGAAAGTCAGAGGGAAAAATAAATGAGATTTGTCAACTTCTGTCGATGATCTGCTACTTTTCCCCATCCATCTACCATCATCAGCATGTGACTTATTTCTGTTCTTCATGGCACTATGTAGGTCGTTTTCGACAGATACGATAGGGACCGCAGCGGGAAGATCGACTCCAATGAGTTGAGAGAAGCTCTTCGCGGTCTCGGGTATGCGGTACCGCCTTCGGTCATTGATCTTATCATAGCAAACTACAACAATGGTGTTTCCAACCGCGGCGCCCTAGACTTCGACAACTTTGTGGAGTAAGTATATGGTGCCCCAAGTATATTTGACATACAAAATAATCTCATTCAGCTAATTCTCCTAAGCATATACGGAACTAATTAATGTTTTGTTTTGCTTTTTGGTTTCGATCTTGCAGGTGCGGAATGGTTGTGAAGGTACGTCGCCAGTTAATCAACTATATGTAATGGAAGTTTCAAATGTTGGCTGATGGATTTCTCGCTGCTGTGTTCTGTGCAGGGTCTGACTGAAAAATTCAAGGAGAATGACACGCGCTACACTGGCTCTGCAGATCTTTCGTATGACGGCTTCTTGTCAATGGTCGTCCCCTTCATTGTGCCATAGATAGTCCTGGTGTCTGTTTGCCCACGCAAAAGCAGTACATATGCGACCTGAGCTTCATGTTTCTGGGATTGATTACAGTTCGTTAATTTGGAGTGTTTTGTTTCACATCCCAGGATGTCATACTGTAAACATCAGAATGCAACCAGTTCACCTACCAAGCTCTACTGGTTATGATGAAGTGCAAATCCTTAAGAACCAATCTAGAGCGCAGATACGATTATTTTTAAAATTTCAAGCGCAATTGTTTTTGAAAAAAAATACCAGAATGTCTTGTGAAGTGCAAATACTTTAGAATTTTGTAAACAAATCTTAAAAAATGAAATGTTTTTGAAAAACAAGGACATTTTCTGAAAATCATGAAGTATTGTTTTCAAACAGGAACATTTTTTTAATTCAAATACAAATGTGTAAACACCAACACTTTTTGAAACTCCGGAACAAAATTGGAAAACATAAAAGAATTGAAAATCCTGAAAAAATGGAAACATGAACATTTTTTTAGATAACAATTTGTGGAGATGGGAACATTTTTTTGAAATTCCCCAAAACTATCTAATTTTTTTAAAAACACTCCAAACAATTATTTGAAAAACCCAAACGAAATTTGAAAACATATATTTTAGAATAATTTTGGAAATGGGAAGATTATTTGGAACTCCTGGGAATGAAAACATGAACAATTTTAAGATTTATGAACATTTTCTGTAGATGAGAACATTTTCTGAAATTCTAAATTTTTTCACAAAGTTGTTTAAATTAGAAAAAAACCATTCTGAACAAACTTTGAAAAACCCAAACATGTTTAGAAAATCCAAAACATTTTCTAATTTATGTACAAATATGAATACATGACCGTTTTTTGAAAATTTTAAAAGCACGAATGTTTTAATATATAGAAAGGGTTCACTTGAATATTTAGCCGACCTCGCTTCGATCCACAAAAATCCTCCAGTTTATATATGGCAAAAAGTTGTCGAGTAATCATCAAGCCCAACGAAGGGCAAAGTGCGGGAGTGAAGGAATTAATATTGGCTTTGATTAAATGAAATTGTTTAAGTAGAGCGTGACAAAAGAATTAAATATTGGCTCTAGAGGAAAATGAGGAAAGTATGGCTAGATTGTTGGCTCGTGATGTGCTTGCATATCCCATGGAGTGTATGATATGGCTGAATCTAACTAACAAAAGATATAAGATACCTGGTTTGAGTGGTATATATAACTCGTGGGTGATTGTTGCAATACGAGAGATGCTCCTGCCTTCTTTCCATAAGAATAAGATCAATCGAGTCTCACCATCAAAGTACTCAAAAACGAAAAAAGATGCAAACGACCTACCGCTAGCTTTAATTTTTTGGCGGCATGTTAACCTCTTCAATGTGCAAGGGAATGTTTTTATTTTTCAGTGTTTTTGCCGCTACAAGTTTTACTTTTTTGAAAACAAGAATACCTGATTAATCTACATGCAACTTTCGATCGAGCATTGCTGCTACAAACGACACACACCACAATTTTAGGCCCGTTGTTGTTGTTGCTCAAATCAAAACACAACGTTGGAAGACCAATCACTTGATATGTCTGAAAACATGCCAACGTAACATCGTTCGCCGCTATTATTTTTGTAGTGGAAAGTGTTGGGGAACGTTGCATGGGAAACAAAAAATTTCCTACGCACACGCAAGATCTATCCATGGTGATGAGCATCTACGAGAGGGAGAGAGTGGATCTACATACCTTTGTAGATCGCTAAGCGGGAAGCGTTAAGAGACGCGGTTGGTGTAGTCGAACGTCTTCGCGATCCAAATTGCCAAGCATCCCGCGATCTCATCACGATCCTTCCCGCGATCCAATCACGATCCTTCCCGCGAACTCATCACGATCCGCCCCGCGATCTCATCACGATTCGTCCCGCGATCTTGATCACGGTCCTTCCGATCTAGCGCCGAACGGACGGCACCTCCACATTCAACACACGTACAGCTTGATGACGATCTCCGCCTTCTTGATCCAGCAAGAGGGAGCGGAGAGGTAGAAGAGTTCTCCGGCAGCATGACGACGCTCCGACAATGGTGGTGGAGCTATTCCGGCAGGGCTTTGCCTAAGCACTGTAGAAATCCGATCTAGAGGAGAAACTATGCATTGGAGGAACAAGCAGCACGTGGTTAAAAATTCTATGCAAAAACCCTAAAACCCACCAGTATATATAGAAGGAAGGGAGGAGAGGCTTGGCTCCCAAGGATCCAGCCCTTGGGTCGGCCAAACGAAGGAGGATTGGAGGATTCCTCCTCTAATCCTAGTAGGACTAGGACTCCTCCTTATTTTTGCCTTTTTTTTTTGCCTTCTTCCACCTTTTTCTCTTTGGGCTTTTCTTCCCAGCTGCATGGGCCATGTGTGGGATTTCCACCAGCCCAGTAAGGGCTGGTATTTATTCTCCCACAGCCCATGTAGCCTCTTGGGTCAAAATACTCCTCCCGATGGTCTCCCGGTACACTACCGGCACTCCCGGTACACTACCGATGAGCCCGGAACTTTTCCGACGACCAAAACAGGACTTCCTATATATCAATCTTTACCTACGGACCATTCCGTAGCTCCTCGTGACCTTCGGGATCTCATCTGGGACTCCGAACAACCTTCGGTCACCACCATACATAACTCTATACTACCGAAACGTCACCGAACCTTAAGTGTGCAGACCCTGCGGGTTCGAGAACCTTAGACATGACCGAGACACCTCTACGGTTAATAACCAATAGCAATACCTGGATGCCCATATTGGCTCCTACATATTCTACGAAGATCTTTATCGGTCGAACCTCTATGTCAAGGATTCAGTTAATCCCGTATGATGTTCCCTTTGTTCTTCGGTATGTTACTTGCCTGAGATTCGATCGTCGGTATCTCCATACCTAGTTCAACCTCGTTACCGGCAATTCTCTTTACTCATTCCGTAATACAAGATCCCGTGACTAACACTTAGTCACATTGCTTGCAAGGCTTGTTGTGATGTTGTAGTACTGAGTGGGCCCTAAGATACCTCTCCGTCACACGGAGTAACAAATCCCAGTCTTGATCCATGCCAACCCAACAGACACCCTCGAAGATACCTGTAGAGCACCTTTATAGTCACCCAGTTACGTTGCGACGTTTGATAGACACAAGTTACTCCTCCGGTGTCAGTGAGTTGCATGATCTCATGGTCATAGGAACATATACTTGACATGCAGAAAATAGTAACAATAATCTGACATGATCATATGCTACGTTTGTAGTTTGGGTCTAGTCCATCACATCATTCCCCTAATGATGTGATCCCGTTATCAAATGACATCACATGTCAATGGCTAGGAAACCTTAACCATCACCCATTGTATCCGAATTGCTACTAAGAGTCATCCGGATTAGTGTTAAAGCTTGCATCGACGTAACTCTTTACGACGAACCCTTTATCACCTCCATAATTGAGAAACGTTTCCTTAGTCTTTTAGTCACTAAGGATAATATTGACCGCTGTCCAGTGATCCACTTCTGGATCACTCTTGTACCCCTTGACGGACTCATGGCAAGGCACACACAGGTGCGGTACACAGCATGGCATACTATACAGAGCCTATGGCTAAGGCATAGGGGACGACATTCGTCCTTTCTCTTTCTTTTGCCGTTGTCGAGCTTTGAGTCTCACTCAACTTCACACCTCGCAAATCAGGCGAGAACTCTTTCTCTGACTGATCCATTTTGAACTCTTCAAAATCTTGTCAAGGTATGTACTCATTCAAAGTCTCATCAAGCATCTTGATCTATCTCTATAGATCTTGATGTTCAACAATTAGGTAGCTTTATTCAGGTCTTCATTTGAAAATCATTTTTCAAACAACCGTTTATGCTTTTCAGAAATTCTACATTATTTACGATCAACAATATGTCATCCACATATACTTATCAGAAATTCTATAGTGCTCCCACTCACTTTATTGTAAATACAAGTTTCTCGTAAACTTTGTATACACTCAAAAACTTTGATCACCTCATCAAAGTGTATATTCCAACTCCGAGATGCTTGCTTTAGTTCATAGAAGAATCACTGAAGCTTGCACACCTTTTAGCATCCTTAGGACTGACAAAACCTTCTGGTTGTATCACATACAACCTTTCCTCAAGTAAACCATTAAGGGAACTATGTTTTGATATCCATCTGCCAGATTTCATAATTGAAAAATGCAACAACTGCTAACATAATTCCAACAGACTTTAGCATCGCTACGAGTGAGAAAGTCTCATCGCAGTCAACTCCTTGAACTTGTCATAAACTTCTTTGTAACAAGTCGACCTTTACAAATGGTGACATTTACCATGAGCGTCTGTCTTCATTTTAAACATCCATTTGTACTCAACGACCTGCTGTCCAACGAGCAAGTCTACCAAAGTCTACACTTGGTTTTCATACATGGATCCTATCTCGAATTTCATGGCCTCTAACCATTTGTCGGAATCCGGGCCCATCATCGCTTCTCCACAGCTCATAGATTCATCGTTGTCCAACAACATGACCTCTAAGACAGGGTTGTCATACCACTCAAGAGCAGTACACGTCCTTGTCGACCTACGAGGTTCGATAGTAACTTGATCCGAAGCTTCATGATCATCATCATTAACTTCATCTTCAACTAACGTAGGCTTCATAGAAACATCTTCCCGTGCTGCGCTACTCTCTCGTTGAAACAAAGGTTCACCAACCTCATCAAGTTCTATCTTCCTCCCACTCAATTCTTCCGAGAGAAACTTTTTTCGGGAAAGGACCCGTTTTAGCAACAAACACTTTATGCTTGGATCTGAGATAGAAGGTTCACCCAACTGTTCTTAGGGTATTCTATGAAGATGCATTTGTTTGCTTTGGGTTTGAGCTCATTAGGTGAAAACATTTTTCCACACAATCGTCGCAGCCCCAAAGATTAAGAAATGACAGCTTAGGTTTCTATCAAACCATAATTCACATGGTGTCATTTCAACGGATTTAGATGGTGCCCTATTTAAAGTGAATGTAGTTGTCTCTAATGCATAACCCCAAAATTGTAGTAGCAAAATGATAAGAGACATCACAACAAGCACCATTTCAAATAGAGCATGACTATGACGTTCTAACACACCATCACACTATGGTGTTCCAGGTGGCATGAGTTGTGAAACAACTTTCATATTGTCTAAAGTTGTATGCCAAACTCGTAACTCAGATATTTACCTCCACGATCATATCGCAGACATTTTTATGTTCTTGTCACGATGATCTTAACCATCACTCTGAATTTGCTTGAACCTTTCAAACGATTCAGACTTGTGTTTCATTAAGTAAATATACACTATATCTACTCAAATCATCAATGAAGGTAAGAAAATAACGATATCCACCGCGCGCTACAAGACTCATTGGATTGCATATATCAACATGTATCATTTCCAATAAATCACTTGCCCGCTCCATCCATCTGGAAAACTGTTGGAAATATGCCCTAGAGGCAATAATAAATTAGTTATTATCATATTTCCTTGTTCATGATAATCTTTTATTATCCATGCTATAATTGTATTGATCGGAGACTTAAATGCATGTGTGGATACATAGACAAAACCATGTCCCTAGTATGCCTCTAATGGACTAGCTCGTTGATCAAAGGATGGTTAAGGTTTCCTAGCCATGGACATGAGATGTCATTTGATAACGGGATCACATCATTAGGAGAATGATGTGATGGATAAGACCCAAACTACAAACATAGCATATGATCGTGTCAGTTTATTGCTAATGTTTTCTGCATGTCAAGTATATGTTCCTATGACCATGAGATCATGCAACTCACGGATATCGGAGGAGTGCCTTGTGTGTATCAAACGTCGCAACGTAACTGGGTGACTATAAAGGTGCTCTACAGGTATTTTCGATGGTGTCTGTTGAGTTGGCATGGATCGAGACTGGGATTTATTACTCCATGTGATGGAGAGGTATCCGGGGCCCACTCGGTAATGCAACATCACAATAAGCCTTGCAAGCAATGTGACTAATTGTTAGTTGCGGGATCTTGTATTACGGAACGAGTAAAGAGACTTTCCGGTAACGAGGTTGAACTAGGTATGGAGATACCGACGATCGAATCTCGGGCAAGTAACATACCGAAGAACAAAGGGAACATTATACGGGATTAACTGAATCCTTGACATAGAGGTTTGACCGATAAAGATCTTCGTAGAATATGTAGGAACCAATGTGGACGTCCAGGTGCCGCCATTGGTTATTGACTGTAGAGGTGTCTCGGTCATGTCTACATAGTTCTCGAACCCGCAGGGTCTGCACACTTAAGGTTCGGTGACGTTTCGGTAGTGTAGAGTTATGTATGGTGGTGACCGAAGTTTGTTCGGAGTCCCGGATGAGATCCCGGACATCATGAGGAGCTCCGGAATGGTCCGGAGGTAAAGATTCATATATAGGAAGTCCCAGTTTGGTTTCCGGAAAAGTTTCAGGCTCATCGGTAGTGTACCGGGAGACCTCCGGGAGGGGTACTTCGACCCCAAGAGGTCCATGGGCTGTGGTAGAATATTAACCAGCCCTTAGTGGGCTGGGAAAACAGCCACAAAGGCCCATGGCGCAGGAGAGAAAGTCCTTAAGCAAAAGGTGGAAAATCAGCCAATAGGAGGCAATCCTACTCCAACTAGGATTGGAGGTGAAGTAGGATTGCTTCCCACCTCCTATTTCGGCCGACCCAAAGGCCTTGGCTGCCTCTCCTCTACTCTCCTCCTATATATACTAGCGGATTGGGTGGTTTTTGGACAGAATTTCCGGCCACGTGCTACCCGTTTCACCGGTGCACAGTTTCTCCTCTAGATCGGTTTTCCGCAGCGCTTAGGCGAAGCCCTGCCGGAATCACTCCACTACCATCACCGGAGCGCCGTCACGCTGCCGGTGAACTCTCTCTCCTCTCCACCTCATCTTTCTGGATCAAGACGGTGGAGATCGTCATCAAGCTGCACGTGTGCTGAACGCGGAGGTGCCGTTCGTTCGGCGCTAGATCGGAAGGACCGTGATCGAGATCGCGAGACAGTTCGTGATGAGATCGCGGAACGGATCGTGATGAGTTCGCGGGACAGATCGTGATCAATATCGTGAGACGGATCATGATGAGATCGCGGGACGGATCGTGATGAGTTCACGGGACGGATCGTGATTGGATCGCGGGACAGATCGTGATGAGATCGCGGGACGCTCGGCGATTTGGATCGCGAAGATGTTCGACTACACCAACCGCGTTTCTTAACGCTTCCCGCTTAGCGATCTACAAGGGTATGTAGATCCACTCTCCCTCTCGTAGATGCTCATCACCATGGATAGGTTTGCGTGTGCGTTGGAATTTTTTTGTTTCCCATGCGACGTTCCCCAACAGAAAACAGGGTCCTTAGTCATCTTGCCCAAGAGGCATGGTTTGCATGTCTCAACCGATTCGAAATCGAATGAGTCCAAAGATCCATCAGCATGGAGTTTCTTCATGCGCTTTATACCAATATGACATTTAGCGGCAGTGCCACAAGTATGTGGTACTATCATTATTAACTTTGTAAATTTTGGCATCAATGTTATGAACATGTGTATTACTACGATCAAGATTCAACAAACCATTCTCACTGGGTGGAGGACCATTGAAGGTATTATTCATGTAAACCGAATAACCATTATTCTCTAACTTAAATGAATAACCGTGTTGCAATAAACACGATCTAATCATGTTCATGCTCAACGCAAAACACCAAATAACATTTATTTAGGTTTGTCACTAATCCCGAAGGTAGAGAGAGCGTGCAATATTGATCACATCAACCTTCGAAACATTTCCAGCACACATCGTCACCTCACCCTTAGCTAGTGCTCCGTTTATTCCGTAGCTTTTATTTCGAGTTACTAACATTTAGCAACCGAACCGGTATCCAATACCCATGTGCTACTAGGAGTACTAGCAAGGTACACATCAATAACACGTATATCAAATATACTTCTGTCGACGTTGCCAGCCTTCTTATCTACCAAGTATCTAGGGTTGTTCCGCTTCAGCAACCGCTCTCCTCATAATCGAAGCACTTAGTCTCGGGTCTGGGTTCAACTTTGGGTTGCTTCACTGGAGCAACAACTGACTTGCTATCCATGAAGTTTCCCTCCTTGCTCTTGCCCTTCTCGAAACTAGTGGTTTGACTAACCATCAACACTTGACGCTCCTTCTTGATTTCTACCTTCGCGGTGTCAAACACCGCGAACAGCTCAGGGATCATTATTTGTATCCCTGGCATTTTATAGTTCATCACCAAGTTCTAGTATCTTAGTGACAGTGACTTGGAGAACTATATCAATCACTATATTATCTGGAAGATCAACTCCCACTCGATTCAAGCTATTGTAGCACCCAAACAATCTGAGCACATGCTCAACGATTGAGCTATTCTCTTTCATATTACAGGCAAAGAATCTTGTTGGAGATCTCATATCTCGCAACACGGGCATGAGCCCGATATCCTAATTTCAGCTCTTAGAACATCTCATATGTTCCGTGACGTTCAAAACGTTTCGAAGCCTCAATTCTAAGCTGTAATGCATGACACATTAAACTATCAAGTAGTCATCAGAACGTGCCTGTCAGATGTTCACAACATCTACAAACGACGCTAGAGGGGTTGGCGCACCGAGCGGTGCATTAAGGACATAAGCCTTCTGTGCTGCAATGAGGACAATCCTCAGATCATGGACCCAATCCGCAATATTGCTACCATCATCTTTCAACTCTATTTCTCTAGGAACATATAAAAATTCATGGGAGCTACAACATGAGCTAGTAATCTACAACATAATTTTGCAAAGACACTAGTGACTATGTTCATGATTATGAGTTCAATTAATCATATTACTTAAGAACTCCCACTCAAATTGACATCCCTTCCGGTCATTCAAGTGATACATGATCCAAATTCACCAACTCAAATCCGATCATCACGTGAGTTGAGGTGGTTTCAATGGTGAACATCATCATGTTGATCATATCTACTATATGACTCATGTTTGACCTTTCGGTATCTTGTGTTCCGAGGCCATGTCTGTACATGCTAGGCTCGTCAAGTTTAACCCGAGTGTTCTGCATGTGCAACACTGGCTTGCACCCATTGTATGTGAACGTAGAGTCTATCACACCCGATCATCACGTGGTGTCTCGACACGACGAACTTTCGCAATGCTGCACACTCGGGGAGAACACAATTTATCTTGAAATTAAGTGAGGGATCACTTTATAATGCTACCGTCGTCCTAAGCAAAACAAGGTGCATAAAAGGATTAACATCACATGCAAATCATAAGTGACATGATATGGCCATGAACTTGTGCTTTTGATCTCCATCTTGAAAGCACGGGCATGATCTCCATCGTCACCGGCACGACACCATGATCTCCATCATCTTGATCTCCATCAACGTGTCGCCATCGGGGTTGTCATGCCCAACATGCTTCTACTACTATTGCTACCGTTTAGCGTTAAAGTAAAGCATTACATAGGGCTTAATGATTGAAACACAGGTCATACAATAATTAAAGACAACCCTATGGCTCCTGTCGGTTGCCGTACTCATCAACATGCAAGTCGTGATAATCTATACATCACATGGTCATCTCATACATCACATATATCACATCATGTAATTGGCCATATCACATCACAACATACCCTGCAAAAACAAGTTAGACATCCTCTAATTGTTGTTGCATGTTTTACGTGGCTGCTATGGGTATCTAGCAAGAACAATTCTCATCTATGCAAAAACCACAACGGTGATACACTAGTTGCTTTTTAACCTTCTCAAGGACCACCTTTGTCGAATCCAATCCAACTAAAGTGAGAGAAACCGCTACCCGCGAGCCATCTACGCAACAAGTTGCGGTTGAGGGAACCGGTCTCTCGTAAGCGTACGAGTAATGTTGGTCCGGGCCGCTTCATCTCACAATACCGCTGAACCAAAACACGACCAAGGGAGGAAGCAACCTAAGCATCAACGCCCACAAACTCTTTGTGTTCTACTCGAGATCTCATCTACACATAGACCTACCTCATGATGCCACTATTGGGGAAAGTTGCATGGGAAACAAAAATTTCCCTACGCACACGCAAGATCTATCCATGGTGATGACCATCTACGAGAGGGAGAGTGGATCTACGTACCCTTGTAGATCGCTAAGCGAGAAGCGTTAAGAAACGCGGTTGGTGTAGTCGAACGTCTTCGCGATCCAAATCGCCGAGCATCCCGCGATCTCATCAAGATCTGTCCCGCGATCTCATCAAGATCTGTCCCGCGATCCAATCACGATCTGTCCCGCAAACTCATCACGATCCGTCCCGCGATCACATCACGATTCGTCCCGCGATCTTGATCACGGTCCTTCCGATCTAGCGCCAAACGGACGGCACCTCCGCGTTCAGCACACGTACAGTTTGATGACGATCTCCACCTTCTTGATCCAGCAAGAGGGAGCAGAGAGGTAGAAGAGTTCTCCGGCAGCATGACGGTGCTCCGACAATGGTGGTGGAGCTATTCCGGCAGGGCTTCGCCTAAGCACTATAGAAATCCGATCTAGAGGAGAAACTATGCACTGGAGGAACGGGCAACACGTGGCTAAAAATTCTGTGCAAAAACCCTAAAACCCACCAGTATATATAGGAGGAAGGGAGGAGAGGCTTGGCTTCCAAGGAGCCAACCCTTGGGTCGTTCGAACCAAGGAGGATTGGAGGATTCCTCCTCCAATCCTAGTAGGACTAGGACTCCTCCTTATTTTTTCCTTATTTTTTGCCTTTTTCCACCTTTTTCTCTTCGGGCTTTTCTTCCCAGCCGCATGGGCCTTGTGTGGGACTTCTACCAGCCCACTAAGGGCTGGTATTTACTCTCCCACAACCCATGTAGCCTCTTGCGTCGAAATACCCCTCCAGATGGTCTCCTGGTACACTACCGATGAGCTCGAAATTTTTTCGGTAACCAAAACAGGACTTCCTATATATCAATCTTTACCTCCGGACCATTCCGGAGCTCCTCGTGATTTCCGGGATCTCATCCAGGACTCCGAACAACCTTCGATCACCACCATACATAACTATATACTACCGAAACGTCACCGAACCTTAAGTGTGCAGACCCTGAGGGTTCGAGAACTATGTAGACATGACCGAGACACCTCTACGGTCAATAACCAATAGCGGGACCTGGATGCCCATATTGGCTCCTACATATTCTACGAAGATCTTTATCGGTCGAACCTCTATGTCAAGGATTCAGTTAATCCCGTATGATGTTCCCCTTGTTCTTCGGTATGTTACTTGCCCGAGATTCGATCGTCGGTACCTACATACCTAGTTCAACCTCGTTACCGGCAAGTCTCTTTACTCGTTCTGTAATACAAGATCCCATGACTAACACTTAGTCACATTGCTTGCAAGGCTTGTTGTGATGTTGTATTACCGAGTGTGCCCTCAGATACCTCTCCGTCACACGGAGTAACAAATCCAAGTCTTGATCCATGCCAACCCAACAGACACCCTCGGAGATACCTGTAGAGCACCTTTATAGTCACCCAGTTACGTTGCGACGTTTGATACACACAAAGTAATCCTCCGGTGTCAGTGAGTTGCATGATCTCATGGTCATAGGAACATATACTTGACATGCAGAAAACAGTAGCAATAAACTGACACGATCATATGCTATGTTTGTAGTTCGGGTCTAGTCCATCACATCATTCTCCTAATGATGTGATCCCGTTATCAAATGACATCACATGTCAATGGCTAGGAAACCTTAACCATCTTTGATCAACGAGCTAGTCTATTAGAGACATACTAGGGACATGATTTTGTCTATGTATCCACACATGCATCTAAGTCTCCGATCAATACAATTATAGCATGGATAATAAACGATTATCATGAACAAGAAAATATGATAATAACTAATTTATTATTGCCTCTAGGGCATATTTCCAACAGAAAGTAGGACCACTATGCTGCAAAATAGATTATATAAACGCCGCTAGGATAATAAGTCACACAGACAACATTGCAAAGCCGACCACATAAACACGACAAGGATGACCGCCGTTGCTGCAAGTCGGACCCATGTTGCAGCGAGGTCAATCAGGAGGTGTAAAGCTTACTACGTGTAGATGTTAGGATTATAAGAAGAACTAATTGATCCTTAGCATCGGTGTTAAGGATTGTTGCATTATTAATGTCTGAGTGATATGTAGTTCTTTAATAGCTTGTTGTGTGTCTTCCAGACGTGTGGTACCTTGAGGATACAATCATGCCATACTAGTGGATACATTAATTTTTACTCCCGTTGCAACGCACGGGCATATGTGCTAGTATAAAGCAAAAAGAATACGGTAATGATAAATCCCGAACGTTCGGGTTTTAGCATCTTGTTCCGAACTGGTAACTTTAGTTGCCACGAGGTGGCAAGTTTAGTTGACAGGAGGTGGCAACTTTAATGGCACGCATGTTAATTTTCTGAACAGGGACAAAGTTGCCATGTCTTAACAACTAAAGTTGTCACCCCGCGCCAACTAAAGTTACAATCAAAAATGTTCGGGGCGAAATGCTAAAATCCTAACGTCCGACACTTATTGGATTCCAAAGAATAATGGTAGGCAAGAAGGTGTGAGCTGATAGCCACCGAGACTAACATGCACTTGTGGTTATTTAGGCAGCACAACAAAACGTATTAAAAGAAGCTAACAGCAGCGCCAAATCCTGAAAACAAAAGTGAAACATCTTTCTAAAAAGTAAACATTTTTTAGAACACGAATATTTTGCAAAAATTGTGAAAAAAATCAAACTCGAACATTTTTTTGAAACTCTCGAACTTCTTTGTGGATTTTGATCATTTTTCAGATGTGATCATTTTTTGAAACCCAAACAGATTTTCAAGAACAGGAGGTACTGTAACAAACATTTATATAAAATACAATTTTTTCAAACTTTGATTTTTTTTCTATAACATTAGTAATTTCGAAAACTGATAGGTACTGTAGCAAACTTTTTTAAAAAGCGAGCATTGTTTTATTTTTTTAATCATTTTTTGAAAACCCAATTTTTTTAAACACGATCATTTTTTTGAAAATTTGGGAACTTTTTTTGGGTTTTGAACTAATTTTGGAACAAGAACAAAAAATAAAATGGTTTTTTCAAGGAATCCTGGACAGTTTTTAAACATTTAGCTATATGAAAACAAATAAAACATAAAATAATTTGAAATAAATAAATTAATGAAACATAAAAAACGAAAGAGAAGAAATGCAAAACAAATAAGCAGAAAACAGAAAAGGAAAAACTGAGAATAAGAAACCGAAAACCTGTGAAATCCGGTTCAGGACAAACTGGGTACTGTAGCAAATGTGGTATCTTATAATTTGGCCGGGCCATCTTGTTCGCTAGGTCACTCACCTCTGTGTGAATGAGCCACACTTTGTCGTAGAGCTTGGCAAGTAGGGAGTTTCACCTCATTTCGCGCCATCAGCATTTTTCAAATTTTCATAAAAATTGGGTTAAAACGAGCTTTTCTTTGGCAACATTTTTTCATAACTTTTTCTGAAATCTACGAATGTTTTACAATTTTGTTACAAACTATGCGATTTTTTTTGTGTACGTAGAAATTTTGTTCCAAAAAATTAAAATTAACAAATTTGCGTAAAAGTTCACGAATAGGAAGATTATTTTGTACAAAATTTATGAAATATTAACAAAAAGTGTATAAAAAAGAGATGATTTTTTGAAATCCGTGAACGCTTGGACTTGTGCGGGTGACGAGCGACCTTGCTTCCCTTTTCCTCCTCTCTCATTGCATCCCCTCTCTCTCTAGGAGAAGGATAAGGAAGGGGTGAGGGATTGGCGGCGGGCTCTACATATTTCTATGGCCTCAATCAAACAAACAAGAACATGACGATTTGTGAGAGCTTACACGCAAGAGCCTAAAGGCTCAGAGTAAACTGCTGACTTAGCCAGTTTAATATTTATATATACGAGTAACACACCAACTCTAAGTTGACCATGTGTATTAAATTTCTTGCAAATACATATAAAGTTTGTGCACTTTTACACTAATAGTATGGATGCGTTCGAAAATTTTACTGTCCCTATAAAGTTTTTTGACTCTTGACATTTGTGGCACCAGTAAATTAGGTGAAAGAGTTTTAGCATCTGAGAGAAAGACGTAACCACGAGGCGGCTACACTTCCTCCCGATCCATGACACCATCACATGTTCCTTTGCCCTCCACCAGCCACTATATAGGCGAGAGGGTAGTGTAATCTTAGTTTTGTGTGCTTGGTTTCATTACTACAGAAAAGCCTAACAGTAGCGTGTGTTGTATGTATATCAGTAGCGCGGACACCGGCGCTATTGATACGACGCTATAGCTAACTTTTAGCAGTAGCATTTGTTGGCCCGTGCTGTTGCTATACATACGTAGCAGCAACGAGATTTAAATAAGAGCGCTACTGCTAATATCTGTAACGCCTTGTATTATACCGCGCTACTAGTAATGACACATTGCTGCTAACTTTACTCCATGCGTTACTGCTAACTTTATTAGTTTCTGATTCTTTTTCTGCATATTTGTTTTGTATTTGAACATGCTTTATACAAGAATCTTTAGCACATACAAATGTCATCATCATACACATACAAATGGCTGCGAGACCACGAATGTAATCATAGTATATACATACAAATAGTCTCATCAAATCATGTCATCATCATAATCATCATCCAACACAAAGTGGACTCTCGTCATCATCTCGAAAATAACGATACAAGTCTCGAATACTTGCAACTACATCGTCATCCATCTAAACAATGATACACGCGAGAAGAGCTATCACTATGAGTGAGAGCAAAACTACGTAGTACATGAGGCGGCAGTTATGAGCCCTCTCTCGCGCTAGCGTGAGCCTCCTCACGTAACTAGCTTCTGCTTCTTGTCTGCTTTTGAAGCCTTTATGGCTGGCGCCTGAGACCCCCTCCACTTGCGTCTGACACTCGGACCACTCGTCATATACTCCCGGAACCTTTCCTTTGTACACGACATAGCACTGGTACTTCGCCATCAAGAATCTAGGTACCTGTTAGAGGTGCATCTTCATCAAGAGAATGTACAATCATATGCAACGAAATATACTTGAGCAACACAAAAAAGAAAGGGTTAGCAACTAGATGCAACATATAGTAAACATAAATAATCAAAGCAGTTTCATCGTACGTAAACTAATTAACTAGAGGTACGCAGGTCATCGTACCCAAACTAACAAAGTAACGTTACGCAAGTTCGGTAAGGACCGTGGACATCACAAAGTTTTATCGCTACAGAAAGTATATACAAGTTCAACCGACACATATCATCATCATCGGCATCGTAAATCACTAGAACTTCCATCCTTCCAGATCATCGAGGATGGACCCTAGCTTCTTGAACGACGTGAGGTCTTGACGTTGCATGCCTATGATAGTTCAGACGTCAGCTCGCGATATAGGGCCGTGGTGGAACATCCCCTTCACTTCGGCGACTTCTTTCATGATGATCGTCGCAATGTCCCTCTGGATGCGAAAGAAGTCATCTTTAAGTCTATAATCCGCTTCTCCTTGAGATTCTACCCACTTGCGGATATGATCATCGTTTCTGGTTGTCATGCGAAGCTTTTGGTGATCCCTTCTGAACTCCATCATGAGATAGAGGAGGTAGAATCCATCGTTCATACTTGATTTCGGGACATGGATGCAGCAGAAGTTGGTTTTATGCGAGAAACCCATCTTGTGGTTCCTTTGTTTCCTGATCTGCATATCGCCACCCCTGAAGCTGAAGCCTTGGAGAGCATCATCTAGAATATTCATTACGTGGGGGTTGTCCTTCTTCTCGTTGTTTCTGGTAGGGTCCAAATACACGGCGTGGGAGACTCGCGGGTAAAGAACGATAAGGACGGCGCGACCGTTGCTGCGGGGAAAAAAACCCTCAAATTATTCTCCATATGAGCAAGAAGGAATGATTGAAATGTATGAAAGGGTTGTCCGACACTAACTTACTTTGGATGATAAGGCAGGAGGACAATTTCCTGGTCCTTATTCTGCACCATGAAGTTTTCGAGGTACTCCCTAGCAGTTTTACGCTCAAAGTCGCCGAGACTCAGGAAGGACTCATGCATGTAGTATGGATCCGCCACACAGATTTGCGAGACTTCTTCTCTCTTCATGACGGAGCTCATATGTAGCGCAAAAAGGCGGACGATTGTACAATTGAGCCGCCTTGTCAGAAACATCTCGAAGATATGATCAAACCGCAGGAAGAACACATCCGCGGGTCGTGTGTCGATGTAGCATTTCCCCTCAGGCACACCAATTGCGTATGTCGGATATCCTGGATCCTTCGAGGCTAGTAGGCTTTTCTCAGTCGACAACACATGGTCGTGCAGTCTCCTGAGATCCCCTGATATTGCCTCCAGCGGTTTCGGCGGTAGCATCGGCTGGCCCATGACATGGAACATGGCCGCACCTTTGACGGGTACACGCTCTTCAAAATCCGCCATCTGGCTGCTATGTGCTCTGGCTTGTTTATAGGCAGTCGAGCCTTTCTTCCCCGGTCTCTTCCCCTTTATCTTGGGCTGACCTTCCAGAACCTTCCTTAAACCCTGCCCTAGTGTTTTCGGGTTAAGCACTATACCCCCGGCTAGTTTAGCCTATGTTGAGGCGGCATCTTCAGGCGTGTCCTGTGAGGATTGCAATAAGAGAGACTTCTTGCAATCCCTGCCAGGACGTTCCTACCCGGGCAGATCATCCATATCCTCATTAGCATGCTAATAGCCCGAGTCATCATATGGCTGACTCATCATATCTACGTCACCGTCACAGGCGCCTGTATTGAGGAACCGAAGAGGGTCCTCCTCCATCTCATCATCCATTCTTTGTTCTACGGGGGCGATTACAACAGTCACTATTGGACCCCCTTCACCACGTCGTCCGCCGCTCTCACCCAGCACTACAGGCGCTGGTAATTGTGTAGACGGGGTGGTGGTGTCCACACTTGCTTGTTGATGTGTGGTTATTGGTGTGCTCTCAACCAGCTCCAAACGAAGAAGATTCTTCGGCCATAGCAGCACCCAACCCTTGCAGCTTCCAATCCACAATGGGGTCTTGTTGTCCTCTCCCCCTAGCCGTACTGGAGGAGGCAAATCCTCGTGCCCCAATTTCACACTCGACAAGGTAACACTGAAGTGCCCATCGGGCATCGGCTGGCCATGGAATGTGAGTTCCAAGGGCTTCGTTATCACCCCCTTTCCCACATCCACCTTCTGGCCTTTGATCAAGTAGAGTACGGTGCACGGGGTTTCGTCAGCCTGCAAACACATGTCTGCGGCATAAAACATCCGAAAGGCAACGAAAATGGAATATTCTAGATATTTGTTGGTGCGACAAGTAATTACCGTGAGGTCGCCGAGCTCAGCCAAAGACGAAGGCCCGCCTAGCGCGCCAGAGACTGAGGACGGGCTGCTATGAGCGGGTGCGGGTGCGGGTGTTGGAAATATGCCCTAGAGGCAATAAATAAAGTGTTTCTGATTATATTCCCTTGTTCATGATAATTGTTTATTGTCCATGCTATAATTGTGTTGATTGGAAACTAAATACATGTGTGGGCATATAGACAAACATTGTGTCCCTAGTACGCCTCTAGCAGGCTAACTCGTTGATCAAAGATGGTTAAGGTTTCCCGACCATGGACATGAGATGTCATTTGATATCAGGATCACATCATTAGGAGAATGATGTGATGGATAATACCCAAACTATGAACGTAGCGTATGATCGTGTCAGTTTATTGCTACTGTTTTCTGCATGTCAAGTATCTGTTCCTATGACCATGAGATCATGCAACTCACTGGCAGCGGAGGAGTGCCTTGTGTGTCTCAAACGTCGCAATGTAACTGGGTGACTATAAAGGTGGTCTACAGGTATCTTCGAGGGTGTCTGTTGAGTTGGCATGGATCAATACTGGGATTTGTTACTCCGTGTGACGGAGAGGTATCTCAGGGCCCACTCGATAATACACCATCACAACAAGCCTTACAAGCAATGTGACTAAGTGTTAGTCGCGGGATCTTGTATTACGGAACGAGTAAAGAGACTTTCTGGTATCGAGATTGAACTAGGTATAGAGATACCGACGATCGAATCTCGGGCGAGTAACATACCGAAGAACAAAGGGAACGACATACGGGATTGTCTGAATCCTTGACATAGAGGTTCGATCGATAAAGATCTTCGTAGAACATGTAGGAACCAACATGGGCATCCAGGTCCCGTTGTTGGTTATTGACCGTAGAGGTGTCTCGGTCATGTCTACATAGTTCACGAACCCACAGGGTCTGCACACTTAAGGTTCGGTGACGTTTCGGTAGTATAAAGTTATGTGTGTTGGTGACCGAAGGTTGTTCGGAGTCTCGGATGAGACCCCGTACATGGAGAGGAGCTCCGGAATGGTCCGGAGGTGAAGATTCATATATAGGATGTTCCGTGTTGGTTACCGGGAAAAGTTCGTGCGTCACCGGTAAAGTACCAGGGGTGCCAGGAGGGTCTCGAGGGGTCCCCCGGAAGGGGCCACCAGCCCCAAAGGGCTACATCGGCTATGAGAGAGGGCACACCAGCCCCTGGTGGGCTGGCCGCCCCTCCAACAAAGGCCCATGTGGCTGGGGGGGGGGGTTGGTGGGAGGGCCAACCCTAGGGTTGGCACCACCTTACTTGGGTGGCAAGCCACCCTAGTGTTGGAAATATGCCCTACAGGCAATAATAAATTAGTTATTATTATATTTCCTTGTTCATGATAATCGTGTTAGGGAACGTCGCATGGGAAACAAAATTTTTCCTACGCACACGCAAACCTATCCATGGTGATGAGCATCTATGAGAGGGAGAGTGGATCTACGTACCCTTGTAGATCGCTAAGCGGGAAGCGTTAAGAAACGCGGTTGGTGTAGTCAAACATCTTCGTGATCCAAATCGCCGAGCTTCCCGCGATCCAATCACGAACCGTCCCGTGAACACATCATGATCCGTCCCGCGAACTCATCACGATCCGTCTCACGATCTTGATCACGATCTGTCCCGCGAACTCATCATGATCCGTTCCGTGATCACATCACGAACCGTCTCGCGATCTCGAGCACGGTCCTTCTGATCTAGCGCCGAACGGACGACACCTCCGCGTTTAGCACACGTGCAGCTTGATGACGATCTCCACCGTCTCGATCCAGCGAGAGGAGGTGGAGAGGAGAGAGAGTTCACTGGCAGCGTGACGGCGCTCCGGTGATGGTGGTGGAGCAATTCCGGCAGGGCTTCGCCTAAGCGCTGCAGAAAACCGATCTAGAGGAGAAACTATGCACCGGTGTAACGGGTAGCACGTGGCCGGAAATTCTGTCCAAAAACCACCCAATCCACTAGTATATATAGGAGGAGAGGAGAGGAGAGGCAGCCAAGGCCTTTGGGTCGGCCGAAATAGGAGGTGGGAAGCAATCCTACTTCACCTCCAATCCTAGTTGGAGTAGGATTGCTTCCTATTGGCTGATTTTCCACTTTTTGCTTTAGGACTTTCTCTCCTGCGCCATGGGCCTTTGTGGCTGTTTTCCCAGACCACTAAGGGCTGGTTATTATTCTCCCACAGCCCATGGACCTCCTGGGGTCGAAATACCCCTCCCGGAGGCCTCCCGGTACACTACCGGCACTCCCGATACACTACCGATGAGCCCGAAACTTTTAAAGAAACCAAACTGGGACTTCCTATATATGAATCTTTACCTCCGGACCATTCCGGAGCTCCTCGTGACGTCCGGGATCTCATCCAGGACTCCGAACAAACTTTGGTCACCACCATACATAACTCTACACTACCGAAACGTCACCGGACCTTAAGTCTGCAGACCCTACGGGTTCGAGAACTATGTAGACATGACCGAGACACCTCTACGGTCAATAACCAATGGCGGGACCTGGACGTCCACATTGGTTCCTACATATTCTACGAAGATCTTTATCGGTCGAACCTCTATGTCAAGGATTCAGTTAATCCCGTATAACGTTCCCTTTGTTCTTCGGTATGTTACTTGCCCGAGATTCGATCGTCGGTATCTCCATACCTAGTTCAACCTCGTTACTGGCAAGTCTCTTTACTCGTTCCGTAATACAAGATCCCGCAACTAACAATTAGTCACATTGCTTGCAAGGCTTATTGTGATGTTGCATTACCGAGTGGGCCCCGAGATACCTCTCCGTCACACAGAGTAACAAATCCCAGTCTCGATCCATGCCAACTCAACAGACACCATCAGAGATACCTGTAGAGCACCTTAATAGTCACCCAGTTACGTTGCGACGTTTGATACACACAAGGCACTCCTCCGATATCCGTGAGTTGCATGATCTCATGGTCATAGGAACACATACTTGACATGTGGAAAACAGTAGCAATAAACTGACACGATCATATGCTACGTTTGCAGTTTGGGTCTTGTCCATCACATCATTCTCCTAATGATGTGACCCCGTTATCAAATGACATCTCATGTCCATGGCTAGGAAACCTTAACCATCTTTTGATCAACGAGCTAGTCTATTAGAGGCATACTAGGGACATGGTTTTGTCTATGTATCCACACATGCATCTAAGTCTCCGATCAATACAATTATAGCATGGATAATAAACGATTATCATGAACAAGGAAATATGATAATAACTAATTTATTATTGTCTCTAGGGCATATTTCCAACAGTCTCCCACTTGCACTAGAGTCAATAATCTAGTTCACATCACCATGTGATTCGCATTGTTATGAATCTAACACCCAAAGATTTCTGGGGCTCGATCATGCTTTGCATGTGAGAGAGGTCTTATAGTCAACGGGTCTGTAACATTCAGATCCATTTGCACTTTGCAAATACCTATGTCAAACTGTAAACACTGCTACCACACTCCGCTCGGTACTATTCCAAATAGCTGCTCCACTATACGTATCCAGATTGCTACTACGAGTCATCCGGATTAGTGTTAAAGCTTGTATCGACGTAACTCCTTACGACGAACTCTTTATCACCTCCATAATCGAGAAACATCTCCTCAGTCTCTTAGTTACTGAGGATAATCTTGACCACTGTCCAGTGATCCACTCCTGGTTCACTCTTGTACCCCTTGACGGACTCATGGCAAGGCACACACAGGTGCTGTACACTGCATGGCATAATATAGAGCCGATGGCTAAGGCATAGGGGACGACGTTCGTCCTCTTTCTTCTGCCGTTGTCGAGCTTTGAGTCTCACTCAACTTTCACACCTTACAAATCAGGCGAGAACTCTTTCTCTGACTGATCCATTTTGAACTCTTTCAAAATCTTGTCAAGGTATGCACTCATTGAAAGTCTCATCGAGCATCTTGATCTATCTCCATAGATTTTGATACTCAACAATTAGGTAGCTTCATCCAGGTCTTCCTTTGAAAATCACTTTCCAAATGACCGTTTTATGCTTTCCAGAAACTTTACATTATTTTTGATCAACAATATGTCATCCACATATACTTATCAGAAATTCTATAGTGCTCCCACTCACTTTATTGCAAATACAAGTTTCTCGTAAGCTTTGTATAAACATCAAAACTTTGATCACCTCATCAAAGCGTATATTCCAACTCCGAGATGCTTGCTTCAGTCCATGGAAGGATCACCAAAGCTTGCACACCTTTTAGCATCCTTAGGCCTGACAAAGCCTTCTGGTTGTATCACATACAACCTTTCCTCAAGTAAACCGTTAAGGAAACGATGTTTTGACATCCGTCTGCCAGATTTCATAATTGAAAACACAACAACTGCTAACATAATTCCAACAGACTTTAGCACAACTACGAGTGAGAAAGTCTCATCGTAGTCAACTCCTTGAACTTGTCACAAACATCTTTGCAACAAGTCGAGCTTTACAAATAGTGACATTCACCATCAGTGTCTGTCTTCATTTTAAAGATCCATTTGTACTCAATGACCTGCCATCCAACGAGCAAGTCTACCAAAGTCTACACTTGGTTTTCATACATGGATCCTATCTCGGATTTCATGGTCTCCAACCATTTGTCAGAATCCAGGCACATCATCGCTTCTCCATAGCTCGTAGGTTCATCGTTTGTCCAACAACATGACCTCCAAGACAGGGTTGTCGTACCGCTTAGGAGCAGTACACATCCTTGTCGACCTACGAAGTTCGATAGTAACTTGAGCTTGAAGCTTCATGATCATCATCATTAACTTCCTCTTCAACTAACGTAGGCTTCACAGAAACAACATCCTGCGCTACGCTACTCTCTGGTTGAACAAAGTTTAAACAACCTCATCAAGTTCTATCTTCCTCCCACTTAATTCTTTTGAGAGAAACTTTTCCTCGAGAAAGGATCCGTTTTAGTAACAAACACTTTGCACTTGGATCTGAGATAGAAGGTTCACCCAACTGATCTTAGGGTATTCTATGAAGATGCATTTGTCCGCCTTGGGTTCGACCTCATTAGGTGAAAACATTTTCCACACAAGTGTCGCAGCCCCAAGTATTAGGAAATGACAGCTTAGGTTTCTATCAAACCATAATTTACATGGTGTCATCTCAACGGATTTAGATGGTGCCCTATTTAAAGTGAATGTAGTTGTCTCTAATGCATAACCCCAAAATTATAGTAGTAAAACGACAAGAGACATCATAGCACGCACCATGTCCAATAGAGCATAACTATGATGTTCGGACACACCATCACACTATCGTGTTCCAGGTGGCGTTTAGTTGTGAAACAACTTTCACATTGTCTTAAGTTGTATGCCAAACTCGTAACTCAGATATTCACCTCAACGATCATATCGCAATCACTTTTATCTTCTTGTCACGATAATCTTTAAACTTCACTCTGAATTTGCTTGAACCTTTCAAACGATTCAGACTTGTGTTTCATTAAATAAATATACACTATATCTACTCAAATCATCAGTGAAGGTAAGAAAATAACGATATCCACTGCACGCTACAAGACTCACTAGATTGCATACATCAACATGTATCATTTCCAATGAATCACTTGCCCGCTCCATCCAACGGGGTCCTTTAGTCATCTTGCCCAAGAGGCATGGTTCGCATGTCTCAACCGATTCGAAATCGAAGGAGTCCAAATATCCATCACCATGGAGTTTCTTCATGCGCTTTATACCAATATGACATTTTGCGGCAGTTCCACAAGTATGTGGTACTATCATTATTTAACTTTGTATCTTTTGACATCCATGTTATGAACATGTGTATTACTACGATCAAAATTTCAACAAACCATTCTCACCGGGTGCATGACCATTGAAGGTATTATTCATGTAACCAGAATAACTATTATTCTCTGACTTAAATGAATAACCGTATTGCAACAAACATGATCTAATCATGTTCATGCTCAACGCAAAACACCAAATAACATTTATTTAGGTTAGTCACTAATCCTGAAGGTAGAGAGAGCGTGCGATGTTGATCACATCAACCTTGGAAACATTTCCAACACACATCGTCACCTCACCCTTTGCTAGTTCTCCGTTTATTCCGTAGCTTTTATTTCGAGTTACTAACATTTAGCAACCGAACCGGTATCCAATACCCAGGTGCTACTAGGAGTACTAGCAAGGTACACATCAATAACTCGTATATCAAATATACTTCTGCCGATGTTGCCAGCCTTCTTATCTACCAAGTATCTAGGGTTGTTCCGCTTCAGCAACCTCTCACCTCATAATAGAAGCACTTAGTCTCGGGTTCGACTTCAACTTTGGGTTGCTTCACTGGAGCAAGAACTGACTTGCTATCCATGAAGTTTCCCTCCTTGCTCTTGCCCTTTTCGAAACTAGTGGTTTGATTAACCATCAACACTTGACGCTCCTTCTTGATTTCTACCTTCGCGGTGTCAAACATCGCGAACAGCTCAGGGATCAATACTTCTATCCCTCGTGTATTATAGTTCATCACTAAGTTCTAGTAGCTTTAGTGACAGTGACATGGAGAACTATATCAATCACTATCTTATCTGGAAGATGAACTCCCACTTGATTCAAGCGATTGTAGTACCCAGACAATCTGAGTACATGCTCAACGATTGAGCTATTCTCCTTCATCTTACAGGCAAAGAATCTTGTTGGAGATCTCATATCTCGCAACACAGGCACGAGCCTGAGATCACAATCTCTGCTCCTAGAACATCTCATATGTTCCGTGACGTTCAAAACGTTTTGGAGCATCAATTCTAAGCCGTAATGCATGACGCACTAAACTATCAAGTAGTCATCGAAACGTGCCTGTCAGATGTTCACAACATCTATAGACGACGCTAGAGGGGGTGGCGCACCGAGCGGTGCATTAAGGACGTAAGCCTTCTGTGTAACAATGAGGACAATCCTCAGATCACGGACCCAGTCCGCAATATTGCTACCAACATCTTTCAACTCTATTTCTCTAGGAACATATAAAAATTTAAGGGAGCTACAACGCGAGCTAGTAATCTACAACATAATTTGCAAAGACACTTTGACTATGCTCATGATAATGAGTTCAATTAATCATATTACGTAAGAACTCCCACTCAAATTGACATCCCTCCAATCATTCGAGTGATACATGATCCAAATTCACCAACTCAAGTCCGATCATCACGTGAGTTGAGGTGGCTTTAATGGTGAACATCATTATGTTGATCATATCTACTATATGACTCATGTTCGACCTTTCGGTCTCTCGTGTTCCGAGGCCATGTCTGTACATGCTAGGCTCGTCAAGTTTAACCCGAGTGTTCTGCGCGTGCAAATCTGGCTTGCACCCGTTGTATGTGAACGTAGAGTCTATCACACCCGATCATCACGTGGTGTCTCAACACGATGAACTTTCGCAAGGGTGCACACTCGGGGTGAACACAGTTCATCTTGAAATTCAAGTGAGGGATCACCTTATAATGCTACCGCCGTACTAAGCAAAACAAGGTGCATAAAAGGATTAACATCTCATGCAATTCATAAGTGACATGATATGGCCATGAACTTGTGTTTAAGATCTCCATCTTCGAAACACCGGCATGATCTCCATCATCACCAGCACAACACCATGATATCCATCAATGTGTTTCCATTGGGGTTGTGGCGTCAGCCCTGTTTCTACTTCTATTGCTACCGCTTAGCGATAAAGTAAAGCATTACATAGCGCTTAATGATTGACACACAGGTCATACAATAATTAAAGACAACCCTATGGCTCCTGCTGGTTGCCGAACTCAACGACATGCAAGTCGTGAAATTCTATACATCACATGATCATCTCATACATCACATATATCTCATCATGTAATTGGCCATATCACATCACAACATACCCTGCAAAAACAAGTTAGACGTCCTCTAATTGTTGTTGCATGTTTTACGTGGCTGCTATGCGTATCTAGCAAGAAAGATTTTCACCTACGCATAAACCACAACGGTGATACATAGATTTCTTTTCAACCTTCTCAAGGACCGCCTTTGTCGGATCCGATCCAACTAAAGTGAGAGAAACTATCACCCGCAAGCCATCTAAGCAACAAGTTGCGTCGAGGGAACCGGTCTCTCATAAGCGTACGAGTAATGTTGGTCCGGGCCGCTTCATCTCACAATCCCGCTGAACCAAAATCCGACCAAGGGAGGAAGCAATCTAAGCATCAATGCCCACAAACCTTTTGTGTCCTACTCGAGATCTCATCGAACCATCAACCTAGCTCATGATGCCACTGTTGGGGAACGTCGCATGGGAAACAAAATTTTTCCTACGCACACGCAAACCTATCCATGGTGATGAGCATCTACGAGAGGGAGAGTTGATCTACGTACCCTTGTAGATCGCTAAGCGGGAAGCGTTAAGAAACGTGGTTGGTGTAGTCGAACATCTTCGCGATCCAAATCGCCGAGCGTCCCGCGATCCAATCACGAACCATCCCGCGAACACATCATGATCCGTACCGCGAACTCATCACGATCCGTCTCACGATCTTGATCACGATCTGTCCTGCGAACTCATCATGATCCGTTTCATGATCACATCACGAACCGTCTCGCGATCTCGATCACGGTCCTTCCGATCTAGCGCCGAACGGACGGCACCTCCGCGTTCAGCGAGAGGAGGTGGAGAGGAGAGAGAGTTCACCGGCAGCGTGATGGCGCTCCGGTGATGGTGGTGGAGCAATTCCGGCAGGGCTTTGCCTAAGCGCTGCAGAAAACCGATCTAGAAGAGAAACTATGCACCGGTGTAACGGGTAGCACGTGGCCGGAAATTCTGTCCAAAAACCACCCAATCCACTAGTATATATAGGAGGAGAGGAGAGGAGAGGCAGCCAAGGCCTTTGGGTCGGCCGAAATAGGAGGTGGGAAGCAATCCTACTTCACCTCCAATCCTAGTTGGAGTAGGATTGCCTCCTATTGGCTGATTTTCCACTTTTTGCTTTAGGACTTTCTCTCCTGCGCCATGGGACTTTGTGTCTATTTTCCCACATCCCATGGACCTCTTGGGGTCGAAATACCCCTCCCGGAGGCCTCCCGGTACACTACCGGCACTCCCGATACACTACCGATGAGCCCGAAACTTTTCCGGAAACCAAACTGGGACTTCCTATATATGAATCTTTACCTCCGGACCATTCCGGAGCTCCTCGTGACGTCCGGGATCTCATCCAGGACTCCGAACAAACTTCGGTCACCACCATACATAACTCTACACTACCGAAACGTCACCGAACCTTAAGTGTGCACACCCTGCGGGTTCGAGAACTATGTAGACATGACCGAGACACCTCTACGGTCAATAACCAATGGCAAGACCTGGACATCCACATTTTTTCCTACATATTCTACGAAGATCTTTATCGGTCGAACCTCTATGTCAAGGATTCAGTTAATCCCGTATAACGTTCCCTTTGTTCTTCGGTATGTTACTTGCCCGAGATTCGATCGTCGGTATCTCCATACCTAGTTCAACCTCGTTACCGGAAAGTCTCTTTACTTGTTCCGTAATACAAGACCCCGCAACTAACAATTAGTCACATTGCTTGCAAGGCTTATTGTGATGTTGCATTACCGAGTGGGCCCCGAGATACCTCTCCGTCACACGGAGTAACAAATCCCAGTCTCGATCCATGCCAAGTCAACAGACACCATCGGAGATACCTGTAGAGCACCTTTATAGTCACCCAGTTACGTTGCGACGTTTGATACACACAAGGCACTCCTCCGATATCTGTGAGTTGCATGATCTCATGGTCATAGGAACACGTACTTGACATGCGGAAAACAGTAGCAATAAACTCACACGATCATATGCTACGTTTGCAGTTTGGGTCTTGTCCATCACATCATTCTCCTAATGATGTGACCCCGTTATCAAATGACAGCTCATGTCCATGGCTAGGAAACCTTAACCATCTTTTGATCAACGAGCTAGTCTATTAGAGGAATACTAGGGAGATGGTTTTGTCTATGTATCCATACATGCATCTAAGTCTCCGATCAATACAATTATAGCATGGATAATAAACGATTATCATGAACAAGGAAATATGATAATAACTAATTTATTATTGCCTCTAGGGCATATTTCCGACAAATCGTTTATTATCCATGCTATAATTGTATTGATCGGAGACTTAGATGCATGCGTGGGTACATAGACAAAACCATGTCCCTAGTATGCCTCCAATAGACTAGCTCGTTGATCAAAGATGGTTAAGGTTTCCTAGCCATTGACATGAGATGTCATTTGATAACGGGATTGTTGGGGAACGTCGCATGGGAAACAAAAATTTTCCTACGCACACGCAAACCTATCCATGGTGATGAGCATCTACGAGAGGGAGAGTGGATCTACATACCTTTGTAGATCGCTAAGCGGGAAGCGTTAAGAAACGCGGTTGGTGTAGTCGAACATCTTCGCGATCCAAATCGCCGAGCGTCCCGCGATCTCATCACGATCCGTCCCGCGATCCAATCACGATCCGTCCCGTGAACTCATCACGATCTGTCCCGAGATCTCATCATGATACGTCTCACGATCTTGATCATGATCTGTCCCGCGAACTCATCACGATCCGTTCCGCGATCTCATCACGAACCGTCTCGCGATCTCGATCACGGTCCTTCCGATCTAGCGCCGAACGGACGGCACCTCCGCGTTCAGCACACGTGCAGCTTGATGACGATCTCCACCGTCTTGATCCAGCAAGAGGAGGTGGAGAGGAGAGAGAGTTCACCGGCAGCGTGACGGCGCTCCGGTGATGGTGGTGGAGTGATTCCGGCAGGGCTTCGCCTAAGCGCTGCGGAAAACCGATCTAGAGGAGAAACTATGCACCAGTGAAACGGGTAGCACGTGGCCGGAAATTCTGTCCAAAAACCACCCAATCCACTAGTATATATAGGAGGAGAGGAGAGGAGAGGCAGCCAAGGCCTTTGGGTCGGCCGAAATAGGAGGTGGGAGCAATCCTACTTCACCTCCAATCCTAGTTGGAGTAGGATTGCCTCCTATTGGCTGATTTTCCACTTTTTGCTTTAGGACTTTCTCTCCTGCGCCATGGGCCTTTGTGGATGTTTTCCCAGCCCACTAAGGGCTGGTTATTATTCTCCCACAGCCCATGGACCTCTTGGGGTCGAAATACCCCTCCCGAAGGTCCTCCGGTACACTACCGACACTCCCGGTACAATACCGATACTCCCGGTACACTACCGATGAGCCCGAAACTTTTCCGGAAACCAAACTGGGACTTCCTATATATGAATCTTTACCTCCGGACCCTTCCGTAGCTCCTCGTGACGTCTGGGATCTCATCCGGGACTCCGAACAACCTTCGGTCACCACCATACATAACTCTACACTACCGAAACGTCACCGAACCTTAAGTGTGCAGACCCTGCGGGTTCGAGAACTACGTAGACATGACCGAGACACCTCTACGGTCAATAACCAATGGCGGGACCTGGACGTCCACATTGGTTCCTACATATTCTACGAAGATCTTTATCGGTCGAACCTCTATGTCAAGGATTCAGTTAATCCCGTATATCGTTCCCTTTGTTCTTCGGTATGTTACTTGCCCGAGATTCGATCGTCGGTATCTCCATACCTAGTTCAACCTCGTTACCGGCAAGTCTCTTTACTCGTTCCGTAATACAAGATCCCGCAACTAACAATTAGTCACATTGCTTGCAAGGCTTATTGTGATGTTGCATTACCGAGTGGGCCCCGAGATACCTCTCCGTTACACGGAGTAACAAATCCCAGTCTCGATCCATGCCAACTCAACAGACACCATCGGAGATACCTGTAGAGCACCTTTATAGTCACCCAGTTACGTTGCGACGTTTGATACACACAAGGCACTCCTCCGATATCCGTGAGTTGCATGATCTCATGGTCATAGGAACATATACTTGACATGCAGAAAACAGTAGCAATAAACTGACACGATCATATGCTATGTTTGTAGTTTGGGTCTTATCCATCACATCATTCTCCTAATGATGTGATCCCGTTATCAAATGACATCTCATGTCCATGGCTAGGAAACCTTAACCATCCTTTGATCAACGAGCTAGTCCATTAGAGGCATACTAGGGACATGGTTTTGTCTATGTATCCACACATGCATTTAAGTCTCCGATCAATACAATTATAGCATGGATAATAAATGATTATCATGAACAAGGAAATATGATAATAACTAATTTATTATTGCCTCGAGGGCATATTTCCAACAGGGATCACTTCATTAGGAGAATGATGGGATGGACAAGACCCAAGCTACAAACATAGCATATGATCGTGTGAGTTTATTGCTACTGTTTTCTGCATGTCAAGTATTTGTTCCTATGACCATGAGATCATGCAACTCACTGACACCGGAGGAGTGCCTTGTGTGTATCAAACACCGCAACGTAACTGGGTGACTATAAAGGTACTCTACAGGTATCTCCGAGGGTGTCTGTTGGGTTTTCTGTAGTGCTTTGGCGAAGCCCTGCTGGAATTGCTCCACCACCATCGCCGCGGATCTGTCACGCTGCCGGAGAAATATTCTACCTCTCCGCTCCCTCTTGCGAGATCAAGAAGGCGGAGATCGTCATCGAGCTGTACGTGTGGTGAACGCGGAGGTGCCGTCCGTTCGGCGCTAGATCAGAAGGACCGTGATCAAGATCGCGAGACGGATCACGATGAGATCGCGGGACGGATCATGATGAGATCGTGGGACGGATCATGATGAGTTCGCGGGACGGATCGTGATGAGATCGCGGGACGCTCGGCGATTTGGATCACGAAGACGTTCGACTACACCAACCACGTTTCTTAACGCTTCCCGCTTAGCGATCTACAAGGGTATGTAGATCCACTCTCCCTCTCGTAGATGCTCATCACCATGGATAGATCTTGCGTGTGCGTAGGAAAATTTTGGTTTCCCACGCAACGTTCCCTAACAGTGGCATCATGTGCTAGGTTTATGTTTAGATGAGATCTCGAGTAGAATACAAAGAGTTTGTGGGCGTTGATGCTTAGATTGCTTCCTCCCTTGGTCGTGTTTTGGTTCAGCGGTATTGCGGGATGAAGCGGCCCAGACCAACATTACTCGTACGCTTACGAGAGACCGGTTCCCTCAACTGCAACTTGTTGCAAGATATGGCTAGCGGGTGGCAGTTTCTCCTACTTTAGTTGGATCAGATTTGACAAAGGCGGTCCTTGACAAGGTTGAAAAGCAACTTATGTATCACCATTGTGGTTTATGCATATGTGAGAATTGTTCTTGCTAGATACCCGTAGCAGCCACGTAAAACATGCAACAACAATTAGAGGACGTCTAACTTGTTTTTGCAGGGTATGTTGTGATGTGATATGGCCAATTACATGATGAGATATATGTGATGTATGAGATGATCATGTTTTGTATAGAATATCATGACTTGCATGTCGATGAGTACGGCAACCGGCAGGAGCCATAGTGTTGTCTTTAATTATTGTATGACCCGCGTGTCAATCATTAAGCGCTATGTAATGGTTTACTTTATCGCTAAACGGTAGCAATAGTAGTAGAAGCATGGTGGGCACGACAACCCTGATGGCGATACGTTGATGGAGATCAAGATGATGGAGATCATGGTGTCATGCCGGTTACGATAGAGATCATGCCAATGCTTTCATGATGGAGATCAAAAGCACAAGCTCATGGCCATATCATGTCACTTATGATTTGCATGTGATGTTAATCCTTTTATGCACCTTGTTTTGCTTAGGATGACGGTAGCATTATAAGGTGATCCCTCACTTAAATTTCAAGATAAATTGTGTTCTCCCCGAGTGTGCACCGTTGCGAAAGTTCGTCGTGTCGAGACACTATGTGATGATCGGGTGTGATAGACTCTACGTTCACATACAACGGGTGCAAGCTAGTGTTGCACATGCGGAACACTCGGGTTAAACTTGACGACCCTAGCATGTACAGACATGGCCTCGGAACAAAAGAGACCGAAAGGTCAAACATGAGTCATATAGCAGATACGATCAACATGATGATGTTCACCATTGAAACCACCTCAACTCACGTGATGATCGGACTTGAGTTGGTGAATTTGGATCATGTATCACTCGAATGACCGGAGGGATGTCAATTTGAGTGGGAGTTCTTAAGTAATATGATTAATTGAACTCATTATCACGAACATAGTCAGTAGTGTATTTTCAAATTATGTTGTAGATTACTAGCTCACGATGTAGGTCCCTTGATTTTTATATGTTCCTAGAGAAATAGAGTTGAAAGATGATAATAGCAATATTGCGGACTAGGTCCGTGATCTGAGGATTATCCTCATTGCTGCACAGAAGGCTTATGTCCTTAATGCACCGCTCGGTGCGCCAACCCCTCTAGCGTCGTCTGTAGATGTTGTGAACATCTGACATGCACATTCTGATGACTACTTGATAGTTTAGTGCGTCATGCATTACGGCTTAGAATTGAGGCTCCGAAACGTTTTGAACGTCACATAACATATGAGATGTTCTAAGAGCTGAAATTAGGATCTCAGGCTCGTGCCCGTGTTGTGAGATATGAGATCTCCAACAAGATTCTCTGCCTGCAAGATGAAGGAGAATAGTTCAATCGTTGAGCATGTGCTCAGATTGTCTAGGTGCTACAATTGCTTGAATTGAGTGGGAGTTGATCAGATAAGATAGTGATTGATATAGTTCTCCAAGTCACTGTCACTAAGCTACTAGAACTTGGTGATGATGTATAAAACGCCAGGGATAAAAATAATGATCCCTGAGCTATTATCGATGTTTGACACCGTGAAGGTAGAAATCAAGAAGGAGCGTCAAGTGTTGATGGTTAGTCAAACCACTAGTTTCGAGTAGGGCAGGAGCAAGGAGGGAAACTTCATGGATAGCAAGTCAGTTGTTGCTCCAGTGAAGCAACCCAACGTTGAACCCAAACCCGAGACTAAGTGCTTCGATTATGAGGAGAGCAGTCGCTGAAGCGGAACAACCCTAGATACTTAGTAGATAAGAAGGCTGGCAACGTCGACAGAAGTATATTTGATATACGTGTTATTGATGTATACCATGCTAGTACTCCTAGTAGCACCTGGGTATTGGATACCGGTTCGGTTGCTAAATGTTAGTAACTCAAAATAAAAGCTACAGAATAAATGGAGAACTAGCTAAGGGTGAGGTGACGGTGTGTGTGTTGGAAATGTTTGCAAGGTTGATGTGATCAACATCGCATGCTCTCTCTACCTTCGGGATTAGTGACAAACCTAAATAAATGTTATTTGGTGTTTTGCGTTGAGCATGAACGTGATTAGATCGTGTTTATTGCAACATGGTTATTCATTTAAATTAGAGAATAATGGTTATTCGGTTTACATGAATAATACCTTCAATGGTCATGCACCCAGTGAGAATGGTTTGTTGAATCTTGATCGTAGTAATACACATGTTCATAACATTGATGCCAAAAGATACAAAGTTAATAATAATAATACCACATACTTGTGGCACTGCCGCTAAATGTCATATCGGTATAAAGTGCATGAAGAAACTCCATGCTTATGGATCTTTGGACTCACTCGATTTCGAATCGGTTGAGACATGCGAACCATGCCTCTTGGGCAAGATGACTAAGGACCCCGTTTTCCACATGGATGGAGCGGGCAAGTGATTTATTGGAAATGATACATGTTGATGTATGTGATAGCCTGGCTTATTAGGGATGATAGACTACTCATATCAATAAGGAATTCCTTCTTTTCCGGGAGCCCATTCGAACAAAACTTTCAGGTTAAGTGTGCTTGGCTTGGAGTAGTTGTAGGATGGGTGACCGACCGGGAAGTTGGTCCTGGGTGCGCATGAGTGAGGACAAAGTGTGTAGAAAAGACTAGTATTGATCTGTGAGGCCAGTCCAGATCCTGTTAGGAGTAACGACTACCGGCGGGTGTTTCCGGGGCATTACAAGTTGGTAGCAGAGCCGACCCTCGCGGTTACACGGATGTTTGCCGACAGGTGCACGATCATGTTGTTCATGAAGTTTGTGACCCGTCGTGGCACACAGAATGACACATGTATCAGACTAGAAGCACAGACGTTTGTGCCAAGAGGGAACGTTCCTGTGACCCGACGAGGATGTCGGTTCCTCTGAGTGGTGGTGTATGTGATAGCCTGGCTTATTAGGGATGATAGACTACTCATATCAATAAGGAATTCCTTCTTTTTCGGGAGCCCATTCGAACAGAACTTCCAGGTTAAGTGCGCTTGGCTTGGAGTAGTTCTAGGATGGGTGACCGACCGGGAAGTTGATCCCGGGTGCGCATGAGTGAGGACAAAGTGTGTAGAAAAGACTATTATTGATCTATGAGGCCAGTCTAGATCCTGCCAGGAGTAACGACTACCGGTGGGTGTTTCCGGGGCGTTACAATGTATGCAATCCAATGAGTCTTGTAGCGTGCGGTGGATATTGTTATTAGAAAATTCAGGGTGAAGTTTAAGATCATCGTGACAAGAAGATAAAAATGTCTACGATATGATCTTCGAGATGAATATCTGAGTTGAGAGTTTGGCATACAACTTTAGACAATGTGAAAATTGTTTCGCAACTCACGCCACCTGGAACAACCTAGTGTGATGGTGTGTCCGAACGTCATAGTCATGCTGTATTGGATATGGTGTATGCTATGATGTCTCTTATCGTTTTGCTACTATAGCTTTGGGGTTATGCGTTAGAGACAACTAAATTCACTTTAAATAGGGCACCATCTAAATCCGTTGAGATGACACCATCTGAACTATGGTTTGATAGAAACCTAAGATGTCATTTCTTATTGTTTGGGGCCATGACGCTTATGTGGAAAACGGTTTTCACCTAATGAGCTCAAACCCAAAGCGGACAAATGCATCTTCATAGAATACCATAAGAACAGTTGGGTATACCTTCTATCTCAGATCCAAGTGCAAAGTGTTTGTTGCTAAAATGGGTCCTTTCCCGATAAAAAGTTTCTCTCGAAAGAATTGAGTGGGACGAAGATAGAACTTGATGAGGTTATTGAACCTTTATTTCAACGAGAGAGTAGCACAGCGCAGGAAGCAAGGTTGTCAGAATCGCGACTCTGTTATACGATTCTATGACTTTATGATCCATACTAACCCCTCTGATTCTATGTTATACGATTCTATGACTTTATGATCCATACTAACCCCTCTGATTCTACAATTTTAGTTCATAGAATCTACGTTTCTACGATCCTGATAGTGAAGATTCTATGATTTGCGATCCTACCATCAGAGTTCCGATCCGATTCAAAATCACGATTCTGGCAACCTTGGCAGGAAGATGTTTCTGTGAAGCCTACGTTAGTTGAAGATGAAGTTAATGATGATGATCATGAAGCTTCATATCAAGTTACTATCGAACCTTGTAGGTCGACAAGGACGTGTACTGCTCCTGAGTGGTACGACAACCCTGTCTTAGAGGTCATGTTGTTGGACAACGATGAACCTACGAGCTATGGAGAAGCGATGATGGGCCCGGAATCCGACAAATGGTTAGAGGCCATGAAATCCGAGAAAGGATCCATGTATGAAAACCAAGTATAGACTTTGGTGGACTTGCTCGTTGGACGGCAGGTCGTTGAGTACAAATGGATCTTTAAAATGAAGACAGACACTGATGGTGAATGTCACCATTTATAAAGCTCGACTGGTCGCAAAGAAGCTTCCGGCAAGTTCAAGGAGTTGACTACGATCAGACTTTCTCACTCGTAACGCTGCTAAAGTCTGTTGGAATTATGTTAGCAGTTGCTGCATTTTTCAATTATGAAATCTGGCAGATGGATGTCAAAATATCGTTTCCTTAACGGTTTACTTGAGGAAAGATTGTATGTGATACAACCAGAAGGTTTTGTCTGTCCTAAGGATGCTAAAAGGTGAGCAAGCTTCAGTGATCGTTCTATGGACTGAAGCAAGCATCTCAGACTTGGAATATACACTTTGAGGAGGTGATCAAAGTTTTTGAGTCTATACAAAGTTTATGAGAAACTTGTATTTGCAATAAAGTGAGTGGGAGCACTATAGAGTTTTTGGTAAGCATATGTGGTTGACATATTGTTGATCGGAAATGATGTAGAATTTCTGGAAAGCATAAATGGTTGTTTGAAAAGAGTTTTTCAAAGGAAGACCTGAATAAAACTACCTAATTTTTGAGCATCAAGATCTACAAAGATAGATCAAGATGCTTGATGAGACTTTCAATGAGTACATACCTTGACAAGATATTGAAAGTGTTCAAAGTGGATTAGTCAGAGAAAGAGTTCTCGCCTGATTTGTAAGGTGTGAAGTTGTGTGAGACTCAAAGCTCGACAACGGCAGTTGAAAGAGAAAGGACGAATGTCGTCCCCTATGCTGTAGCCATAGGCTCTATATTATGCCATGCTGTGTACCGCACCTGTGTGTGCCTTGCCATGAGTCTGTCAAGGGGTACAAGAGTGGTCCAGGAGTGGATCACTGGACAGCGGTCAAAATTATCCTTAGTAACTAGAGGACTAAGGAGATGTTGCTCGATTATGGAGGTGATAAAGAGTTCGTCGTAAAGAGTTACATCGATGCAAGCTTTAACACCAATCCGGATGACTCGTAGTAACAATCTAGATACGTATAGTGGAGCAACCATTTGGAATAGTACCAAGTGGAGTGTGGTAGCAGTGTTTACAGTTTGACATAGATATTTGCAAAGTACACACGGATCTGAATGTCGCAGACCTGTTGACTATAAGACCTCTCTCACATGCAAAGCATGATCGAGCCCCAGAACTCATTGGGTGTTAGATTCATAACAATGCGAATCAGATGGTGATATGAACTAGATAATTGACTCTAGTGCAAGTGGGAGACTGTTGGAAATATGCCCTAGAGGCAATAATAAATTAGTTATTATCATATTTTCTTGTTCATGATAATCGTTTATTATCCATGCTATAATTGTATTGATCGGAGACTTAGATGCATGTGTGGATACATAGACAAAACCATGTCCCTAGTATGCCTCTAATAGACTAGCTCGTTAATCAAAGATGGTTAAGGTTTCCTATCCATTGACATGAGATGTCATTTGATAACGCGATCACATCATTAGGAGAATGATGGGATGGACAAGACCCAAACTACAAATGTAGCATATGACCGTGTCAGTTTATTGCTACTGTTTTCTGCCTGTCAAGTATCTGTTCCTATGACCATGAGATCATGCAACTCATTGACACCAGAGGAGTGCCTTGTGTGTATCAAATGTCGCAACGTAACTAGGTGACTATAAAGGTACTCTATAGGTATCTCTGAGGGTGTCTGTTGGGTTGGCATGGATCAAGACTGAGATTTCTTACTCCGTGTGACAGAGAGGTATCTCAGGGCCCACTCGGTAATACAACATCACAACAAGCCTTGCAAGCAATGTGACTAAGTGTTAGTCACATGATCTTGTATTGCAGAACGAGTAAAGAGACTTGTCGGTAACGAGATTGAACTAGGTATGGAGATAGCGACGATCGAATCTCGGGCAAGTAACATACCGAAGAACAAAGGGAACATCATACGGGATTAACTGAATCCTTGATATAGAGTTTTGACCGATAAAGATCTTCGTAGAATATGTAGGAACTAATATGGGCATCCAGGTTCCGCTATTGTTTATTAACCGTAGAGGTGTCTCGGTCATGTCTACATAGTTCTCGAACCCGCAGGGTCTGCACACTTAAGGTTCAGTGACGTTTCGGTAGTATAGAGTTATGTATGGTGATGGTCGAAGGTTCTTAGGAGTCTCGGATGAGATCCCGGACGTTACGAGGAGCTCCGAAATGGTCCGGAGGTAAAGATTCATACATAGGAAGTCCTATTTTGGTCGCCGGAGAAGTTTCGGGCTCATCGGTAGTGTACCGTGAGTGCCGGTAGTGTACCGGGAGACCATCGGGAGGGGTATTTCGACCCAAGAGGCTACATGGGCTGTGGGAGAGTGAATACCAGCCCTTAGTGGGCTGGTGGAAGTCCCACACAAGGCCCATGCGGCTGGGAGAGAAAACCCAAAGAGAAAAAGGTGGAAAAAAGGCAAAATAGGGAGGAATCCTAGTCCTAGTAGGATTGGAGGAGGAGTCCTCCTCTCCTCCTTGATTTTGCCAAACCAAGGGCAGGCCCCTTGAGGGCCAAGCCTCCTCCTCTCTTCCTCCTATGTATACTGGAGGTTTTAGGGTTTTTGGCACTAGTTTTGTCAGCCACGTGCTACCCTTCTACCCTATTCTCTAGTGCATAGTTTCTCCTCTAGATCGGTTTTCCGCAATGCTTAGGAGAAGCCCTGCCGGAATTGCTCCATCACCATCGCCGCGGCGCCGTCATGCTGCCGGAGAAATCTTCTAACTCTCCGCTCCCTCTTGCTGGATCAAGAAGGCGAAGATCGTCATCGAGCTGTATGTGTGCTGAACGCGGAGGTGTCGTCCATTCGGCGCTAGATCAGAAGGATCGTGATCAAGATCGCGAGACGGATCGTGATGAGATCGCGGGATGGATCATGATGAGATCGTGGGATGGATCGTGATGAGTTCGCCGGACAGATCGTAATTGGATCACGGGACAGATCGTGATGAGATCGCGGGATGCTCGGCGATTTGGATCGCGAAGACGTTTGACTACACCAACCGCGTTTCTTAACGCTTCCCGCTTAGCGATCCACAAGGGTATGTAAATCCACTATCCCTCTCGTAGATGCTCATCACCATAGATAGATCTTGCGTGTGCGTAGGAATTTTTTTGTTTCCCATGCAACGTTCCCTAACACCTAGGTCGCCTCCACCCTTGGCCGCCGCCCCAAGGGGGAAACCCTAGGGGTTGGGCGCACCACCCCTCCCCCTATATATATGTGAGAGGGAGGAGGGCAGGCACACCCTAAGCCATGACGCAGCCCTTCCTCCCTCTTCGATAGCCTCTCCTCTAGATTGATTAGACGACGCTTAGCGAAGCTCTGTCGGAACAACTCCATCACCGCCGCCGCCACGGCGTAGTGCTGCAGTCGAACCCATCTGCCTCTCCGCTCCATCTTGCTGGATCAAGAAGGTGGAGATCTTCATCAAGATGCACGTGTGCTGAATGCGGAAGTGTCATCTGTTCGGCACTTGATCGGGAGTTCGTGGGACGGCTTGCGATTTGGATCGCGGAGACGTACGACTACATCAACCACGTTCTTTAACACTTCCTCTTACCGATCTACAAGGGTATGTGGATCCAATCTCTCCTCTCATATATGCTCATCTCCTAGATTGATCTTGGTGAAGCGTAGGAATTTTTTTGTTTCCCATGCAACATTCCCCAACAGTGGCATCATCAGCTAGGTCTATGCGTAGATGAGATCTTGAGTAGAACACAAAGGAGTTTGTGGGCGTTGATATTCAGATTGCTTCCTTCCTTAGTCTTTTCTTGGTACAACGGTATATTGGGATGAAGCGGCTCGGACCGACTTTATTCGTACGCTTATGAGAGACCCTGTTCCATCGACTGATATGTGACTTTGTTGCATAAAGATGGCTGGCGGGTGCCTGTCTCTCACACTTTAGTTGGACCGGATTTGATTAAGGCGGTCCTTGTAGAAGGTTGAAAAGCAATCTTCATATCACCGTTGTGGTTTTGCGTAAGTAGAATCGTTCTTGCTAGATACCCATAGCAGCCACGTAAAACATGCAACAACAATTAGAGGACGTCTAACTTGTTTTTGCAGGGTATGTTGTGAAGTGATATGGCCAATTACATGATGTGATATATGTGATGTATGATATGATCATGTTTTGTATAGAATATCACGACTTGCATGTCAATGAGTACGGCAACCGGCAGGAGCCATAGGGTTGTCATTGATTATTGTATGACATGCATGTCAATCTCTAAGCGCTATGTAATGCTTTACTTTATCGCTAAGCGGTAGCAATAGTAGTATGAGCATGATGGGCGCGACAACCCCGATGGCGACACTATGATGGAGATCATGATGATGGAGACCATGGTGTTATGCCAATGATGATGGAGATCATGCCGGTGCTTTGAAGATGGAGATCAAAAGCACAAGTTCATGGCCATATCATGTCACTTATGATTTGCATGTGATGTTAATCCTTTTATGCACCTTGTTTTGCTTAGAACAACGGTAGCATTATAAGGTGATCCCTCACTTAAATTTCAAGATTAATTGTGTTCTCCTCGAGTGTGCACCATTGCAAAAGTTTGTCGTGTCGAGACACCACGTGATGATCGGGTGTGATAGATTCTACGTTCGCATACAACGGGTGCAAGCCAGTGTTGCACATGTGGAACACTCGGGTTTAACTTGACGAGCCTAGCATGTACAGACATGGCCTCGAAACACAAGAGCCCGAAAGGTCGAACATGAGTCATATAGTAGCGATCTACAAGGGTATGTGGATCCAATCTCTCCTCTCATATATGCTCATCTCCTAGATTGATCTTGGTGAAGCGTAGGATTTTTTTGTTTCCCATGCAACGTTCCCCAACAGCGGGAGCAGGCCCGGTTGCGTGAGCAGGTGATGGTGCGGTGGTGTTGTTCACCGAGTTGCCCCCGACGAAACTGGGCATGGGGAAAACATCTACCGTCTTGTCTGAATTTTCCTTCATCTAGTTGATGATAGCCGAGATCAAGTTAGTAGCGAAATCATTTCTGCAGGCATGTACAGCTACATCGACTGCCTGCTATAGCAACTCATTTTCTCCTCGGCTGTTTTTTCCGCATCCTCAGCCGCTTCTTTCTCGAACACAAGCTTCACCTTCTCGTTGATGTCCGTCTCACTAAACTTCCTTTTTTGCTTCTTGGCCTTCGGGCCCTCATTGTAAAACACCTTCCATGTGGCATCGTCTCCGACGCCGTGCACACGTCCATATTGCGGCCGCTGGCCCAAAGGGATTCCCTTAAGTTCGTTCAGGGCCCGGTTGAGAGGGGTGTCCCACTTGGGCCTCATCGGCGAAGTAGGGCTTTCGACTGCAAGCTGGTGTTGCTTCTCCTATAGAAGGAACTGAACCGTTTATGAATGTGTAGTCGACTTGATTAGAAGCTAAATGTAAGGTGGTAAAGAATAATTACCAGTATTCTAATCAATTTCCTCGTGATCTGGTCTCTGTAAAAAACCTTCTTTTCCTTGTCCCACTTGTAGCGAGACCTGATGAAGTCACACTCCAAGGGGTTGGTGAACTTAGCAAAGGGGTCTGGGAGACCCACGACTTCATGTTCCGCGTCCTCCTTATCCCATATGGGCCTTTTGCCAAGGTAGCCACGGCTTCCAAGGCGATGCTTCCCCATGTTCCTTTGCTGAAGGCTAAGCTGCGAAAGTGTCCTTGAACTTTTTGAACTCCTCTTCCATAAGTGTCGGATTTTCCTCCAGAATATTGGATAGGGGTTCCTCAGCCTCGATAGCTCGTTTCACCCTCCCTTTCAAGGAGGCCAAATCATTGCTGAACATGCCCATGGCGTGATTGTTAATCTTTTTCATCTTCGGATCATCCCACGGTTGTTCTATGCGATCATCTCGGTCGGGGAACTTGAATCTCTTGTGCAACTTCGTCAGGAGCAACTACCTCAAATATTCTTTACTCCTTAAGTCATCGTCGTTGATGCTCGCAGATTCCCGTAGGATGCATCCTACTTGGTTCCCATAGCACTTGCGAGGTTCTTCCGGCTCTAATGGCTCAAACTTGCCAGGGGCCATATTTGCGATCACCAGTCGTCCGATGCCGACTTTGTTAGGTTTTCGTATCCTTTGCTTCTTCTGCTTCTTTTTTTCGGTAGCGGCATCAACGTCGGTACCTTCCCTGCCGGTAGCTTCCCTGCCAGTCTTGGCACCGCCATCAGTGCCGGCGTAGTCGGAGTCGATGTCGGTATCAGTACCATCATTGAGGCCGACCTGCAAACCTTTACTATGCTTAGCACACAAAAAGTCGAGGTACTGTTGTTCACCCTCATAATCCATCTCGTCTGCATCTTGGTTAGAAGGCCCGGTTTCTTCGTTGTTCGACATGTTTCCTATGATTAAGTCTCCTCATTTAATTCTAAAATATAAAAAATGAGATATGACATAAAAAATATCTATGTTTGTCGGAATGCCATTTCCGAGCAAATCCCGGCACTCGATCTGCCTACTTTCTAGCACAAGTCATGCCAAAATTCACAGAAAATTTCGGCATGACCTTTGCTAAAAAGTGGACATATAGAGGGCTTGAAATTCACCGGAATAGAAATGAATCAACATTCCTGCAAAACATCGGCCACTTGGATCATTTACCCTACACATAATCATCATTTTCCAAATATGACATGTCCAAAACATTACATGTCCAAATATGACATGTCCAAATTCCAAATATGACATGCCAAATCACATAGTCCACATATCACATGTCCACTTCAAATTTGCATATAAAAGGAAGAAAAATATAGAACTTGAAGAAAAATGCAAGAAGTCATTTTTCTTCACAATATTTGAAACTAAAAATAGCAACAATTGATTCAACTAAAAAATTTAAATAGCAATAGTTGCTTTAACTAATCTGTCCACTTCAAATTCTATTTTTTCTTTTAACTACACCTAAAACACCTAACCCTAAATTTCTGTCCTAATTTGACGAATAACCTAATTAACCTACTTCCCTAACTAACTAGGGTTCATACTAAGTAGGGTTCATAATATAGACAAATTAACCTACTAATTTGATAACTAGGGTTGATAACTAAATAGATAACCTAATTAACCTACTGCCCTAAGTAAAACCTAAGTAAATTAACAGAAGAACCCTAGCTAGCAGAGAGAGGAGGAGCGGTGGGGGGCTTACAGAGAGTGCAGGGGTGAGGAGGCAGGCCCGACGACGGCCGAGGTTGGGAGGGGAGGAAGCAGAGGAGGGAGGCATGACGCGCCGGGGCTAGGGTCGAGGGCGAGGGCGAGTGCCGTGGTCGGGGGCGAGGGCAAGGCTCCGACGCGGCAATGTCGAGGGCGAGGGCACGGGCTCTGGCGGCGACGAGTGGGGAGAAGAGAGAGTGGGGATTTGGGGGAAGAAGCAGAGGTGGGAAGCAGATTTGGGGGTTAAGTCAACAGAGCAGTAGCGCGTTTCCTAAAAACGCGCTATAGCTATAACTGGTAGCTATAGTGCGTTTATCCAAGAAGCGCTACTACTATCACATGTAGCTATAGCGCATTTCTACAAACTGCGCTACTGCTATTTCGACTAGCTATAACTCTTTTTCAGAAAAGTGCTACTGCTATAACTAGTACCTATAGTAGTTTTCCTGTTTATTTCGTCTATCGTCTTTTCCTTTATTTTCTCTTCCTTTTCTTTTCTTATTTTTCTTTTCCTTTCTTTTCCTTTTTTACAAGAGCGGGAACGAATGGAGGGTGATACAATGTATATAACTAAGGCGATATATATTGCATCATTTGACGATTAAGTATGTATACAAAATAAGAACATATAGATTATATCATTTGACCCATGCATAAGGGTTAAGTGTGTACACAAAATAGGAACATATATATTACATTATTTGACCGATAACGGTTCCTCAGTGTCGACGTTTTCGTTTTTGAGTGAGCTTCTTTCCCTTCTTGTTCGTGGAAGAATAATTGAGCCCCTCATTGCGACTTTTCCTTTTCCATGGAGTACGATCCTTCTTAGGTAATGTAGTATTGATTCTTCTTTTGACGTATACTTCATCTTCATCGTCATCTTCCCTCTTTGGGTTGCCATACTGGTCTTAGTCTTCCTCGTTGGTGACTCCATCCATTCCAATGATGTTCCTTTTGCCTCTCCTCATGACAACACGGCTGGGATTGCACGGGTCGGTTATGAAGAAGCATTGCGTCACGTGCTTAGCATGTACCCATGGCTCATTTTTTTGCGATAGCGTTCACGGTACCACTCTTGGTGTCGGGTATAGTCATGGTAGTGAAATACCGGTTTTCTCTTTCGACATTCTTAGCCCATCTGACACGGAACATCATCGCGTTGTGCAGTCCAGAGTAGTCAAGCTCCCAGATCTCCTCGACCCTTTCGTCAAATCTCTCAGTTGTGTCGTTATCGCTGTCGGTCATGCATTCCATCGTCACTCCTGAGTTCTGATCATCACTGTCCATATCTTTGGCCTCTCTGTAGAACATGTATCCGTTGATATCGTATGCCTGATAGGTGACGAGGTTGGGTGAGGGGCCATGTGCTAAGGCGTATATGAGCAATCCGTCCTTAGAGCCATCTTCCGGGGGATTAGCAATAAAACGCTCTTTGAACCAATGCAGGAAAGTGGAGTTGTGCTCTCTAGTAACTTTGGCGTCCGTCCTGCATACCCTCTGGTCACGATACTTCTTTGCGATAGTTTCTTTGTGCACTGTCACGAAAGGATCTACCTGGTGTAGCTGTTGTAGCACTACCAAGTTTGCTCTGTCAAAGTCGTTGCGTCAATCTGAGTAGGCCACATGCAGTTCCCTGCGATCGTTGGAGTGACCTTCTCCTTTGAGTCTCCCATCGCGCTTGTTAACGGGAAAACCAACACCAGGCGGACGGTCTGTGCCATATAGAAAAATCTCACAGAAAGAGATGCACTCTTGTGTTAGATAGCCTTGACGATGCTTCCATCTGGACGGGACATGTTATGAATGAATCCTTTGATGATCCCATTCATCCTCTCAAACGACATCATGTTGTGTAGGAATGATGGCCCCGGGTCTATTATGTCGTCCACAATATGGACACACAGATGCACCATGATGTCAAAGAATGCGGGCGGGAAGTACATCTCAAGCTCATTTAGTATGACAAAGATCTCTTCCTGTAGCCTTCGGAGCTGCTTCACACTGATCGACTTTTGAGAGATGACATTGAAAACATTGCAGAGACCAATAAGCGTGTCACGGACGTGCTTGTCCATTATCCCTCTACGGGCAACAGGTAGTACCTGCATCATCATCACATGACAGTCATGGGACTTTATCCCGCTGAACCTTTTCTTCTTCGTGTCTAGATATCTTCTTATCTTGCCACAGTAACCGGAACTAAATTTGATTCCGGTAAGGCACTTGAAGAATTGATCGATTTTAGCCGGACTTAAGGTGAAGCAAGAAGGGGGGCAATAATCCTCTTCCTTTACTTTTTTGCCCTTCTTCTCCCATGCCTCTGTCTCCTCTGACTTTTTACGGGGCGGCATGTGCAGATCTGCCTTGATCTCCAAATATTGCAAGTCTTTTCTTGCCTTCGGCCCATCCTTGGTCTTATCGGGCATGTTCATCAGTGTCGCAAGCAAGCTCTCAAGGATATTCTTACATATATGCATTTGATCAAGGCAATGGGGCGTGTCGAGTTTGTGCCAGTACTCCAAGTCCCAGAAAACAGACCTCGTCTTCCATAACTTCAGCAGTTGCTCCGGCGCCTTTTTCATCGTCTTTCCCGGCGCGAGGCACTGTTCCCAGTGTTTCAACATCTCATCGATTTTGGCGCCGCTCCGCTTACGTGGAGGTCCTCGGTGCTCAGCCTCACCATTGAATAGATCTCCACGGTTTCTCCACGGGTCGTCCTTCTCGAGCCATCTTCGATGCCTCATGTACACGATTTTCCTAGACCCGCCATCTTTCCTTGACATTAGCTGCCGAGACGTCGTATCATCCATGCACCGCGTGCATCCACAATATCCATGGCACACCTGTCCTCTGACATATCCGTAACCGAGATAATCGTGCACCGTCGTGATCAACGCGGCTCTCATATAGAAATACTCGCCTTTGCTAGCGTCCCATGTCTTGCTAGTGTTTTCCATAACGTGTCTAACTCATCTTGAAGTAGCCCCAGATACATATTAATATTATTTCCCGGTTGTTTCGGCCCTTGAATCAGCATGCTCATGTGCATGTACTTCGTCTTCATGCACAACTAGGGGAGAGGTTGTACATCCATACAAACACGGGCCATGTGCTATGGTTGGTGTCCTGGTTGCCAAACAGATTCATGCCATCGGTACACGCGCCGAGCACGATGTTCCTTGCATCACATGCAAAATACCAATATTCGTCGTTGAACGCTCTCCACTGGCTTCCATCCATGACGTGTCTCAGCTTCGGATCATCTCCATCATTGGGCTTCCTCCTCTCCGCGTGCCAGTGCATGAGCTTTGCTTCCTTGGGATCTACGAAATACCACTGGAGACACGGAGTGATCGGTAAGTACCATACAACTTTCTGGGAAGATTTCTTCCAGGCCTTCTTGTATTGAGAAGCATTGCACACCGGACAACTTGTTTTTTCCGCGTGCTCCTTCCGATAAATTATGCAATCGTTGATGCATGCATTATATTTAACATGCGGCAGATCAAGAGGGCACACGATCTTCTTGGCCTCATCCACACTAGTAGGACATATATTCCCCGTGGGAAGAACATCCTTTAGGTACTTGAGAAGCTCATCGAGACTACTGTCGGTCCATTTGTTTTTAGCCTTCGTCTTTAGGAGTTCGAGCGTGAAACTCAAGCGGGTCACCTCAGGATTGCAACCATGATACAATGGAGTGTTTGAGTCTACCACCAATTGCTGCAGCTTGGCCTCCTCTCTAGAAGCATCTCTCTAAGTACTCGTCTCCTTACGAAGCACTGATTGAACATGAGGGTCCCGCACGATTGAACTTAGTACCGACGAATTTTGTGGCGTGGAGTCCATGTTTTCTCCGCCGCCATGTCCGGCCCCTTCTCCACCGCCATGTCCGGCCTCTTCCCCGCCGCCATGTCCGGCCTCTTCCCCGCCGCCATGTCCGGCCTCTTCCCCGCCGCCATTATCGATCATCTCTTTGTCTTGCCCCATGTCATCATTGCCTGCCCCGTCGGCATCCTTAACATAATTATCCTCATCTTCAGGTATCCACCGAGTATAGACATCCATGAAACCAGTCATGAGCAAGTGCGCCATCACACGACCATCGTCATGGGTCGAGCCAAGCTCGTCCTTTGCATCTTCGTCACGGACATAAAACCTCTGTCAGGTTATTTTCTTTCATGTCCTGCACCGCCGACCGCAACCACCTATCCACCATCGTTCCAGTGACCATCATGAACGCCTGAACGGTAATAATAAACAAATTGATTATAAAAATGCATGCATGCATCAAAGTCATACAAAAATTTGGCATGACCTTCCCTAAAAATAGGACATATAGAGTTTGCCCGGAATTCGCCGAAATGGAAATAAATCGACATTTCGGCAAAACATAGGCAACTCACAGGCACAATTCTGTGGCAACTCATGCCACACACACAATTTCCATCATATCGACCTATTTGTATTCTTGCAAAAGCATAAATATTTAATCACCTATCTTGAGATCGAGCACGGTGATGATGATGTCGATAGGTGTCGCCACACACACCTATGGAATGATCAAAAGTGGACAAAGCTCTTCTTGACAAGGCTATAGATCTAGTTAGGGAGGTGCATAGGTCACTTCACTAAATGCTAGTTAGATCTACCTAGCTTGCTAGTTTTGGAGGAGACAAGTTCAACTAGTGGAGGGGGAAGGAAAAAGAGAAAGGAGATGCATTAATGGAGGTTGGTGTAGTTAGCTAGGAGTAATAAAGAGAGAGAGAAAGATAGGTAGAAGAAGGAGAGTAATGGGGGGAGAAGTAGTGAGGAATAAGCAAAGTGAGGGAGAGAGGAGGTGGGAGCTAGGGGAAAGTGAGGAAGAGAGAAGGGCAGGGGGAGAGAAAAGATGGTATGGCTGCGACATAGCAGTAGCGCAGGGCTCAAAACGCGTTGCTGCTAATAATCTAGCAGTAGCGCTCCTCTGGCACATGCGCTACTGCTAAGGGGGCCCCTCCATGTGGCTAGTTTCAGAATTAGCAGTAGCGACACGAAAGAAAAGCGCGCTACTACTATTACATTAGCAGTAGCGCGGTTATTCTGGGTGCGATACTGCTAAACCTAGCGTGGCGGGAACGGTCGGTCAATTTTAATAGTAGTGCTGTTCTACCGAGCCATGCTACTGCTAAGTTTGTAGCAGTAGCTCGTGTCCACGGACCGCGCTACTACTAATTAGTAGCAATGCCTCTTCCTGTCCCGCCCTGTTGCTAAGATTCTGTGTATAAGGTTTTCCCTAGTAGTGTTCATGTCTCTTACGATGTTTTAAGTTCTTTGTCACATCTGAATTTGGACCAGCGGTGCGATGTGACTAATTATTTTTTTGGTTTTCCCCGTGTCAATGGCCTTCCAAAGAGGGACGTCGGCAAATCGTTGGATGGTGTCGATTGTCAGGTGTTCAACCTAGCATGATTAATATGTGCCCATAGTAGTAGCAACATCCTATGGAGGGGACGCCATTTTAATGTATTTTTGTCATGTGAAGCTCATCCTGTGATGGCATTGACATGCAACTTGTGAGGTTTGCACCCCTCTCCTCCGTGTACTTGGAGTTGAGATTATTGTTTGGCCCTCCTCAATATGGTTCTATGGGATGACTATCTTTCCAGATCATGGTCTCCTGCATCTTCTAATCTACATCGTGACTTCCTGGCTGCTGTCTCTATAAGCTCATGAGTTTTAACAAGCTTGCTCTGATAATACAGAGGGCCAGATGTAGCAACGAGACCTGCTCAGGCACCATGGGTGGATGTAGAAGGAAGTCGATGTGATTTTTTCAAGGACTTACCTGTAATCTATATTCTTGTATGGAAGTTCTTTAAGATTGGTTTTATTTAATATATGTTTGGAGTGTTTTCTGGATGAAAATCGTGGTAGGTGGTATTAGAAAAATTAGCTAATGCACCCATTTTAATTTTGTGTCTGTTTGCTCCCATAGTTAAAGAATCTATAGTGGATGCACCTTAGACTCTAATAAGATCCTAACTAAAGACGCAAAATTTGGCACTATTCAAATTGAGGGTCAAACCTTTGGAAGATCACAGCTGGGAGTCTGCTGCTAGTTTTTGGCTTCTAGTGTTTCGAGTGTTATGTCTCTAACAGGTGGATCTCATCAATAACGAGGCAGTGTTCCTTTTTCACATAAAGACCTTCTCACTCTACACTTTGTCCTACAATTGTTCATTACCAACTACCCGTGGATATGTGATTATTCTTGATGAAGATTTACCAATTGCTCATAAATCTTCCTGGATGCCTCCAACGCCTAGTCATGGTTGAGTTCTAGTTTCAATCAGTTTTGACTATTGAGCAATATTGCATTCCGGATGAACTTATTTATATGATATCCTTACCACCAACGGACAGAACTCAACCAAATGTTTCAAGAGTCGGGACCACCCCAAACAAAACACCAATCCCTAGCAAAACCTAGAGACCGACTAAAATAAGCGACCAAATCAAATCCTAAGCTATGAGACCGAATGAAACTCTTAGGAAACATACACCACAATAGTATCATACCATTTTTTTGGCTATGTACCACATATCGAGACCTTTTTATTGTCATGTGATAGTCGTTGTGGGAAAGGGAGAGTGCTTTTTTGTTGTTGTAGTGTCCGTGCATGAGTGCGTGGATGTGTGTTCTTGGTAAATGGGGATCACATGAGCCTTTGAGGGCCCCAAGCCATGGGCTTTAAGTCCTCATGGCGGTGTCCATTGGTTGTGATTTGGTTTTGTTTGGCACAATCTAGAGCATTCATGTTGTGTTCTGTCTGTCGTCAACATCTTTAGTCGGATGTCTATTTGGCATATGAAAACCTTTTTAGGTCTTATATTTGTACAATAGTCAATGGAGTATTGAATGGTAGAAGTGATCGATAGGTTCCCCCTCATGTGTTTTGGTCCCTCGCATCTTAAAGTGGGTCGATGGATACCATGCTCATAGTTTTGCACATGTGGCCGCCATTTGAACACATAAATAACTAATTCAGGAATTTTAAAAAATCATTATGATAAGTAAAAATAGTTAAGTATTAAATATTGTTTCGAGACATTTTCCAAAATTATAGGGTTCAAGATATTTTTATTTTGTAAAATTCACTCCCCATAATACTTATGCTTATAGATCACCTAAATGTTTTTACGTTCTGTACGTAAACTTCCTCAGGTGGGCATGCGTCCCAGTAATCACCACTTAAAAGCGGCCATGTCTCTACATAAGCCTCTCACTCCCGTAACATTACGTGGTATAGCAAAGCTGGATGAAAAAAATCTTATGACTTACGAGAAGACCGTCACATAGAACATTTTGCCACTTATTATACGGATGTCTGTCCATGAGTTTTCTACACATGGTGCTAAAACAAAACGATATCCCAAAGGGATAACTAATATACTTAATAAACTGCCCCAAATCTCCTTTTATCCAATAATAGGTCTCCCCCTGCATATGTACAAGGCAATTGGAAGTAAATTTCAGGTCCAGTTCGAACCGAAACAAGCGGAAATATAACATTCGCTGCATAATCATACCATTCCAAAATGCATTTCAAACATCAATACAATAGCTGAAACAAGGCATGAAAATCGCATTACTACGACCTGGATTGAAGAGTACAACAATAATGAAATTGAACTACCAAAAAATCTGCCAAGTTATAAGCCATGACATTGTATCCACACTAAACTGTAACCTGATTGCAGAGATCGTCACACAGCATAGCGAAATGGTGGTTCTATTGTTCTCTACCATATGATGGTGCAACCATTTTCTGAGAAAGAACATATAGTCTATGTGCGCCCCAATGGCCTACGTGTTGCCTAGACCTGGCCATGGGCAGTCCGGCCCGGTCGGCCCGGCCCGGCCCGACCTTGCCCACGGGCCGGGCTCGGGCCTAGATTCTAAGCCCGGTGGTTGGGCCGGGCCCAATGGAACTAGAAATTATGCCTAGCCAGGCTGGGCCTGCCGGGCCGGGCTGGGCTTCTTTTGGGCTCGGGCCCAAAAACTAGGTCCGGTGGCCGGGCCGGGCCGGGCTCGGGCCTGGGTTTTTAGCACCGGGCTTTTTTCGGCCCAGCCCGAGATCTGCCCAGGTATAGTGTTGCCATAAAAGCAATCAACTCGAAGCTTACTTTTGATGTAAACATACCCGAGTTTACCTTTGCACGTCACGAAGTGCATAAAAACTCAACTAGCAAGATCTAAAACTCCGACATGTAGATTTATTTTTATCATGTGAAACATGCAATTATAATCCTTTTCTCCATTCATGACTGATGAAATCTCATGTTCCAGAGTCAATGGGGGTGTACCTACACCCCACCTCATTTGTAAATTTCACAACTTAGAGGTATCGAATTTGAGCAATTTGACCACTTCATAAGTGGAGAGATCAATTTTCTTCTTCACATTGAGGTGTTATACATATTTTAAGTGCATCGATCTATCCATGGGGCATCGAAATGTTACTAATATATAATGTTGACATATTAGTACCCAAACTGCGATGAAAGTTATTAGTGGATTAATTACTTCCTCATGTAACTAGTATTCTGAAACTGTTTTTAAAGGTTAAATCCGATTTGTATGGAATATTTCTTGTAAACAAGAGAAAGACTATCTAATCACTATCGTAAAAACATAGTAAACATGGAAATATATATATGTACCTATATATTTGCACCCATTTCAATTTTGTGTTTGTTCCCTCCTATAGTTATAGAAACTCTAGTCGATGCACCATATCCTTAGCCTCCAATAAGATCCTAACTAAAAACGCAAAATGTGGCACTATTCAAATTGAGGGTCAAACCTTTGAAAGATCACAACCGGGAATTCACTGCTAGTTTCTGGCTTCTAGTGCTTCTAGTGTTATGTCTCTAACAAGTGGATCTCATCAATAAAGAGGCAATGTTCCTTTTTCAGATAAAGACCTTCTCACTCTACACTTTTTTCTTCCAATTATTCGTCACCAACTACACGTGGATGTGATTATTCTTGATGAAGATTTGCCAATTGCTCATAAATCTTCCTTGATGCCTCCAACGCCTAGTCATGGTTGAGTTCTAGTTCCAATCAGTTTTGACTATTGAGGAATCTTGTATTCCGGGTGAACTTATTGATAGGATATCCTTTCCACCAATGAACATAACTCAACCAAATGTTTCAAGAGTCGGGACCACCCCAAACAAAACACCGATCCTTAACAAAACCTAGAGGCCAACTAAAATAAGCAACCAAATCAAATCCTAAGCTATGAGATGAACGAAACTCTTAGGAAACACGCACCACAATAGTATCATACCAATTTCTTTGGCTGTGTAGCACATATCGAGACCTTTTTAGTGTCATATGATAGCCGTGGTGGGAAAGGGAGAGTGCTTTTGTTTGTTGTAGTGTCCGGGCATGAGTGCGTGGATGTGTGTTCTTGGTAAATGGGGATCACATGAGCCTTTCACGGCCGTAGGCCATGGGAATTTAAATCCCCATGGCAGTGTTCATTGGTTGTGATTTGGTTTTATTGGGCACAATCTAGAGCATTCATGTTGTGTTTTGTCTGTCGTCAGCATCTTTAGCCAGATGCCCATTTGGCATATGAAAACCCTTTCTAGGTCTTATATTTGCATAATAGTCGATGGAGTATTAAATGGTAGAGGTGATCGATAGGTGGCCCCTCGTATGTTTTGGTCCCTCACATCTTAAAGCGGGTTGATGGATACCACGTTCATAGTTTTGCAAAGGTGGTTGCCATTTGGACACATAAATAACTAATTCAGGAATATTAAAAAAACATTATGGGAAGTTAAAAAAGTTAAGTATTGAATATTGTTTCCAGACATTTTCGAAAATTATAGGGTTCAAGATATTTTTATTTTGTAAGATTCACTCCCCAGAGGACTTATGCTTAGGTCACCTAAATGATTTTACGTTCTGTACGTAAACTTACTTAGGTGGGCATGCTCCCAATACTCACCACTGAGAAGCGGCCATGTCTCTAGGTAAGTTTACGGATGTGTGTCCATGAGTTTTCTACACATGGTGCTAAAACAAAACGATATCCCGAAGGGATAACTAAGAAACTTAATAAAACCGCCCCAAATCACCTTTTATCCAATAAAGGCAAGTGGAAGGAAATTTCAGGTCCAGTCCCAACCGAAACAAACGGAAATATAATATTCGCTGCATAATCATACCACTCCAAAATGCATTTCAAACATCACTACAGTAGCTGAAACAAGGCATGAAAATCGCATTACTACGACCTGTATTCAAGAGTACAACAATAATGAAATTGAACTACCAAAAATCTGCATCTCTACAATAGTTATAAGCCTTGACGTTCACTAGTGCAGAACCGGCCTATAGTCGCGGATCGTAAGGGCCTCTAGTGCCGGTTCTCGAACCGGCATTAAAAGGTGGGGACTAAAGCCTATCCCCTTTAGTGCCGGTTCAACACGGTGCGATATCAAAGGCCCTCCATGTGGCATCCGACGGCGCCGTGGGCTGGGGGACCTTTAGTCCTGATTGGTAACACCTATCGGGACTAAAAGTATTTAGTTTTTTTAATTTTGTTTTATTTTTCTTTTTAATTCTTTAGGGGTTTATGAATTAATTATGGTTTAATTTTTCTTTTAATTTTGTGTTTTTCATTTAATTAATTTTTATTTCAAACATATATTACGCTACTGTCCATTCTTGCAAACCCGCGCTACTAGTAATCTGTTTTTTATTATTTTTAATTTTTAGTGTATTTATACACCATTATACAAATTTGATACAGTACCAATTAAGAGGTTGTTATATCATTATGTTCATGATGAATTATTATATCATTGTGACGAAGAAATATGGATTTTATTCATCCAAATGAATAAAAAGTGATCAAAAGTTGAATTAGTAGGACGACGATCCTACTAATTCAACTTTTGGTCACTTTTGATCCATCCACATGAATCTAATCCGCTTTCCTCCCCCCAATGATATAACAAATCATCATGATAATCATGATCAACATCATCATCATATTAATATAAAAACTATTGCATCATATATCACCAACAATACTATAGCTAATAATCATCATAGTCATTACCACCAACACCATTTAATCATGATTTTCGTCAATGAGACATCATATAACAAGTTGTTCACTAGTCATAATCACAACTCCTCCTCCTCCTAATCATCAACTCTAACACATTGTAGCACATAATAACACATTGTACCTAGCACAACTCCTCTCTCATAGGACCTACTCTAACCTCTCTTAGGTACAATATCATAAAACAAGATAGGCCCTGACTCTCCATTATCGAGAATGGAGATCATCCCATCTCCAATTCTTGACCTACGCACAATGTTGCTTCCAAGTAGCTCTCTATGATTGACCATACATTTTTTTTCAATCTTTGATTGTCATGTCTTCATCGGTTTTAGAAATCCGGTATGGACAGGAGTAATGCGTAGGTTGACCTGGCCGTGCTGGCCGTAAGATCATAACATCAACGCGATCTCTCGGAAACATCAGAGAAGGCACACAATCCTTCGGGATTTTCTGTTGAAAAACATAGTAATAACTTTGTAGTTAGCAATGTAGTTTAGTTTTAGAAGAATTTATGCAAAAGATGCACAGATGTCGTAATAGTAGAAAATCTTACCATGCAATCTCCATGGATATTACCGTAGTTCACCACGTGCACTAGTGGCACGTATTGACCATAATGTGGAGGAGTTTGATAATAGCTATTGTAATTCTCAAGATCATAGGAAATGCGATAAAATGATCTTTCTCCTTATAAGTTAATTTTGTTTCATCATTGTAGTAGTAGGTTCTGTCTATCATCTTCTGTATATTTTTTGAAGAATGAAAATAAGTTGTCAACTATTTTTAAATAAAAAATATGAATTACTTAATAAATATGGTTAAGAAACTCACATACTGATAGAACTAGAGGCGTCTACACATCGACCCAGATGTAGATATTACCTTCAATTTCATTTTCCGGACGAATATCAAAGGTGATAAACATAGTAGGCTCAAATGCATAAGCCTTGCATAGTGCTCTCCAACTTTTGCATTCAAAATAGGAGTAGGTGTCTGCATTGTATAATTTTACGGAAAAAATATAACCATGCTCGGTCCTCAAGTGAACTCTCTTTACCTCCATACTTTTTTTAGTATTGAAACCAATCTTATCCAAGACATAAATTCTTGCATGACAGGGGATACGCTAGTAGAATAGTAAAAAATTAAAATTATAAGTTGAAGCAACAGAAGCAGAAGTCATTTAATTACGAAAAAAGACTTGTCGTTGTGACTTACTGTATCCACTTCGAAGGTCTCATCTAGCATGATGCTGAAGCGCCTACCATCAACTAGGTAAGGCTTGTCACACATGTCGCGCTCGTCTTCGCAGTATTCACACATAGAGAATTCCCTTTCGTCGTCAGACATTTCCTATGTTCATAGTTGAAACATTTAAAATCGATCGAAGGAAACTACGAGAAAACTGATCAACACACATATCACTATTACTCAATATGCAACAGGTTGACTTTAGGTCTGTCGAGCCTTTCCTTTCTAAACTCTCATCTCACGTATATGGTGAGCACTTGTTCTAATATTGCGACCGTCGGTGATGGTGACTCCTCCATTCGTCCCCGAGTGCATTACACCAAAATGTCTAGCACACGGGAACGAAGGAGAAGCGACCCCCATGACAAGAGTCAGGATTCTTCCTCTCTCATATATATATATATATATATATATGATGGATACTCTCTCTCACTGAAAGACACACAAGGAGTCGAAACAGACGTAAAGTCAACCCGTTCCATATATCGAGCAATGACATAGAAAAAATACCCTATGTTTTGCCGGAATGACTAGCAAATGACAAGCACTCGATATGTCCTACATTGTAGCACAAGACATTTTCTATGTTCATAGTTGAAACAAACATGCATTCAATAAGCAAAACTAAATCATTAAACAAATTAGTATTCAAATTAGCATGCATTCAATAAGGAAAACTAAATCATCTCTTCGTCCGTACATCGTCGAATAGTATCACTATACATCTCGAATAGTATCATACATATAACCCAAAAAACATTAAAATATGGAAAACACAAAATGGAAAACATTAAAATATGCAACTTTTGCAAATACTAATTGCTATACATTGGATCAAATGTCAAAATTCATCAACTTTTTTCTATACGTATATTGGATCAAAATGTAAAAAATCATTCACTTTTTTGTACACATCTAACTAATCATCTAGTGAAAAAATGTCAAAATTCATGCATCTATGTCAAAATTCGTCAAATGTCAAAAATCCTTAACTTTTTCCTATACATCAATTTTTTTGCATCTAATCATCGAATCATCTATACATCTAATTAATCAGCTAATTATCAAAATTGTGTGTGTGTGTTCATCAAAATTAGGGGGTGGGGCGTTCGGGCCGGGGAGGGGCCGTCGGCCGCCATGGCGGCACAGGGGGCAAGGGAGAGGGGGGAGAGGGAGGGAGCTCACAGTGGGGCCACGGGGCGACGACAAGGCGAAGCGAGTCGGGGACGGCGACGATGACGAGCTCGGGGCCGGAGGAGCGGGCGCGGGCGGCGTTCGGGCGGCGTCGGAGATCGGCACGAGGAGGCAAGACGTCGACGACACGGCGAGACGGCGACAACGCGGGTGGCATCGGGGAGGTGAGACGACGACGACGGCGATGTCGTGAAGACGAGAAGAATGCAGAGTAACTATTTTTTTTGAAGTGTAGTACATATAAGGAGACCTTTAGTCGCGGTTGGTGGCTCCAACCGCGACTAAAGACCCCCCTTTAGTCGCGGTTGGAGCCACCAACCATGACTAAAGGTGAATTTTAGCGGGTGTGGGTGGCGGAAAGCAAAAACCTTTAGTTGCGGTTGGTGGCTCCAACCGCGACTAATGTTTAGTCGCGGTTGGAGCCACCAACCGCGACTAAAGGTATGTTCTTGGCACGGCGCACTGCGGTGGAAGTTTAGTCCCACCTCACTAGTCGAGGGGCGCCTCGACTAGTTTATAAGCGTCGTCGCGGGCACTGCATTGAGCTCCTCTCTAATGCAGGCCTTCTGGGCCTACCTGTATTGCGATTCCCTATGGGCCTACTAGGCCTTGCGTGCCTGCATCCTGGCCCAGGTTGGGTTTCTAGTCGTATGCAGGCCGTGGCGGCCCAGTAGGCGGGATTTATTTATTTATTTTTTATTTTTTTCTTTCTTTATTTTCTTTTGTTTCTGAGATTTTTTGTGCTTTATTGAGAGTTAATGAGTGCATCTTTTTGCGTTAGGTCAAAAAAATTATAAACTTTCTGTTAGTGGCAGTAGTTTTCAAATTTGAATAGTTCAAATTTGAATTATTTGAAATTCGTGTGAATCACTAGTTTATGAATAACTTTACATTAAAAATAGATTTTTCGAGTGATTCTTTTTTCTACTATTTAATATTATTGTGTTTTATCGTTTGGTAATTCTTAGGTTACTTAAAAAATGAAATGCCTTTGTAGCATGCGAGTTTTCGTTTGAAACCCTGATACTTCGAAAGAGATTGTCCATTTTGTATACGAAGTGCATCCAATTTCTGCTGTAACCCTCTCAACTTTTTAGCACATGGTATGTGGATGAAATGATGATACCATGCCAACTTTCAACCTTTTCAGAGTTTATTTGTATTGCTTATCAATTTCAGGGTCATTTAGCTCAAAAAAAATCAGTAAATGCATGAAAAATAGCAAATGAAGTCAGAAAGGGTTGACAATTGATGACCTCCCTTAGAATGGTACATACTGAACGCACAAAAAGTCTGCAGTTGAAATAACTTAAGAAAAATAAAATGTCGTAGTAACATGTGAGTTTTCGTCTGAAACCCTCATACTTCGAAAGAGATTGTCCATTTTGTACACGAAGTGCATCCATTTTTTGCCGTAACCCTCTCAACTTTTTAGCACATGCTATGTGGGTGAAATGATGATACCATGCCAACTTTTAACCTTTTCAGAGTTCATTTGTAGTGCTTATCAATTTCAGGATCATTTAGCTCAAAACAAATCAGTAAATGCATTAAAAATAGCAAATAAAGTCGGAAATGGATGAAAATTGATGGCCTCCCTTCGAATGGTGCATAACGAACGCACAAAAAGTTTGGAGTTGAAATAAGTTTAAAAAATGAAATGTCTTTGTAACACGCGAGTTTTTGTCTGAAACCTTGATACTTCGAAAGAGATTGTCCATTTTGTACACGAAGTGCACCCAGTTTTGCCGTAACCCTCTCAACTTTTTAGCACATGCTATATGAGTGAAATTATGATACCATGCGAACTTTCAACCTTTTCAGAATTCATTTGTAGTGCGTAACAATTTCAGGGTCATTAGATCAAAAAATGAGTAAATGCATGAAAAATAGCATATGAAGTCGGAAAGGGTTGAAAATTGACGGCCTCCCTTTGAATGGTGCATACTGAACGCACAAAAAGTCTGGAGTTGAAATAAGTAAAAAAATGAAATGTCTTTGTAACAGGCAAGTTTTCGTCTGAAACTCTCATACTTCGAAAGAGATTGTCCATTTTGAACACAAAGTGCATCCAGTTTTTGCCGTAACCCTCTCAACTTTTTAGCACATGCTACGTGGGTGAAATGATGATACCATGTCAACTTTTAACCTTTTTAGAGTTCATATTTAGTACTTATCAATTTCAGGGTCATTTAGCTCAAAAAAAATTACTAAGTGCATGAAAAATAGCAAATGAAGTCGAAAAGGGTTGAAAATTGATGACCTCCCTTCGAATGGTCCATACTGAACGCACAAAACACATAAGTTCACTAATATTACAAATATTCCCTTCGGTTTGTACGAAGTGGGACTTTCTAGATATATAAGTCCAGAAACTAACTAGAGCAGCCGGTCACATCCCAGAGTGGGATCTTTGGGTGTAAAACTTTTTCTTCACGTGTGTCCCTTTGTGTCGTAACCGTGGACAATCTTCATCGTTTAACTTGATGCTCGGGTCAACATTCACTGTGAAGGGAGCAATTTCATGAAACTTTTAATAATCTTCTGACATGTCTGTCTTGTCCTCCACTCCCACGATGTTTCTTTTCCCTGAAAGAACTATGTCACGTTTTGGCTCATGGCATGATGTATTTGCTTCCTTATATTTTCTTTTTCTTGGCTTGGTAGACATGTCCTTCACATAGAAAACCTGCGCCACATCATTGGCTTGGACGAATGGTTCGTCTACGTACCCAAGATTATTGAGATCCACTATTGTCATTCTGTACTGCGGGTCTTCCCTTACCCCGCCTCCTGTCAGATTGACCCATTTGCACCTAAACAAAGGGATCTTCAAATCAAGTCCATAGTCAAGTTCCCATATCTCCTCTATGTAATCATAGTATGTGTCCTTTGGCCCATTGTTGTTTGCTGCATCAAAGCGGACACCACTGTTTTGGTTGGCACTCTTTTTATCTTGGGCGATCGTGTAAAATGTATTCCCATTTATCTCGTACCCTTTGAAAGTCAATATAATCGAAGATGGTAACTTGGAAAACAAGTACAGGTCATATTCAACAGTGTCGTCATGCATGAGACGTGTCTGCAACCAACCGGCGAAAATCACCGTTTGTTCATGTGTAATCCAGTCGTCAGACTTCTCCGGGTGTTTGGAGCGTAGAATATTCTTGTGTTGCTCGATATATGGAGCCACCAAGGCGGAACTTTGTAGGACTGTGTAGTGTGCTTGCGCCAAAGAATGCCCGTCCCGGCATATTAGTGAATTCTTTCCTAGCGTGCCTTTTCCACCCAGTCTGCCCTCATGTGGCGATTCAGGAACACCTATCGGCTTAATGTCAGGAATAAAGTCAACACAAAACTCAATGACCTCCTTTGTTTCATGGCCCTTGGAGATGCTTCCTTCTGGCCTAGCATGATTATGAACATATTTCTTTAAGACTCCCATGAACCTCTCAAAGGGGAGCATATTGTGTAGAAATAATGACCCAAAATGGCAATCTCCTCGACTAGGTGAACTAGGACATGCGTCATGATATTGAAGAAGGATGGTGGCAACACCAACTCGAAACTGACAAGACATTGCACCAAATCATTCTCTAACCTTGGTAGGATTTCTGGATCGATTACCTTCTGAGAGATTGCATTCAGGAATGCACATAGCTTCACAATGGCTAATCGAACGTTTTCTGGTAGAAGCCCCCTCAGTGCAACCGGAAGCAGTTGCGTCATAATCATGTGGCAGTCATGAGACTTTAGGTTTTGGAACTTTTTCTTTACCATATTTATTATTCCCTTTATATTCGACGAGAAGCCAGACGGGACCTTCATACTGAGCAGGCATTCGAAGAAGATTTCATTCTCTTCTTTGGTAAGAGCGTAGCTGGCATGAACCTGAAACTGCTTTGGATCCATGCCGTCTTTTCCGCGCATACGTTGCTGGTCCTCCCGTGCCTCCGGCATATCTTTTATCTTCCCATACATGCCCAAGAAGCCTAGCAGGTTCACGCAAAGATTCTTCGACATGTGCATCACATCGATTCCAGAGCGGACCTCGAGGTCTTTCCAATACGGTAGGTTCCAAAATATAGATTTCTTCTTCCACATGGGTGTGCGTTTGTCAGCGTCATTCGGAACAGATTGTGCACCAGGACCCTTGCCAAAGATTACTTTTAAATCCTTGACCATATCAAGTATTTCATCACCCGTACGGTGGCGAGGCTTCTTCCGGTAATCTACCTTGCCTTTTAAATGCTTGCCTTTCTTTCTTACAGGATGCCTGCTCTGAAGAAATCAAAGATGCCCCAAATACACATTCTTCTTACATTTATCCAAATATATACTATCAGTATCATCTAAATAGTGTGTGCATGCGTGGTATCCCTTGTTTGTGTGTCCTGAAAGCTTATTGAGAGCAGGCCAATCATTGATGGTTACAAACAGCAACGCATGTAGGTCAAATTCCTCCCGATCTTTTGCATCCCACGCACGTACACCTTTTCCATTCCACAGCTATAGAAGTTCTTCAACCAATTGCCTTAGGTACGCATCAATGTCGTTGTCGGGTTGCTTGGGGCCTTGTATGAGCACTGGCATCATAATGAACTTCCGCTTCATGCACAACCAAGGAGGAAGGTTAAAAATACATAGAGTCACATGCCATGTGCTATTATTGTTGTTCTGCTCCCCAAAAGGATTAATTGTTGGAAATATGCCCTAGAGGCAATAAATAAAGTGTTTATTATTATATTTCCTTGTTCATGATAATCATTTATTATCCATGCTATAATTGTATTAATTGGAAACACATTACATGTGTGGGTAAATAGACAACACTTTGTCCCTAGTACGCCTCTAGTGAACTAGCTCGTTGATCAAAGATGGTCAAGGTTTCCTAGCCATTCACATGAGATGTCATTTGATAACGGGATCACATCATTAGGAGAATGATGTGATGGACAAGACCCAAACTACAAATGTAGCATATGATCGTGTCACTTTATTGCTACTATTTTCTGCATGTCAAGTATATGTTCCTATGACCATGAGATCATGCAACTCACGGATATCGGAGGAGTGCCTTGTGTGTATCAAACGTCGCAACGTAACTGGATGACTATAAAGGTGCTCTACAGGTATCTTCGAGGGTGTCTGTTGAGTTGGCATGGATCAAGACTGGAATTTGTTACTCCGTGTGACGGAGAGGTATCTTAGGGCCCACTCGGTAATACAACATCACAATGTCTAAGTGTTAGTCACGAGATCTTATGGAACGAGTAAAGAGACTTGCCGATAACGAGGTTGAACTAGGTATGGAGATACCGACGATCGAATCTCGGGCAAGTAACATACCGAAGAACAAAGGGAACATCATACGGGATTAACTGAATCCTTGACATAGAGGTTCGACCGATAAAGATCTGCATAGAATATGTAGGAACCAATATGGGCATCCAGGTCCCGCTATTGGTTATTGACCGTAGAGGTGTCTCGGTCATGTCCACATAGTTCTCGAACCCGCAGGGTCTGCACACTTAAGGTTTGGTGACGTTTCGGTAGTATAGAGTTATGTATGGTGGTGACCGAAGGTTGTTTGGAGTCCCGGTTGAGATCCCTGACATCGCGAGGATCTATGAAATGGTCCGGAGGTAAAGATTCATATATAGGAAGTCCTGTTTTGGTCGCCGGAAAAGTTTCGGGCTCATCGGTAGTGTACCGGGAGTGCCGGTAGTGTACCGGGAGACCATTGGGAGGGGTATTTCGACCCAAGAGGCAACATGGGCTGTGGGAGAGTGAATACCAGCCCTTAGTGGGCTGGTGGAAGTCCCACACAAGGCCCATGCGGCTAGGGAGAAAAACCCAAAGAGAAAAAATGGAAAAGGCAAAAATAGGGTGAATACTTGTCCTACTAGGATTGGAGGTGGATTCCACCTCTCCCACCTGGTTCGGCTGACTCCTAGAGGCTTGGCCCTTGGGACAAGCCTCCTCCTCTCTTCCTCTTATATATACTGGAGGTTTTAGGGTTTTTGCACAGAATTTTTAGCCACGTGGTGCCCGTTCCTCCAGTGCATAGTTTCTCCTCTAGATCGGATTTCTGCAGTACTTAGGCGTAGCCCTGCCGGGATAGCTCCACCACCATTGCCGGAGCGCCGTCACGCTGCCAGAGAACTCTTCTTCCTCTCCGCTCCTTTTTTCTGGATCAATACGGCGGACATCTTCATCAAGATGTACGTGTGCTGAATGCGGAGGTGCCGTCCGTTCGGCACTAGATCGGAAGGATCGTGATCAAGTTCATGAGATGGATCGTGATCAAGTTCGCGGGACGGATCATGATTGGATTGCGGGACGGATCGTGATTGGATCGCGGGACGCACGACGATTTGGATCGCGAAGACGTTCGACTACACCAACCGCGTTTCTTAACGCTTCCCGCTTAGCGATCTACAAGGGTACGTAGATCCACTCTCCCTCTCGTAGATGCTCAGTACCATGGATAGATCTGCGTGTGCATAGGAAATTTTTTGTTTCCCATGCAACGTTCCCCAATAGTGGCATCATGAGCTAGGTCTATGTGTAGATGAGATCTCGAGTAGAACACAAAAGGTTTGTGGGCGTTGATGCTTAGATTGCTTCCTCCCTTGGTCGGATTTTGGTTCAGCGGTATTGTGAGATGAAGCGGCCCGGACCAACATTACTCGTATGCTTACGAGAGACCGGTTCCCTCGATCGCAACTTGTTGCATAGATGGCTTGCGAGTGCCAGTTTCTCTCACTTTAGTTGGATCGGATTCGACAAAGGCGGTCCTTGAGAAGGTTGAAAAGCAACTAGTGTATCACCATTGTGGTTTTTGCGTAGATGAGAATTGTTCTTGCTAGATACCCGTAGCAGCCACGTAAAACATGCAACAACAATTAGAGGACATCTAACTTGTTTTTGCAGGGTATGTTGTGATGTGATATGGCCAATTACATGATGTGATATGTGTGATGTATGATATGATCATGTGATTTATAGATAATCACGACTTGCATGTCGATGAGTACGACAACTGGCAGGAGCCATAGGGTTGTCTTTAATTCTTGTATGACCTGCGTGTCAATCATAAAGCGCTATGTAATGCTTTACTTTATTGCTAAACGGTAGCAATAGTAGTATGAGCATGATGGGCGTGACAACCCCGATGGCGACACGTTGATGGATATCAAGATGATGAAGATCATGGTGTCATGCCGGTGACGATGGATGTCATGCCGGTGCTTTCTAGATGGAGATCAAAAGCACAAGTTCATGGTCATATCATCTCACTTATGAATTGCATGTGATGTTAATCCTTTTATGCACCTTGTTTTGCTTAGGACAACGGTAGAATTATAAGGTGATCCCTCACTTAAATTTCAAGATGAATTGTGTTCTCCCCGAGTGTGCACCGTTGCGAAAGTTCATCGTGTCGAGACACCACGTGATGATCGGGTGTGATAGACTCGACGTTCATATACAACGGGTGCAAGCCAGTGTTGCACATGCAGAACTCTCGGGTAAAACTTTACGAGCCTAGCATGTACAGACATGGCCTCGGAACACAAGATACCAAAAGGTCGAACATGAGTCATATAGTAGATATGATCAACATGAGATGTTCACCATTGAAGCCACCTCAACTCACGTGATGATCGGACTTGAGTTGGTGAATTTGGATCATGTGACACTCAGATGACCTGAGGGATGTCGATTTGATTGGGAGCTTTAGTAATTTGATTAACTAAACTCATTATCTTGAACAATAGTCTAAGTAAACTTTGCATATTTATGTTGTAGATCAATGGCTCGCGCAGTAGCACTCCTGAATTTTAATGCGTTCCTAGAGAAAGCTAAGTTGAAAGATGATGGAAGTAATTTTGTTAACTGGGCCCGTAATCTGAGGATTATCCTCACGGCTTCCTAGAAATCATATGTCCTTGATGCACCGCTTGGTGACCAACCAGAAGACATGACCCCCGAAGACGTTAAGAACGCTTGGGAGGCATGTACTAGAGATTACTCAATAGTTTAGTGTGCAATATCGTATGGCTTAGAACCGGGACTTCAAAGATGTTTTGAACGTCACGGAGCATATGAGATGTTCCAGGAGTTGAAGTTTATCTTTCAGAAGAACGCCCGGATCGAGAGGTATGAAACCTCCGATAAGTTCTATGCTTGCAAGATGGAGGAGAACAGGTATATCAGTGAACATATACTCAGAATGTCTGGGTATTCAACTCGTCTAGCGGAGTTGGGAATTGCCCTTCCGCCAAACGAGATCACTGACAGAGTTCTTCAATCACTGCCACCTAGTTACAAGAGCTTTGTGATGAACTATAACATGCACGGGATGAACAAGTCAGTCGCCGAGCTGTTTGCGATGCTAAAAGTCGCTTGAGTCTGAAATCCAGAAAGAACATCAAGTGTTGCTGGTCAATAAAACCACTAGTTTCAAGAAAAATGGCAAGGCCAAGGGCAAGGGAAAGAAGGGTAAAACCAAGAAGGATGGCAAAGCAGTTGCTACTCCTGTAAAGAAGCCCAAGCATGGACCCAAGCCAGAAACTGAGTGCTTTCATAGCAAGGGAACTGGTCACTGGAAATGGAACTGCCCCAAGTACCTGGCTGACAAGAAGGCGGCCAACGACAAACAAGGTATATATGATATACATGTTATTGATGTGTACCTTACTAGCTCTCGTAGTAGTGCCTGGGTATTTGATACCTGTTCGGTTGCTCACATTTGCAACTCAAAGTAGGAACTACGGAATAAACGAAGGCTGGCAAAGGACGAAGTGACAATGGAAATGGTTCCAAGGTTGATGTGATTGCCGTTGGCACGCTCTCTCTTCGATTACCATCGGGATTAGTGATGAACCTGAATAATTGTTATTTAGTGCCTGCGTTAAGCATGAACATTATATCTGGATCTTGTTTATTATGAGATGGTTACTCATTTAAATCAGAGAATAAAGGTTGTTCTATTTATATGAGTAATATCTTTTATCTTCATGCACCCAATGTTAGGGGTTTATTCATATTGAATCTTGATAGTGATGACACACATGTTCATAACATTGATGCCAAAAGATGTAGAGTTGATAATGATAGTACCACTTTCTTGTGGCACTGCCATTTAGGTCATATTGGTGTAAAACGCATGAGGAAGCTCCATGCTGATGGACTTTTGGAGTCACTTGATTTTGAATCACTTGACACATGTGAACCATGTCTCAGGGCAAGATGACTAAAACGCCGTTCTCTGGAACAATGGAACGGGCAAGTGACTTATTAGAAATCATACATACTGATGTGTGCGGTCCAATGAATGTTACAGCGCGTGGTGGATATCATTATTTTCTCACCTACACTGATGACTTAAGTATATATGGGTATATTTACTTAATGAAACACAAGTCTGAAACGTTTGAAAAGTTCAAGCAATTTCAGAGTGAAGTTGAGAATCATCGTAACAAGTAGATTAAGTTCCTGCGATCTGATCGAGGAGGTGAATATCTGAGTTATGAGTTTGGCAGTCACTTAACACAGTGTGGAATTGTTTCACAGTTGACACCGCCCGGAACACCACAGCGTAATGGTGTGTCCGAACGTCGTAATCGAACCTTATTAGATATGGTGCGTTCTATGATGTCTCTTGCTGATTTGCCACTATCATTTTCGGGTTATGCATTAGAGACAGCTGCATTCACTTTAAATAGGGCACCATCAAAATCCGTTGAGACTACGCCATATGAACTGTGGTTTGGCAAGAGGCCAAAGTTGTCGTTTCTTAAAGTTTGGGGATGTGATGCTTATGTCAAAAAGCTTCAGCCTGAAAAGCTGGAACCCAAAGCGGCGAAATGCGTCTTCATAGAATACCCGAAAGAGACAGTCGGATATACCTTCTATCTCAGATCCGAAGGCAAAGTGTTTGTCGCTAAGAACGGAACATTTCTTGAGAAAGAGTTTCTCTCAAAAAATTGAGTGGGAGGAAAATAGAGCTCGATGAGGTTATTGAACGCTTTCTTCAACAGGAAAGTAGCGCAGCGCAGAAAGATGTTTTTGTGGAACCTACGGCGGTAGAAGAGGAAGTTAATGATGATGATCATGAAGCTTCGGATCAAGCTACTATTGAACCTCGTAGGTTGACAAGGCCGCGTACTCCTCCTGAGTGGTACGACAACCCTGTCTTCGAGGTCATGTTGTTGGACAACAATGAACCTACGAGCTATGGAGGAGCAGTGATGGGCCTGGATTCCGAGAAATGGTTAGAGGCCATGAAATCAGAGATGGGATCCATGTATGAAAACAAAGTATGGACTTTGGAAGTATTACCTAAAGGGCGAAAGGCCATTCAGAACGAATGGATCTTTAAGAAGAAGACAGACGCGGACGGTAATGTCACCGTCTATAAAGCTTGACTTGTGGCAAAGGGTTTTTCACAAGTTCAAGGAGTTGACTACGATGAGACCTTCTCACCCGTAGCGATGCTTAAGTCTGTCAGAATCATGTTGGCAATAGCTGCTTATTTCGACGATGAAATTTGGCAGATGGATGTCAAAACAGCGTTCCTCAACGGTTTCCTTCAGGAAGAGTTGTATATGATGCAACCAGAAGGTTTTGTCGATCCAGAGAATGCTGACAAAGTTTGCAAACTCCAGCGATCCATTTATGGCTGGTGCAAGCATCTCGGAGATGGAATACGCGTTTTGATGAGGTGATCAAAGCATTTGAGTTTATACAAGTTTATGGAGAAGATTTTATTTACAAGAAAGTGAGTGGGAGCTCTATAGCGTTTCTAATATTATATGTGGATGACATATTGCTGATTGGAATCAATATAGAAATGCTGGAAAGCGTGAAGGAATATTTGAACAAGAGTTTTTCAATGAAGGACCTAGGAGAAGCTGCTTTCATATTAGGCATTAAGATCTATAGAGATAGATCGAGACGCTTAATAGCACTTTCACAGAGCACATACCTTCATAAAGTTTTGAACTAGTTCAAAATGGATCAGTCCAAGAAGGGGTTCTTGCCTGTGTTACAAGGTGTGAAGTTGAGTAAGACTCAATGCCCAGTGACTGCAGAGGATAGAGAAAAGATGAGTGTCATCCCCTATGCTTCAGCCATAGGCTCTACATTGTATGCAATGCTGTGCACAAGACCCGATGTCAGCCTTGCCATAAGTATGGCCGGAAGGTTTCAAAGTGATCCTTGAATGGAACACTGTGCAGCAGTCAAGAATATCCTGAAGTACTTGAAAAGGACTAAGGAAATGTTTCTCGTTTATGGAGGTGATGAAGAGCTTGTCGTAAAGGGTTACGTCGATGCAAGCTTTGACACTGATCTGGATGACTCTAAGTCACAAACCAGATACGTATTTATTCTCAACGGGGGAGCGGTAAGCTGGTGCAGTTCCAAGAAAAGCGTGATAGCCGATTCTACATGTGAAGCGGAGTACATCGTAGCCTCGGAGGCAGCGAAGGAAGGTGTCTGGATGAAGCAGTTCATGACAGATCTTGGAGTAGTGCCGAGTGCACTGAATCCAATGAACTTGTTCTGTGACAACACTGGTGCCATTGCTCTGGCCAAGGAACCAAGGTTTCACAAGAGGACCAGACACATAAAGCGACGCTTCAACTCCATCCGCGATTACATCGAGGAGAAGGACATAAATATTTGCAAAGTGCACACGGCTATGAATGTTGCAGACCCGTTGACTAAACCTCTTCCAAGGGCTAAACATGATCAACACCAGAACTGCATGGGTGTTCGATTCATTACAATGTAAATCACATAGTGATGTGAGCTAGATTATTGACTCTAGTGCAAGTGGGAGACTGTTGGAAATATGCCCTAGAGGCAATAAATACAGTGTTTATTATTATATTTCCTTGTTCCTGATAATCGTTTATTATCCATGCTATAATTGTATTAATTGGAAACACATTACATGTGTGGGTAAATAGACAACACTTTCTCCCTAGTATGCCCCTAGTGAGCTAGCTCGTTGATCAAAGATGGTCAAGGTTTCCTATCCATTGACATGAGATGTCATTTGATAATGGGATCACATCATTAGGAGAATGATGTGATGGACAAGACCCAAACTACAAACGTACCATATGATCGTGTCAGTTTATTACTATTGTTTTCTGCATGTCAAGTATATGTTCCTATGACCATGAGATCATGCAACTCACGGATACCGGAGGAGTGCCTTGTGTGTATCAAATGTTGCAACGTAACTGGGTGACTATAAAGGTGCTCTACAGGTATCTCCGAGGGTGTCTGTTGAGTTGGCATGGATCAAGACTGGAATTTGTTACTCCATGTGACGGAGAGGTATCTCAGGGCCCACTCGGTGATACAACATCACAATGAGCCTTGCAAGCAATGTGTCTAAGTGTTAGTCACGGGATCTTGTATTACGAAACGAGTAAAGAGACTTACCGATAACGAGGTTGAACTAGGCATGGAGATACCGACGATCGAATCTCGGGCAAGTAACATACCGAAGAACAAAGGGAACATCTTACGGGATTAACTGAATCCTTGACATAGAGGTTCGACCGATAAAGATCTTCATAGAATATGCAGGAACCAATATGGGCATCCAGGTCCTGCTATTGGTTATTGACCGTAGAGGTGTCTCGGTCATGTCTACATAGTTCTCAAACCCGTAGGGTCTGCACACTTAAGGTTTGGTGACGTTTCGATAGTATAGAGTTATGTATGGTGGTGACTGAAGGCTGTTCGGAGTCCCAAATGAGATCCCGGACATCATGAGGAGCTCCGGAATGGTCCGGAGGTAAAGATTCATATATAGGAAGTCCTGTTTTGGTCGCCGAAAAAGTTTCGGGCTCATAGGTAGTGTAGCGGGAGTGCCGGTAGTGTACCGGGAGACCATCGGGAGGGGTATTTCGACCCAAGAGGCAACATGGGCTGTGGGAGAGTGAATACCAGCCCTTAGTGGGCTGGTGGAAGTCCCAAACAAGGCCCATGCAGCTAGGGAGAAAAAACCCAAAGAGAAAAAGTGGAAAAAGGCAAAAATAGGGTGAATACTAATCCTACTAGGATTGGAGGTGGATTCCACCTCTACCACCTGGTTCGGCCGACTCCTAGAGGCTTGGCCCTTGGGCCAAGCCTCCTCCTCTTATATATACTGGAGGTTTTAGGGTTTTTGCACAGAATTTTTAGCCACGTGGTGCCCGTTCCTCCAGTGCATAGTTTCTCCTCTAGATCGGATTTCTGCAGAGCTTAGGTGAAGCCCTGTCGGAATAACTCCACCACGATTTCCGGAGCTCCATCACGCTGCTGGAGAACTCTTCTTCCTGTCCGCTCCTTCTTGCTGGATCAAGACGGCGGAGATCGTCATCAAGCTGTATGTGTGCTGAACGCAGAGGTGCCGTCCGTTCGGCGCTAGATTGGAAGGATCGTGATCAAGTTCGTGAGACGGATCGTGATCAAGTTCGCGGGATGGATCGTGATTGGATCGCAGGACGCACGGCAAACTGGATCGCGAAGCCGTTCGACTACACCAACCGCGTTTCTTAACGCTTCCCGCCTAGCGATCTACAAGGATACGTAGATCCGCTCTCCCTCTCGTAGATGCTCATCACCATGGATAGATCTGCGTGTGCATAGGAAATTTTCTGTTTCCCATGCAACGTTCCCCAACATTAACGCCATCTGCACTTAAACCAAACCATACGTTCCTTGCATCCTTTGCAAAGTCCTTCAACTTTCTCTCGATTTTTCTCCACTGCGACCCTTCAGCGGGCACTGTCAACTTCCCGTCTTTCTTATGGTCTTCATTGTGCCACCACATCAACTTGGCATGCTCTACAAACATTTCAATTGTGGTATTATAGGAGCATACCACATCACCTTGGCAGGAATCTTCTTCCTAGGGCACTCGCCCTCAACATCACCAGGGTCATCGTGGTCGATCTTATAACGCAATGCACAACATACCGTGGATGCATTCAAATCCTCGTACTCACCGCGGTAGAGGATGCAGTCATTAGGGCCTGCATGTATCTTCTCGACCTCTAATCCTAGAGGGCAGACAACCTTCTTTGCTTCGTACGTACTCTCTAGCAATTCGTTGTCCTTTGGTAGCTTCTTCTTTAACATTATCAACAACTTTTGAAATGCCTTGTTAGATACACCATTCTCTGCCTTCCATTGTAGTAATTCCAGTGTGGTACCCAACTTTTTATTGTCATCTTCGCAATTTGGGTACAACCCTTTTTTGTGATCCTCTAACATGCGTTGCAACTTCAGCTTCTCCTTTTCACTTGCGCAGTTTCTCTTGCATCGGCGATGGCCCGACCAAGATCATCAGCGGGCTCATCTGATGCCTCTTCTTCAGCTCCTTTCCGCATTGTCGGCTCAGCTTCTTCCCCCATTGTTGTACCATCGTATTCACGGAACCCATGGCCAGGATAGCTATCGTCATCCTCTTCTTCTTCATTCTCTTCCATTAGGACCCCTCTTTCTCCGTACTTGGTCCAACAGTTATAGCCGGATATGAAACCGGACTCAAACAGGTGGACGTGAATGGTTCTCGAGTTAGAGTAATTTCGATCATTCTTATAACCAGCACATGGACAATACATAAAAGCATCCGGCCACTTGTTTGCCTCAGCTGCAACCAGAAAAGTATGCACGCCATTAATGAACTGGGGAGAGCATCGGTCCACGTACATCCATTGCCGGCTCATCTTCATTATACAACACCGAAAATACCAAATTAATACAAGTTCGTAGATAAAGTTCATACACACTTGTTCTCATAAAACAACATACAAACTCTCTAGCTAAAGCATTTAAATGCAACAACAAATGCGATCACCATCGCAACTAAGGTAACAATTGATCCAACAACATAGTGATACCAAGCCTCACTATCAATGGCATATTTTTTAAATTTTCTAGTCTTCAAGCGCATTGCACCAATCTTGATCTTGTGATCATCGACGACATTGGCAACATACAACTCCAGTTTCATCTTCTCTTCTTCAACTCTTTTCAATTTTTCTTTCAAATACTCATTTTCTTTTTCAACTAAATTTAACTTCTTGACAAGAATATCTATGTCGGTTGGAATCTCCGTTTCACATACCTCCTAGATAAAAATATCTATGTCAACTTGATTGGCATAATTGTCATAAACACGAAATGCAACAAAGAGTTATAAAAGAGAGTATATACCACATGTGCATCATAAACCGGACGAGGGCCGACGGGGACGGATTTCAAAACCATGCCACTATGTATAACAAACAACCATATAGGTAAGAAAATTATACAAGTAACTAACTAAATCTTACACACATGTTTTTTATATAAAAAAGATAAGAACAAGAGGCTCACCAAGGTGGTGCCGGCGACGGGACGGTGCGGGCGATCGACGGTGGTTAGGACGGGGATGGGAAGGCACTAAGTAAACCACACCTACAAATGCAAAGTAAGAATTTAATTTGAGCTTAAATTGCATAAATCAAATAAACTACCACATACAAACTAAAACCCATAAATTACTATACTTATAGAGCATTGCAAGAGCTAACCTAGCAATGAGAGATGAAAGGAGAAAGTTGCTAACCTTTGTGAACACTTGGATGGATGGGATGCCTCCAAATCTTGACAAATTTTGGCAAAAATGGAGGATGAGCTCGAGGAAGAGAGGAAGAACAGAGAGGAGAAGAAAGGGGAAGAACAGATGACTCTACTCGGGTTGGCGCCGAAGTGTTTCAATATAGGGAGACCTTTAGTCCCGGTTGGTGGCTCCAACCGCGACTAAAGGTTAGCCTATAGTTGCGGTTGGAGCCACCAACCAGGACGAAAGGTTTCCATGGGCCCCAGGCTGACGCCAGCCTGCCACCACACCTTTAATGCCGGTTCGTGGCACGAACCGGGACTAAAGGTCCGTAAGGAACCGATACTAATGATCCCCGTCACGAACCGGTACTAATGATCACATTAGTGCTGGTTCAAAAGCCAACCGCGACTAGTGAGGCGGACAAAAGGTCTGTTTTCTACTAGTGGTTGTATCCACACTAAACTGTAACCTGATTGCAGAGACCGTCACACAACATACCGAAATGGCAGTTCTATTGTTCTTTGAGGGTCTTTACCATATGAAGGCGGAACCATTTTCTAAGAAACAAAATAGCCTATGTGCATCCGAGTGGCCTACAATATTGTCATAAAAACAGTCAACTGGAAGCTTACGTTTGATGTTAAACATAGCCGAGTCTACCTTTGCACATCACAAAGTGCATAACAACTCAGCTAGCAAGATCTGAAACTCTGGTGTGTAGATTTATTTTTATCATGTGAAGCATGCAATTATAATCCTTTTCTCTATTCATGACAGATGAAATTCCGTGTTCCAAAGTCAACGGAGGTGTAAATTTCCCAACTTAGAGGTATCAAATTTGAGCAATTTGGCCACTTCATAAGTGGAGAGATCAATTTTCTTCTTAACATTGAGGTGTTATACATTTTTTTTATTTTTAAGAAAAGGAGGAATACCTCCGACCTCTGCATCAGCACGATGCATACGACCCCTTTATTAAAAAAAAAGAAATCAAACAATCCGCGGTTTCACATGGTCTCCGAAATAACAAAGTAAAAGCAAAAGTAAAACATAAAGTCCCACAACCGGCAAAATAAGCCTAGATGCCTAACCATCTATCATATTACTGGACCGCCATCCAAACCGGTTGTAGATATCCCGCGCTATCATCTCCCACCAGCTAGACCCCGTAACCAAAGGCTCCCTGGTTTCCGTTGGAGTAAGTAATGACCATGTACGGATCAACGCTGAAGCTCTGTGCAATACCTGCAAAAAATTTATATGCGTATGTGTGTTAAAAACGACATCATTCCTACAATTCCATATAACCCAAAGAAGTGCACATACTCCTATAGGAATGTGTCGGACAATAATCGTGTCAACTCCATCTAGCCACGTTCCAAACAACGTGTCAATGCTATCCGAAGGCATAATATTAAAGGCTATACGAACCGTCTGCCAAAGAATTCTCGCAAGTGGACATTGAAGAAAGAGGTGTTTAATTTTTTTCTCATTATCACAGAAACTACATCGTGTAATTCCCCCCAATTATATTTAGCCAGATTATCCTTAGTGAAAATCACCTTCTTGTGCACAAACCACATGAAGACTTTGATACTTAAGGGTACCTTAACTCTCCAAATATGAATCAATTTGGGGATAAATGTTGTATCAATAAGATTCAGATATATCGATCTCACCGTAAACATTCCGCTAGTCGTAAGCTTCCATTGAAGCCTATCAGACTCGTCTGATAGCTGGACATCCATGAGTCTCCTCACTAGGTGGAGCCAATCCTCCCATCGATGGCCTATCAATGCTCGTCGGAATTGAATATTTAGAGGATTCGACTGTAAAATTGTGGCCACGTACGCATCCTTACGTTGCACAATATTATAGAGAGCTGGATATTGAATGGCCAAGGACGTCTCCCCCAACCACGTATTCTCCCAGAATCTCGTTTCCTCACAATTTCCAATGATAAATTTAGTTCTATGGAAAAAGGCTGACCTTACTCTCATCAACCCTTTGTAGAATGGTGAATCATTGGATCTGACATTTACCTGGGCTAAGGTTTTAGATTGAGGTGTTATACATATGTTAAGTGCATCGATCTATCCACGGGGCATCGAAATGTTACTAATATATAATGTTGACATATTAGTACCCAAATTGCGATGAAAGTTATTAGTGGATTAATTACTTCCTCATATAACTAGTATTCTGAAACTATTTTTAAAGGTTAAATGCAATTTGTATGGAACATTTCTTGTAAAGGAGAGAAAGACTATCTAATCACTATCGTAAAAACATAGTAAAGATGGAAATATATATATGTACCTATAAATTATTCGGAATCACCAGTATGTTGAGGTACCTTGGAGGCTTAGAGCCTTTTGTAAACACTTGGAACAGCTCGCCTCGGAAAGAACTCATGCCTGGCAAGGCTTTCTTTAAAACAATTTCCAATAATGCTCAAACCCTGAGACTCGGATCCCCACCGAAATTCCTCTATCAACTTGCCGGTGTTGTCACAATGAAACATGTGACGTTTGAACATATTGTAGACCAGCACATCTCCCTTGGGGGCCAAAACCAAATGTTTTGTATTGGCGAGGTCACACAAGCTCGCCACTGGAAATGTAACATGGTACTTTAATGACCAGACCTCCCTCTCGTAGTCCTCCAAGACCCAGATTTTGAGGGCTGTTTTCCTATCGGCAAAGCTACCCAAGCCAATGGAACCTTCTATGTGGCACATCTGAGTGCAGAATGTGGCAACGTCAGCCGGGCGTCGCATGAACCTGAATGACTCGACCATCGTGTCAAAAACAACTATGACGAGGTTATGATGGTAAAAGCGGTCAGGTTCCCAGTGAAGGCATCTGCGGAACAGGATGGGCCTGGCCAAACTGTCAGGAGCCATTCCGTGCCCGCCGGCCGACATAGCTTCCTCGACGGCAGGGGTATGTGAAGGAACTCCGACGCACTTCGGCGAGCTCCTCTGCTGCACCGTAAGGATGTAGTAGGCAGCTGCTTTGCTTTCGTATTGGTACGGCTGTCTCCGCTCCCACTATAGCACGCGGTACTCTCGGGACGGGTGGTGCAGGTACAACACCGCCAAGTTTATGCGCTTGGCATTGTTGGCGAGGCCTGCGAGTGGAGCGCACTGGCGCGTGGCAGGGTTGCAGACGCTGAAGCTGCCGTCAGACAAGGAGAACAGGAGGAGCCCGTTGCAAGACGAGTGCACCTTGAAATCTTCGCCCTCGTCGAACCCGAGGACGGGCCGTCCAGGATCGAAGATTGGGAGGATGCCACCTATACCGTGGAGGGCGACGAGGGGGAGCGACGGTTGCCGCTGGTGGTGGGCGAGGAGGAAATCAGGGGCGGTTGTGAGGCGGCGCCAGGAGCGGCAGACCGCGCGGCAGCGCAGGATATCTTTGGCCGGAAGGCGGACAAATATCTCGCACGCCATGATCTCCTCCGGCAGGTCGAGCGGGGCGACGGCGACACGGCGGCGGCGTTTGCGTGTCCGTCTCGGCCTCGGTGCTACTGCCATGGCCTCATGCTTGGCCGCAAAACTTTCGGCGGCTCCTCCGTGCTCGGCGGCGGATTTAGGGTTTTGGATTGTGAGAGACTTGACAAGTATCACCCGCGGCCGCGGTCTCCGCAGCACGCCCACTGTCCGCGCCATCCTAGAGCCTTGCCAACCAGAAGCAGCCGCAACACCCGAGATGACAGCCCTCGCGCACCGATGCTTCAGCTAGGTTTTGATCCGCCGGCAGGTGCGGACGTGCAGTCAGGCATGTGCCCAGATCAAGATGCGTGGAATATAGTTCGCTCGGTATAGGCCAGCTCCTTTAATTTGCATCGCTTTGGTTTCATCCTTTCATCTAGCAACCGCTATACGTCATCATCTCTCTACTTTCCGCCTCTCCTACAAAAGTCAAAACCCAACAGACACATAAAACGAACCAAACCAAAAAGCAACTTGCTCTAGGTTTTTTTGAGCCAAACCGAGGGCGACTCTCTTTTGGCTCTTGGCTCTAGGATAACTTAGCCAACCAAAGATGGAAGGATAGTAAACGATGTTACTTTTGTGATCACAGATCAAGGTGAAAATATAGAATACCTCTTTCTCAAATGCCCTTTGGCCAAACTTTAATGACGTATGATTCATGTAGACTTTAATGTTATTCCTCTGACTAGTATTAACACGTTATTTAGAACGTGGTTTGATGAAGTAGAGCCAAGTATTGCAGGACATATTCGAATAAGAGTGTGTGCATTACTTTTGGCTATATGAAACTGCAGAAATGATATGATTTTTAACAGACAAACTCTTGGTGTATAATTTTTTTGTAGTTTATATACATGGTCGTTGCTTGGATCCTTATGTGGTCGTTACTCAGTCATGCGAAAGCCAATAAGCATATGGCTACTCGGTGTAAATGTTGGGAGATAGTAGCATGAGATATTTAGAACCGGTTTGGATGATGGTCCAATAATAGAATAGATGTTCAGTCATCTTCTTTAGAAGCATACTATATCAAATTATCTGAAATTTCATCAATTTTCTGTTAAATTATTTAAAATGTGCCAAGTTATAGCAAAAGGTGTGGCTAGCCGCATTGTACTGCTCCCACGTGACGTCGGTGTCGGTGTCAAAACCGGCAAATCTAGGGTAGGGGGTCCCGAACTGTGAGACTAGGATCGACAGTAACAGGAGACGAAGGGGGCACGAGTTTACCTAGGTGTGGGTCCTCCTATGGAGGTAATACCCTACGTCATACTTGATTGTATTGATGGTGCAAGGGGTTACTGTCGTGGACTTGTCACGGCAGATGTCCGGGTGAACGGACTTAGGTTCGAGGCCATCACTAACGGGGTGGACTCAAAGGGGTTAGCCGGGATGAAAGACACGGATTTACCCAGGTTCGGTCCCTCGAATCGAGGTAATAGCCTACGTCATGCTTGTGTTTGTATTGCTTGTGTATCGATTACAAGGAGCTAGAAGCTTGATCTAGTTCTCGATCGCCCTTCCCCTAAGTCGCCCCGGGTCTGCCTTTATATAAGAGGTCAGGACCACCAGGTCGTTACAATTGCTAACCGAGTCTCTCTCTGTCTTCTTGTCCAAGCCGTCTATGAGTCGGCTTGCACGCCCGGGTCTTCTCCGTCCGGGCCGTTGTATGGCCCACACCTTGAGCCGCCTATCTTCCTGGGCCACTAGTCTTACGACTCACCTTTGGGCCGGCTCACGAGCCAGCAACATGACCCGGAGCCTCCGGGGCGGGTCATATCCCCAACATTAGGCCCCAGGTTGAATTGAGCTTGCTCACTTCATCCTTCTCTTCCATTTTTGGCGAGTCACCCGGAAATGACCCGGCGTGACGTCATGAGATCTGCTGACGTATCATCGAATCTTTCACTAACTGTTATCCCGAGAATCGAGGCGCCCGCCTCGGTCAAACGGTGTCATAGCCTGGATTTTCGCGCCTTCCTTAACCCCCTTTTAAATATGACCCGTGCGGGTCAGAGTTTCCCATCCTCCCGCTCGTGCCTCTTCTTCTTCGTCTTCTTCCTGTCACCGCCCCAGCGCCTTCGAGCTTCACTCCGACGCCGTCCGCACGTCGTCCCCAACTTGGCCGCTGCATCACCCTGAACGTACCGGAGATTCGTCCGCCTCTGCCGCGCCATCTCCGGTGAGTTCTCCTGCTCCTTAGATTGCCGCTGCCATAGTAGGGTTTTCACCGTGGGCTCCGGCGCCGCCATCGCGAGTGTATCTTGACGCCGCTAACGCCTTTAGAATGCGCTCTTGCTTCGCCGCCGCGCGCGGGCCGGCCGCGCGTAATGCGCGGACCACGATGGCTCCAGTCCATTTCCTTTTCTTTCGCTGTTCATCGCTAGGTCAGGATAAAATTTATTTTCTCTGCTTTTGTAGATCCGTAGACATAGTAATATTTTGTGGAATCTGTTTTTTAGGACTTAGCCAATTTTCAATCTTCTTTCCCCTGGATGAGTCGCTAAGCCTCGTCCGACTCTTGTCACCCTGACAGAAACAGAAACATGATATCATAGAGTCCCTAAAATTGTAAGTCGCCGCAGATTCCTGCTTGTTCTTGATTTGCCGTCTTTATCTCCTTTGTACAGTAGTTAAGCCGCCGTCATGTCTCGTGCGTCCAACTCATGCAACTGGGTTGGCTCCTGCGTCACGGAAGAATATTTAGCAGATCTTGTCGAAGCGGGCACTCTCCATCCCAAAGAGGTTCTTCACTAGCGGATTCCGGGTAATGAGACCCGACCTGCACCCAAAAAAGGAGAAGTAGTCGTTTTCACCGACCACATTGAGCGAGGGTTCACGCCGCCCGACTCTAAAATTTTTTGGGACATTCTTCATTTGTATAAGCTGCACCCTCAAGACTTGGCCCCCAACTCTGTTTCAAATATATGCAGCTTCCAAGTGCTTTGCGAGGCTTATCTACAGTCCAGGCCGTTTGTGGGGTTCTTTCGGGAGTTCTTTTATGCCAACCGCGAAACCAAGATGAAGGGCGGTCAAAGTCTGGAGCTTGGAGGGATCTCTATTCAGCGTCATAGAGACATCATTTTTCCGGCTACGCAAATGCCGAGTCACCCAAAGGACTGGAATAAAACCTGGTTCTACTACAAGGATACCTCTCCTGAGGTTGAACGCCCCTTGCCGGGCTATCGTCCTTCCCGACTCAAGACAGATTCAGAGCTTCCGGGCCGACTCTCAGCCTCGGAGCGTGCCAGATTTGAGCCGGCTCATACCAAGCTCAAGGCGCTCATGGCCAATGGACTAACAGGAATAGACTTGATCCGCTGCTGGGTTTCTTGGCGGATCCTGCCCTTAAGCCACAGGGGCCGGCTTATGTGTGAATACGAAGGCAAGTACGACAGTTCCTTGTGCTTTAGTAAATCAATTTTGACCAAAGATGACATCACCATGACCATCCGGAGCCTTGTCCACGAAGCCTCCGACTCTTGCAGCGCCATTGGGCTGGCGCCTTTCCACGTCAATCATCCGGCTCTGGACGTAAGTTAATCTCTTCCCATCCGTCACTTTGATGTTGCTTGTACTTTGCTGATTTATTACTCCTTCCCCGGGTCACTCCTGTAGGCCGACTCAGACTTCTGGAAGAAGGAATATGTTGCCCCTCTGAAGAAATCCAGGAAGAAGGTCGCGACTAAGAGGGCTAAAAAAGATGCCCGCAAGATAATTTTCTTGACCCGCCACCATCATCCAGCTCAGAGGTAAAATTTTAACAGCTTTGTTTGATCTTTTTACCTTCCCGCTTTATTAATGCTCATTTTACTCGCAGGATGAAGTGGAAACCAGCCGTGCCAATGCTCCTGAGGTAAATTACATTTCTTCCAGCTTAGAATGTTTCGTCCCTCGAAAGCCGCGGCGGGTTATCAGAAAAGTACCTCTTTCTCACCCTCTTGCTTATCTGGCTCCCGATTTTCTCTTAAAAAAGCAACAGCAAGTCGAGCGTCGACAGACTCGAAGCACCGGCTCTATTGAGCTCATGTCCGGGCTACCAAACTCTCCGGCTCCAAAGAAACGCCCCGCCGAGGTTTAAGACTCTACTTTTCCTTTGACTTTCCTTTGTAAACTTGATACTTTCTTCACCTTTCTGTTTTATTCTTTTTAGATATCCCCTTCCTCCGGCGATTCTTCGGCGTCAATTCTACCACCGCCCAAGATTAATCCGCTGTAAGCATTCCTTACTATGATATCTGGATATCCGGCTGTTAATATGATAGCAATATCTTCAACTGCTGATCCTTCTATTTTGCAGTGCTCAAGCTAAACGTCGCAAGACCAACAAGCCCTCCTCCGGCCCAGTTATCGAAGGGCCGGAGCCCGAACAACCGGAGGAGACTCAACCAGAAGAAAACCCGCCGGCTGCCTCCACAGAGCCGGGCACTGAAGATATCACCATGAAGAGCCCTCCAAGGGCTCCTTCAAAGCCAGCAACTCCTGCCAAGACCCCTGACACTCCGGATGTTGTTATCACCGGTTCTGGTTATCAAACGCCTGCGGCTCATGGGTTGACCAAACATAGAGAGCCGGCTGAAGCCTCGAAGAAGCTGAACTTTGACTCTTCGTGAGAGAAGATGACAGTCGAAGAGCTCGACGCCGGGTATATAAACCGGGTCACCACCAGCCGGGATCTGGAACTTC